>VDFB02193867.1:69869308-70037400 GCA_007258455.2 Sequoia sempervirens | reverse complement strand
TAACAATCAAAGCTATTAAAAACAAGGTCGTGATGTTGGGAAGTTCTTGTCAAATGCTGGCAAGGTGGTTTTGTTTTTATGACTTGGAGATAAATTAAGAAAAACATTGGTTTAGTCAAATTGGGGTCAGGCCTATAAGCATTGACCCTTTTTTTGAACTTTTTTCTATTTTGGTGCTTTCTTTGCCACCAATGCTTTGACTAGTGGGTATAAACTTTGTGGCAGTGCTACAATAGGCTATCAAATAAGGACATATGTCAAATGAGGTTCTAACACTTTTTCATGTAGTATTTTGTTCCCCTCTACTACTGTGTTTGTTTACATTGTTAGTATCTTGACAAAGAACTTGCTAAAATAAAAATGATTAAATTCCCTTCAATCCATGCATCAATCATACCTAAAAATCTTCATGAGATAGTAGGGTGTCAACTAAAAAAGAAACATGGATAAAATTCTTTTGGAGGCATTCATCATTACAGAAGCATCTTGACATTAACCTTGGCTCTAAATTGACTTTTTCTTAATAGAATGGAATTCCAATATTAGAAAAAACTAATGAATAGAATGGTCCTAAACCAACTGTGAAAAAAAGAAGAAGCTAAACATATAGATAAAATATAGCTAAACATCGAGATAAAATTTAGATCACATGCAACACCTTGTACAGACTTTAGCTTCACATTTATTAGTACAATGCAATTTGATGTACTATTTGGAGTAGATATATTTAATTAATCATGGTGAATTTGTCAAAGAAGAAAGGACCTTTGTTGCAATGTCTGTTTTTGTTCTATTTTCTTCCCAAGGTTTGCAAGAAAGTACCTTCGTTGAAGTGTTTGCTTCTTTTCAATTCACAAAATAAGGTTTACAAAACAAGACAATACCTTTGTCGCAATGTTCACTTCTTTTCTATTTGCTTTGCTTTGATGAGTAAATAAATATTTTAAAACTACTCCTTAATATAAATAGCATAATTGTGCATCATACCTATATAATAGCTTACCATAATAATAATCTAAAAATAAAAATATATGAATGCCTGTATTTATTTACTTATCTTAAATTGAAATTGTGTTCAGATAGTTATATTATTTTTATCTAAGAAAAAAAGATGTTAACATATTTATTTATGCTTAGTTATACTCAAAACATACATGGAATGATACTTTAATGTCACCAATCTAAATCCCCATTACCTCACACTAAATACACTTAAAGAAAAGTAATCATAGAAAATATAAATGAAGGCTTTAAAAAAAATAAAATCAAAAGATATAACTTGCTTATCTATCTTATATATGATTATCTTATCTCATTATACTCTTATGAAAGAAAAAAATCACAATAATTCTATTAAAAAAAATTATATTATCTTATATTTTATTTATTTTATGTCATATTTTTATTATTATTTAATTAATTATATGTAATATAAAATAATTTCAGAAATGTTATATTTGAGTAATTCATATATAGCCTATACAATAACCCATATACAATTAATCTTATATTTTAGTGATTAATCTATATAAAATTAATATTATTTACCAAGTAGTAGGTTTGAGATTGGGAAGTGTCTTGCATTACTTTGTTTCTTTCACATTGAGTCAAACATCTATTTTACAAGGTCTACTATGGACATAAAATTCCATTTTCACTCTTTTTGGTGTCCCCTAAAGTCCTAGGTCCCAAGATCAAGGGTTGGGTTTCTTATTGAGGGAAAAAATCTTCCTTTGTGTGAATTTTGCTTTCTTTTACTACCATTTTAAAAGGTGAAGAAAATGGGATTTATTTTTTTTGGGGGTGGGGGCGGGAAGGAGTTTTGTGAAGAATAAACTAAGAGGGTGGGAAGTATCACCCTCACAATGAAATGTAAGAGATGCATATTTCTTCATATTATTCACATTTCTAGAATTTTTTGTAAGATGGGGGCTCATTTGGTTGGATCGAGAAGAAAAAAGGTTAGGCTTATTCATATCTTCTATGGTTAGTTGCTCATCCTTTAAGAGGTAAAATCTTCATGTCTTAATTATTTGTTTACTACCATTTTGTTGGATTAACTTTGTAAGGTTAGTTGAATTGGGTGTGACCATTGTAAAATCTTATTCATATATGAGTACTCATACCTGTCCTTAGTTGAGAGAAATGCTAGGTTGATGTGTTGTATATTTTATTTTGTGATATAATTGTGGGTTGTATATTATTCATCATACAATCCTATTGTACTTTCAATCATGATTTACCCAAATACTATATCCTCATAGAACTATAGTTGATAAGGGGCTATTCATGATCATTCATGTGATGTATCTATATTATTTATTGCATGTTTAGATAATAATTTATTCAAATTAATAGAAAAATATTTATGTATTGTAATAATCTATAGACTATTATTTTTTATTGATAATGTGAATAATATCAATCATTAATAATAGCAATCAAATCTATAAAAAATAAACTAAACATCAATGCAAAAATGAATGAAGCCATGACACACAAGCCAATCATCTATCATGTAAGCCATGAAATATACACTACCATTGAATCATTAATACCTTTTTGACATGGAAATGAAGGAGAAGATTAAGTGAATTTGGGTCTTTTTTTTCTTGGAACTTTCTTCCTCTTATAAGTAAAAATTCATGTACTTTTATCACTTGGACTAGCAATAGCAAAAAAAGGGAAGTCTAAAGAACATAACTATTAGATCTATTTTTCAAAAGAGAGATTGGAGGATGCATCCTACACTAATGGATACTATAAATTACTCATGAACCTAGGCAATTTTTTTTTTTTGTTTGAGTGGGATCAAATTACATATGATGGGGAAGAACATCTCTCCACCATGCAGTCTAAAAATTTGATATGTGCTTGAAATTAGTGTAGCCTATAATAACATGAGCTATTTTATAAAACTTTGATAGTGAAAATTTAGGTAATTATAGTTCAAAGGTTGAGTATAACAATAAAAAAATGAATTTTAGAGTAATATCTATAAGAAGGTTCTCCAAAATAAACCAAATGTATGAGAAAAATGAAAGAGTGAAATTATAAGTGTCTTTATCTCTCATCCAAAACCAACCTAGTGATTCATTAATTTCTTCAAAGAATGAGGCAATTTAATAATGAAAATAAATATTTGTGAGATGAATGAAAATAATAATAAGATTAAATGATTTAGTAGTGAGATTGGAAGAAAAATACTAAGTTTTATCATGAGCGTGTGATAGAAATATCCAAAATTAATCCTATGATAACAAAAAAATCTTAATAGTAAAAACAATGATAAAAATACCCATGCATAAAGGTAAATATTTATATTACCTTCCATTATAAATGACCGTATTTAAAAAATCTATTTTTTATTTAACAAAGTCTAGGACAAAATCAATTGAATCAACCAAAAAAAAACTATGTCACCTTGAGTCACTTATTCTTGAAAAACTAGAATATGATAATTTTATCAAAGGAGATGACCTTAATCTTCCTTTAGGAGGAATTCTATAATCTCATTTTTAATGACTTGTGAAGTAGTGATTCCCAAATGCAATATTTTATAACAACGACCCTATTTCATAGGGACCTATCTCTTGAAGAGAAACACATTAGTGAGGGATTTTCATTAGCATATAGAATTTTAATAGATTAAGAAATTGAATCATAACTAGCAATTATTGCTCTTGATATAGGTGAATTATCAAGTAAATAATAATCTGTTAATAAACAAAATTAATGTTGTTGATATAGGTAAATGAGCAAGTAAACTAGTTTATATATCTTATTCAATAATCTATCTAAATAATGCCGAGAGACATCTTTATTGGACATATGAATTGTTGTGAGTATTTATATTATTATGTAATATTATTTTGTGCATAAATTTTTCTATTTTTTTATATGATTAATTAAATATTTAATTTGAAAATAATTTATTAAATTTTTATTATATTATAATTATTTAAAAATAATGATTCAAAATAACATGGAATGAAATGTTGATATAAGTAGTTATTTTTAAAAAGAAAATTGCTTCATAATTATAGGTTGTGAAAACCTTGCATTTATTAGACATTTTTAGGACAATAAAAGTGACTTTTTTTTCAATGCTTGGGCAAAAAAAAATTGAGGGAAGGGGCGGTGTGGGAGATTTTGTTTAACAAGTTATGATGTAGATAACTCTATTGTGTAGGAAGAAATAAATTATTAGACATGAGCAAAATTAGTAGTTGAAAAACAAACTTCCCAAATTTCTAGTACAATGGAAAATTTGCCAAACCTCATATAAATCTCTAGTACAATGGGAAAAAAAAATCAAAAAAACATCCTAGGCTGCTAATTCCTATCATTTTTCTCCTCAAACAACTCAATATGGCTCCTAAGAGTTGAATCCAACCTCAATTGTAACCAATTGGAAAGAAATTTCTAGTACAATGGGAAACTTGCCAAACTTCATATAAATCTCGATTACTTTTGGAAAACAACATCCTAGGCTATTAATTCCTATCATTTTTCTCCTCAAGAAACTCAAGATGGTCCTAAGAGTTGAATCCAACCCCAACTGTAACCAATTGGAAAGTCACACAAAGATCCATACGGTTTTTAAATTCTCTCACCCAATCTCCTAGCATGTAGGAAACTCAATTGGCTAGTAGGAAAGTCCCATAATGCAACCTCCCGAAGAAGAAGAGAGTGTTAGAAAATCCTTAAATTGGCTGTCATTCTTGCCACTAATAGTTTACATTGCAACCTCCTGAAGAAGAAGAGAGTGTTAGAAAAGCCTTAAACTGGCTACCATTCTTGCCACTAATAGTTTACATCAAATCCTATCTTTTTATGAAATTTTACATCTGGCTTTTATGTGAAAGGCAACAAGCTTTCCTATTTTATGGAAAATTGTATGGGCTACTTTAGTTTATCAAATAGTAAAATATCAAATTCTATATATACAAACCCAAGTTTATTGGTAATTAAGGGGTTGTACTCACATTTTAGATTAAATCTTAGGGGTGGTTTGTTCAGTGACCCCATATCATTTTGAATTCTTATAAATTAAAACTATGTTTTCTTGTGAATTCTTCAATATAAATAAAGAATACATTTGACTTCACTCTCAAGTTTAATCATATAATGTAAGATACTAAATTTGAACAATATAGAAATTATAAATGAAAAATAATTTCCCTTGCCTTGAAAAACCAGAACCTACAAGCAATATGAAAAATAAATTATAAAATATTTTAAAGACTTTAATGGGAATGAAAACATTTTCTTTCACATTTGTTTGTTTGTTTGGACTATAATCATGTTCCAATGATCATGTGTTCATTGCAACTTTTGGTTCTCACCCCAAAGGCACATCAAAGTTCTAGACTCATTCACATGCACATCAAAATTCAATCCAAAATTCATGGTTTCTAGTTTGCAACAACCATCCCTAGTTTGTACTAACACTTGGTTACATTTCCAATCTCATTGGTCCCAGAGATGTTGGTGGTTTCTAGTTTGCAGCAACCATCCCTACTTTGTACTAACACTTGGTTACATTTCCAATCTCATTGGTCCCAAAGATGTTGGTGGTATGAACTGTAGCCAAATTTGATTCAAATTCTTCACCATATTTATTCTAGAAGGTTCCCTTCTACACATTACCAAAATACACATTTTATTTAATATCAAGTTTTTCCCCACCTTGCAACTACCCCATATCATTCCAAAGGCTAAGGCTCACCATATAAACACGAATCTTGATCATTTTAAAGATAGTAGCATTGAGCCTAGCTCCAAGTTAGTATTTGGGGGAAAAGAACTTGTCTTAGCTCGCATATTGATAAAGGATTTGATGGCAAGAAAAGAGCACTATATTGTAATATCATATGAGAATTTTGTGTGATTGTAATATCATATGAGAATTTTGTAATTCACACATAATTGTGCCCGTATCTCTTTGAAGGCTAAGGTCTCATGTTGTAAGCCCCTTGTGGAAAATTATAATGTATTTCATTAATGTCCATTATTTTAGTTGGATAATCCTTAATTCAACCCTCTAGCCACATGACTACATCATTGGGAGAGAAAATTTTGAAAAAAATAGGGCCATGCTTGGTCTCATGATAATCCCTATAGATTAAGGAAGGGATGTAACACTATTGTACACAATCCTAATTATAGGTAAGAGATGTAATAATATTTATTGAAGATGGATTAACAGCCATTTCATGTTTTTGATAAAAGGAAAAATATGGGTTTTCGAGGGACCAGAAACCACAAAGTTTACACCATAAAATAGAAAAGGACAAAATTTCCAACAAATTAAGCAGTACCAAAAAGAAAAACCGAAAAAATGGCGACCAATAAAAAAGCCAGAAAATACCACCAAAAATCCAGCCAAGGCACAGACCAAAAAACCAGCAACAACTAATCTAGAGTCTTCAGAACTTTCTTAGTCTTAGCCTCCAGATCCTATATATCCTAGACTCCCTTCTTGAAAGTTTGAATCATCTGGTTTTTATCTTTAACCTCTTCCAAATCAACAACCAAGGACCCCTATTGAGCTTTATCTAGTTTCAGTCATTGCATTGATAATGATAGCATTATGTCTTGCCATTCTATTATTCTGCTCAATAATTATCTTCACAACATTTTTTATTTTTTCAAAGTCAATTTCTATCCTTTTGTCCTTACCTGCATAGTCTTAGATCTCCTTACTAGCAGTTTTCTAATTGCACTCTTCATCCTTCTTGCACAACATGGAAACCTTAGCTTCCACTTCTTCCAATTTACTCTGGAGGGCCTAGTTTTTTTTATTTTTAGGTCATTAATTTCATGAAAGACCATTTTGACGATACAGAGTGGTCCGCTGACATTATTTCATTTGTACCAAGAAAAATCAACCCAATAGGTTCCTATCCAAAGTTGAGGCAATTTTTAGCATGGTCAAAGGCTCAGGACAGGTTCCTCATCTATATGCATCGGCCGGAGACTGAAGGAAAAATTTTATTTGCCTTGGGTTCCTCGGAATCAAGAAGAATCTTTAAGTCTGAAACAAAGGGTTTTTTAACTTGAGGAAATTCTTTCTAAGCGCCTTTGGCTGGGGTGGGAACTTCAAAATTTCAGGCGGAAAAGGCTTTACAACACACTAGGACATTCTGAGACTTGGATTTTTTCTTCCAGTCTGGATAATGAAGGAGTCTAGGACGATCACTTCTTTGGACTCAAATTAGGTTTATTCCCCGAACATCTAGGTTTTATGTCATCATCCTCAAAAGCTGAAGAGGCATCCAAGTTAGCAAGGGCCGACATTTTTTGGAAATGTTCAAAAATTAATCTTATCAGACTAGTATGTAATATAGGATATCTTTTAGGGTTTTTCTTATGGTCTTCTAGACTCTTTCTTAAGGAACAGAGTAAGTAGTAGGGGAGAGAAACCCTGACCTTATAGAAAAAATGATTGAGCAAGGAATAATGATAGTTGTAAACCCTAGTGAATCGTCCATCCAGGGTGATATACTCCATAATGATGCAAATAAATTTTCTCCAGAGAGCTTTAATGGTGTCGACCTTGAAGTAATTATTGGAAACTTTCACAAGTTTCAATTTTTTCTTGTCTTTCTTCAAAAATCTAACCACCACTTCATCAGAGAAGTTCCTATCTCAAAAAAAATTATGTCCTTCAATGGACATACCAGTCACTTTAGTAATGAGATTTTCATCAAGTTTAACTTTCTTTCCAAAAAGGTTTATTTCACCATTGTTCCAATTCTTCTCAAAAAGCTCTATAGCTTCCTAATTAGACCCATGGAGTTTCTCTAGAAAAAGGGAGTAAACCCCCACTTTTAACTTTGTTCCACACTTTAGTGTTTCTTGTGTGCATCTCAAAGCTTTTTGGCTTAACTCTTTTTCTTTCTCCTCCCATTTTAGCAAGCACAGTAATGTAGAGAGACAAAATCTTGGTGCAAAATGGTCTCGCAAAGCCTATGAGCCCACAAAGCATGCCGAGCAAACTTACAAGAAAAGCTAATTAGCTTGGCCCCATGCAATCTAATAATAGTGATGTACTTACCCCATTCTATCATCATGATTGAGGTGACACACATCTTTCCCATGTGATGCATCATAGTTCAATAAGGCTCGGACATCAACAACTAAATCACTGATATTCAGCCATATGCACTATCCTTTACTTTTAACCCCTTCATTCGCAAAAAAGTCTGCCACAACATTGGCTTCTCTATAGGCATGGGATATCTTTCTATTATCAAACTTAGCTAAGGTCAAAATAGCATTATCAATCCAAGACTTTATGGTCCACGATGTGGGGGACCTACCTAGAAGACATTCAATAATATTTTTTGAATCCCCTTCAAGCCAAAGGTTTTTAAAATTCAGACTATGAGCCAAATTTATTACATGAAAAGCTCTGACAACCTCAGCCAAATGATTGGTTTGTGATCCAAGGGGGGTAGCAATCACACCTATAAAATTGCCAAAATGATCCCTTATAACTCCGCGACATCCCGCTGCACAAGGATTTCCTTTAGCCGCCCCATCAAAGTTGGCTTTGATCCAACCGTTAGTCAGAAAAGTCCAGCAGACACCCTCCCTGTCCTTCTTAGCATGTTTAGGAGCAAAGAAAATATCATGAATAATTTCCCATTCCTTAGAAATTGTTAGATCATAGGATGAACAAGCCACTTTCTCGAGATTACAATCCTTCTAGGGGATTGAATTGAAGTTTTCTTTCATTAATCTGATTATTTTGTCAAACAGTATGACCTCTGAAGATTCCTTATCCCTATAAATTCTTTTTTTTCATTCTTTCCAAAGACCCCAAGCAACATGAGGGAAGGAAAAATCCGACAGCTTCCGTAGTGTTGGGTTGTGAGTAGGGGCTTTCCATTGGATGAAAAAGTCTTCAATTGACGAGGGGAACACCCAAGAGAATTTCCAGTAACAAAGAATTTTTTCCCAAATCAAGGCAGCAAACAGATAATGAAGAAACAAATGACAAACTGACTTTGCCTCCATCTTGCAGAGATAACATCTATTGGGTATTTGAAAACCTCGCTTGTAGAGATTATCAACCATGAGGACTTTGTTTTTGAAGAAGGATCTAGAAGATGTTGAATTTAGGTAAAAAGTGTTTGATCTAAGCATTCGACTAGAAAGGGGGGGAACTTGGGTAGAAGACAACTTGGAAAAAGTTGACGAAACAAAGTAGTTACCTGAGGGTTCATCTTTCCAAACAAGACAGTCTTCGGTCTGATCATGGAAAAGTATGACAGCCAGTAGGGA
Organism: Sequoia sempervirens; assembly: GCA_007258455.2. NCBI lineage: Eukaryota > Viridiplantae > Streptophyta > Pinopsida > Cupressales > Cupressaceae > Sequoia > Sequoia sempervirens. The sequence continues at coordinate 70,028,106 of VDFB02193867.1, read as the reverse complement.
GGATTGAACTAGCGCAAGAACCTGACTAACAAGACATAGATCCACCCATTTTCCATTCTTCCAATAATATTTAACATACAAACCAAAGAGAGCTTTACAAATCTCAGCCCACCAACGAAAAGGTTCAATTTTGGAAAGGGGCTCCTTGAACAACCATCTATTGTCCTAGAATCTTGTTTGGTTTCCACTCCTGACTTGCCAACCCACTACTATTTCAACCACTTTTCTACCAGCAATCAAGTTATTCCAATAGGTTGAACCTCTAGGTAGAAGATGGGATTCCATCATGATTGTAAGAGATCTATTATTCTCCAAATATTTGCTTTTCAGAATTTCAGTCCATTCCCCTAAGGACGAAAATAGTCTCCAAATTTGTTTAGCAAGAAGAGTCTTGTTAACCATTCTGAGTTTTCTAAGACTTAAACCACCAGCCTTTTAGGTCTGTACACCAAATCCCACCCTATTAAAGGAAACCTTTTTCTTTCTTCAACACCCAACCAAATAAATCCTTTTTGAATCTTTTCAATAGCATCCACAAACTTGGAAGGGATTTTAAAAAGGCTTAAGGCATAAATCAAAAGATTCTAAAGAGTAGCTTTGAGGAGCTATAATTTATAAGCTGATTAGAAGAGATCTCCTTTCCATCTAGCAAGCTTCTTGCTAAACCTCCCCAACCAACATAATCAAAAGGACTCAGGGGTTTTAAGGCTTAAAGGTAAACCTAGATAGGTGGCAGGTAAAGACTCCACCTGCAACCTAGGATTCTGGCAATTTTATTTTGTCTATATTAGGAGTATTAAAGAAGAAGAGAGAGGATTTGCTTGTTAATTAGTACGCCCGGGCGCCCTCTCATATGCATCCAGCAGTTTTCAAAGTCTTTCCCTCTGAAACAGTAGATCTTCCCAAGAGCATGCTATCATCACCAAATTGTTGATGAGAACAGATCAAATTGCTAGAAGATGGTTTAAGACCAACGAGGGATCTTTGATCTATCAGCCTTTTCAAATTTCTTCCAAGACTTTTATCCATAATAGTAAATAAAATAGGAGAAATAGGATCTCCTTGTCTTAGTCCTGTGGAGCTTTGAAATTGAGGGAGATCCATTAACCATGATAGAGATTGAAGCTGTAGACACAAGCTGCTCCACCAACTAAAGAACCCCATTATTGAACCCAAACGCCTTTAAAATTTTAAACAATAATTTCCAGTCAACTCTATCATAGGCTTTCGATATATCAAGCTTTAAGAGGAAGCCTTCAGTCTTTGACTCCACTAGGGAATGGATATTATCATGCATAATGACTATTAAATCAAGGATCTATCTACTAGGGACACATCCATTCTGTTGAGGTGAAATCAGAGTAGGCAATAGTGTTAGAAATTTGGAAGTCATAACCTTCAATATGATTTTGTAGATAGAGTTACAGAGGCTAATGGGTTTGAAAGCATCGAAGTCCACCACTCCAGGCTTCTTGGGAATAAGGACCAGAAAAGTAGCATTTAACTCTTTTAGGAGACTTCTGGACCCAAAAATTTTTTTAACAGCATTCACCACATCCTCTCCAACAATCTCCCAAAACCATTGAAAGAAGAACATAGGAAACCCATCAAGACCCAGAGCTTTACTCCCTTCAAAGGAAAAGACATCCTTCCTAACTTCCTCACTAGAGGGAATAGCAGTGAGCTTAGAATTATCTTCCGGATTAATCACATTAGGTATAGCCTCTATCAAATGATCCTGATCATTTTGGTTAGTTTCCTCATTCTCAAAAAGAATATTTTTGAAGAAAATAGCAGCTTGCCTTCTAATATCCCCCTCCTCCTCAAACTGGTTACCATCAACTTCAATAAGAGATATTTTGTTAACCACCCTGTGTTTTGAGGCTGACAAGTGAAAGTACTTGGTTTTTTTGTCACCAGCGGATAACCATAAAGCTCTAGATCTTTGTCTCCATAACTCCTCTTCTTTAGAAATAATGCCATGCATCTTAATAAGGAGTTTGTTCTCTTTTTTCTTAATATCATTCAAGTATCCTTCCTTCTAGATTTTATTTTGGATCTCCCCCAACTCCATTTGAAGATTAGATTTAATCCTAAAAATGTTACCAAAAGACTCTTTTTTCCATTTTTTTAAATTGAATTTAACTTCCCTGAGTTTTTTGGCAACTCTAAACATAGTTGTCCTAGAGATATTAATGTTCCACCATTTCCTAATTTCCTCTTTAAAAAGAGAATGGGAAAACCACATTTTTTCTAATCTGAAGGGGATGTTTTTCTTTATCTTTAAAGGATCGGCAACAAAACTTATGGGAAAGTGCTCAGATCCAATCCTTTAAAGGGATTTAAGAGAACAATAATAGTTTAAGAACCATTGGTTAGAAATTAAAGTTATATCTAATCTAACCTGGATCAAATCCATACCATTTCTGCAATTCAACCAGGTATAGGAAGCACCCTACAAATCTAGATCAATCAATGCCTGATTATTGATAAAGTTCTGAAGATACTTTCTGCATTGATCTGGGATCCTCCAATTTTTTCTTCATTCAATAAGGGAGTATTAAAGTCTCCCATGACAACCCAAGAATCACTGTTAAAAATCCTTCAGAAAGCAGCCAGATCCAACTAGCAAGATTTTCTAGTACCTTTTCCATTGGGAGCATAGATATTTGATTGAATCCAACTGAAATTGTCCCTAATGTGGGTGAATCTAGTAGCAATGTGGTTTGAACCATCCAAAATTGGATCCCCTTTGATAATGTGACTATTCTAGAAAGTGGCAATACATCCTGAAGCACCATTTGAGTTATTGCCATGTATACCACAGTACTGAAACAATTTTATCTTTTCCACTTTTTCCTTCGACATTTTAGTTTCCTGAATAAGGAGAATATTTGGCTTATGATCTCTAACAAAATTGCACCGAACATCCTGCTTATGGGGATTATTAAGTCCCCTTATATTCCATGACATGATCTTCATGATTTTCTAGGGGAGTGGAGAAACTCTGGGATGGTTTTCTAAAAGCCATCCACAATATCCTGAAAACTGTTATGCTCTCTTGTCCATTTAGTAGATCTTTTTCCACGAGAGTTCTTTGTTTTTCCACAATTTGCCTTGGCTCTTGACCTAGTAGAGATACCACTTGGAGTATTCATTTGTTTATATTTTTTCTTGTTTTTCTTGGATAAAACCTCCTCTCTATCAGTATCTTCTTGACTTTCCATCTCTTTAGTAGATTCCCACTCCTTATTAGATAGAAGTCTTTGCTCCCAGGGTAATGTGTCCATGAGGCCATTCAAATGATAGGTTGAGTAATCACTAGAAAGTTCAGTAGCTTGGCCTTGATTATCATAGGAGTCCTTTACCAATTCTAGGGAAATAGGAACCGTTAAGGGATCTACACCCGAAGGAAAATAACCTTTAGAGGAAGGGAGCAGAAGAGGAATATCAAGTTCCAAGGACAGACCCTGGATAGGTATGTCCTCCAAGCCTAGATTCCCATCAATATTCTCAGTTGGGCTTGTCTCTAGAAATAAAGGACCTACATCCTGACTCTGCTTTTCTTCACCAACCACCTACCCCACACTTGCTCCTTTTCCCTTAGTTATCAAGGTGTCCTCAAATTCCTTACACTGGGGTTCCTGAGGAACCACACACTTAGTCCCCATTTCACAACTAGCCTCTTTTAAGATACCATGAACATTAGACTCTTTATTCTCTAAGAATTCCCCTTTTGATTTCTTTTTCCATACAGATTTACAAGTTCCAACTAGCTTCTCCTTTTCTTTGATGGCATTTAAAGGACATTTCTTAGCCCAGTGCCTAGATTTTCTACATTTGAAGCAAGCAAAAGGAATAGTTTCAAACTCAATAGCCTGTGACCAGGAGCCCAACTTCGAAAGAATCTCAACTGATGAAGGAAGGTCAGCATTCTGAGAGACCCCCACACATATTCTTGCAAATACCAATCTCTTCCTAGCAGCTGTCATAGAGTCAATAGAAAGAAGCTCTCCAAAAGAGTCTGCAATGCCATAAAAGACATCTTCGTTCCAATACTCCAGGGGGAGACCCAAGAGTCTAACCCACATTGGGACATTCTCAAAGATAGAATTCGATAAGTCCATATTTGAAGACCATTTCTTAAGGGCTAGGGAGGATTTCCCTATTACCCATGGACCACCACTTCTTACAGCCAAGATAGCCTCCCTGTAGGTGAATTCAAAAGAAGTAAATCCCTTTGGGAGCGTCGCCTTTCAAAATTTTCTATAAGTTCTCCATTTATTTTTGACAAACTCCCTAACCACTTCAATATTTGGTCTAGGGTCCATAAATTTACCTACCAGGGTTCTTTCCATTAAAGCAATGTTATGATCAATTAACAGATCAGGCACATAGATTGCAAACTTACCTTTCTCAGGGACAAAAATATTTTGCACTGGAGGAAAAGTTGACTTTCCGTTTGGTTTAAGCCCAAACAGAGAAGCCGAAGGTTTATGTTTGCCTCCATTTTCACTAGCGGTCCCCACCATGCCTTTAGATTTTTCACTTTTTTGATTGTTAGGGGAACCCACAGATTTAGCAGCTAGAATATCCTTTCCTCCTAGGTCCACCAGAATTTTGTTTCCAGAATCTGCTTCTTCCAGATCAACCTCACCTTTCTTATTACTCGAAACAAGTGCCGATCCCACCTACAATTTCTCAGACCCTGCTTCGCCTCCATCTCCAACGCTCAATTTTTCAAAATCCTTCTTTTCACATTTTTACTTTGAAAATTGTTCAAAGTCCCCATTTCTTGACCTCATAGCTAGGAGCCCCCAAAATACATTTCCTTCTCTAGCCTAGTAAAGTAAAAAAAGTGAAACTTAAATTTAAAGCCAATAATATATCGTTCATTGTCCATTTGTAAGCCAAATAAACTGCTTAACTAAAATGCCATTACTATTAACATGAACAATTTTAACACTTCATAAACCATCTAATGCTAGCATTTTTACTATGTTAAATAGGAATTCAAGATTATTCTTATCGAGGAGATTGGAAGAGAAAAGTGTACAACAACAAATAGAGAAATAAAGTAAATCTTGATGAAGATTGTTAATTTTTACAGGTTTTGTTTCTTGTAAAAATGTTGATTCCATCATTCATATCTTTTCAGATTGACCATCTCGGTGCATCTATACAATGTATAGCAGGCGTAGATTTATTTCCATGTGCTTAGAATGTATCTTCATCATTCCATGCAGTGTAACAATGTGTGAGGATGGTACACTTTTTTACGATTTTACCTCAGAATAATCATTTATAATCAAACATAAACAATAATAAATGAAAACCATTCCCACAAAAATATTATTTATATATATATGAGATATTGAAAAGCACTATACATGGTTTGTCTCATGATGCTCAAGATTGTTAGCTATTGTAAATGTATTGAGTTGAGAATATTTCTTCTTAAACAAAATGTTTGGATATTAAATGGCTTCACATGTGCTATTCAGGCTTGTCAACTGTCACATATGGATTAACTTGACGAACCTTCTTCTAAAACTTTCTAGTACAAAAGACATGGATATTATCCACTGGGACTTCAATATAACGACAAGGAACTATGGTGGCACCAAAAGCTCCCTGAACCAAGACATTTTAAGGAAACAAAACTATCCAATGCTATAAACAAACAAAAATATCACTAACTAGCCTCACTATTGTTGGACCCTGCGATCTAATTTATCAAGAAAAAGAGAAGAAACCCAACATAGCACAAAAATATAAAACTCGTGAGATGCTGAATCATCCCGTGTAATCGTGCTTAAATATTAATATTTCCTGATGGTATAATTGTTTGATCCAAGTTTATGGAATCAATACATCAGTTGGAGTCCTTGTTTTCATTAATAACGCACGAAAAAGAATGAGAGAACTGCTTCGAATGTTAATTCAACACATAGACTCAACTAATGCATGAAATATATCTCAAAGGCCTCTACAAATGTGAAAGTAGTTATCAGCGTTTACTAAACAATCCTACGATTATAACTCCATGAAGATGCACAAAATATCCTCTACCAGAAATCATTATCCGTTGATGACTAACCATTAGAACTCTGGCTCATGGAAACCTTTTGCATCTCTCTATGATGGTGTATTTTAATATTATAATCCATATATTCATGATAAAAATATGATTGGTGCATGTAAATAGCTAAGAAGCATGAAAATTAATGTCAGATCCTAGTCTGTAGGAGCCAAAGATTTCCAAAAAGTAAGCCTTTCTAGTGAATCTGCTCCGCCAAAAGATAAAGAAAAGGCACATTAATTCCAATGCTTTTTATAATTGAATGAGGTTTTTCAGTTTAAAGTCTATGTAATGGGGCTCTGTTTATGGTACAACCATTAACGCCTGTAGCTGGAGAATTAAGAACATAGTAAAAAGAAAAAACTGACTGTAGGAGTATGGCATGCTTCCTCTATATTTCAATCATTTATATCACTTTCTATTGAAAATGGAGTTTTTGTAAGGCTAAATAACATATGGTCTACTTTTCTGATAGAAATAAACACTTGAGCAAAGAAATACCAATAATATAAGTTTGACTTATGTATCACATATATATTTCTTTAATTTTATCCGGAATCACTGATTACATATAGTATCTCAAAAATGGCAATCTGTTCGTGATTTAAACGGTCTGAAGGAATGTAAAAAGAGCTTGGAACTGCAATAATCTATCATCCAAGTATCCAAAGATGGCAATCATGTATCATCTTTAAAGAATAAAGTAGCGTTCCAGATTATTAATTTACAAGCATTTACACAAAATGCCTACAGAGCAAGTTTGAATTTTTAAAAATTTGAATAGCTATCAAACAACTCTGACACTAATTAGTAATCTAGCAGAAAAGTTCTCTTGTTCTTAAAGGACTCGAGAAACAAACAATAGAACTAAACTGCACCATAAAAGTTTATCATATAGAAGTATTAGGGAAAGCTCTAAAAGATTAAATGTCTTATCAAATAGATGTCCACCAAAAAAAATTAATAGTAGATGCATATACTTATTTCAGAAAGGTGAAAGATATTGAAAATTTTCAATTTCCAACTAATATATAGCTATATAGAATATTTCATGCATTAGAGTCCTAATCTACTTGCAATGACCATCCATATAAGGCAGGGGAATGCTAAGTTCCTGCAATACAATGTGGTATATAACAAAATCAATGAAGATGCATAGCTGCTCTGCGCTGTTTTTTTAAATATTTTTCATTTCTTTTTCTGTTGAAAGTATGGTGGCTGAAAAATGAAACCATCAAACCTTAGCAGTCATGAACAGTTGAAATATCTGTAGAAAAGATGAAATGGCATTGGATAATACAGAAAAAGAAGAAGGCATGGTCTATAAAACCATGCGGTCATGAATACAGAAGAGGAAACACAAACTCAAACAATAGGGCGGATGTAAACGTAATATGTATAAAACATACTTCTGCCTCAAAATCACTAATCATATCTTTTCTAGCTCCATGAAGTGGAATGTTTAGTCTAGAGATTTCTCATAAGTCACCAACCTACAAAATTTAGAATCTGTATAGGTCCAATTGAACTTGTGAATGACTTCCAATGCCAAAGTGGTTTTAATAATACACCGAAAAACCCATGATATAACGGCTAAAGTTGACTCACTTCCCAAATCCACCATCTCCTTCACTACTCCTATCTCCTGAATACCTTCTGTGCATTTTTCGGAAAAGAGGATGAGTACATAACAAGATATAACTTCAACCAAGTTAAAACCCTTCTCCAAAACAAATAAAAGTAGTAAATAATAGTGTGAATTGCCTTGTGAGAGTGAGAGAAGATGTTATACCTGGCATACTCTGCAGTATTTTCAACTTGAATATGCATTGCAATGGGCATTTTTTTTTTTAATATACCGGCTATGGTGTTTGTAGAAGATGATAATCTCGTCTATTTACAGAAAGGTTTTTCCTACAAATGAACCAGAACCGTTGTGCATGCAGGTGGAAGGTAGTTGCAATTACTTCGGATAAGAACAGTACTGCGAGTGGGAAGCTATATTCCTACAACAATGAAGACTGGCATACCCATACATTTATATTTCTGTGGGAATATCTGAAATGGAACTATAATATTAATTATGCTCTCTTACCATTGACATATGTCATTTTTACCCATCATTTTAAGGGCTGTGATTTTTTTTCGGGATAGATTTCAGCAGGCATTTTTATGTAAATGGAAATTGTGATTGTACAGCTCATTTGTTTTGCATATACTATATTCCCGTTCAGAAGTGCATGCATCACACATAAACCGCTATATTCTTGTTGGAGCACCCTTTATTCTGCACTTTTGGACGTCCTACACCAAGGTTAGCTTTTATATAGACTGTTCTTTTTCAAATTAAATTTCAACGGTGAGGATTTCATTTCAACCGAGATTTTCTCTCAAATTTTTATGTATATGAAAAAATGCCATTGTAGTGGTACGCCTCTCGACATAATAACACTCTAGTTAATATATATTAATGGCGAGTGGGAATGGGTGGACGAGTGAGAATGGGTGGACAAGTGGGAATGCATGAATTCTGGAGAGGTTGCAGATGGCGGAGAAGCAAATTCTGATGAGGGGAAAGATGACATTGAATTGATTCAACCCCTGCATCGACTTCTAGTCTAGCTGTCGGAGGGTATTGTGCCTATTTTGGAGGGATTCGTGCCTGTTTTGGAGGGGTTCGTGCTTTGTTTTAGTGCCTTTTTCTAGTGGCATGATGGCATTTTCTTTTAAATGTCTCGGGCAAGTTGTTGTGGGTGGTCCTGTAGTTTGGGGTCATTATTTTCGGTGTTTCCTCGGTCCTCCGCAGAACTGATTTTGTTTTAGACATGTAAAGCATTTTTCTTCTCGCTTTGGAGGCGTGTTGGCCTTAGCTGGAGGAGGAGACTCTCCTTTAAAGTTGCATTTACCTTAGTTGGGTGTCTGATTAGGAGGACAAGAATGTTGTTTCAGTGGCCTCTATTGTTGCCTGCATGGTCTTCCTTAGAGCTCTAATGTGTTCTACAAGTTTTTTGGCCTGCTTGGTTTGTGGTGGGCTTTCTCACTTTCTTTGCTTTCATCCCTTTGTGCCTGTGGGTGGGGGATTTGGCTATGTTGAGGATTTGTTCTCTCCCATGGTTGGATCAAAGGAGTCTTATTTCATAGGATTAATATTTTGTGGTTGGAGAACCTTATGCTTAAATCCCTTTGGGTTGTGGTGGTTCTAGTGCAGCGGGTGATGCAGGAGTATCTAGGTGCATAAATAATCCTGCACACCAAAAAAATTATTTATTTTAATTTTTCATTTTATTTAAATCTTCTAACTCCTCCAACATGGTATGGTTTAATATTTGATGTGAGAAAAATCAAATGGTTAATTGTTGCTTCTTGGTAATTTTTTTAGTTTTGTATGTATATAATGATGTTTCAAAAAGGCAGTGTCCCACACCTAGGCATGTGAGTGAGCATTTAATTCATTTTGTAACTCCATTTCAAGAACTTGAAAATGCCTTTGTTGAGGAAAATTGGAAGGCAAGCATTGAAAGAGTGGAGAGAGTGGATTGAGAAGTGGGAAAGAAAATTTTGAATGGCAATTGAAGGGTCCTTCTAGAAAAAGGAAAACCCATGCCCAAAAGGAAGAAAGTGGGGTTTCAAGTTTGACCAGAGGTAGAGAGAAAAATCCATGCCTAGATTGCTAGGGGATATTTGAGTAGGAAATGGAATGAAGAAAATGTGAAAGAAGAATGTATGGTAAGGAGGAACATTACTTTGTTGTCATGAAGATGAATTTTATTGAATTTGGTGTGTGTTATGTATGACTTTTGTTAGAGTGAATAATTTATCTATTCACTATACTTAAGTGTATTTAGGTTGATGAGGTTAGACAACATCTTGTCTAACTGAATGTGAAACCTTCAGACATCTAGAGGTTACCAAATTATTTGGTAAACCTCATGTGATACCTTTTTTAGGTTGGAAGACTTTCCATCTCACATCAAAGGTCGCTCAACACATGGCATCAAGGTTGGCAACTTGGTCAAATAGGTTGTTGGTTTGCACATTCTAAGTGATCCATAAGTTGACACCTATAGGACACTTGTCTACTCATTTGTGCCACATCATGGGGTACTTGTCAATCCACATGATAGGTGGGTTTCCTCTTCCTTGCTTATTTAAGCAAGGTCATTGTACATTCAAAAGTAACTCTAATATGAATTAGGCTAATCATTATGTGCAAGTGTTCTTTGTGGAAGCACAAGGTTTTTGTTGGTATGATCATGGATGAAAATCCTGACATGGTATTGGAGAATTGCAATAAAAACCCTTCCCAAAAAACTTGAATCAAGTTTATAGTTCTTTGCAATTTGATTTGCATGTAAAATTTTAACCAATTTGGCCTGTTGGGAGATTCATCATTGTTGATTGTTTGCAGGAAATTTCTTGGCCTATACGGACTCTTTTCAGGGATTTAAATAGTGGTTTGCAGATATAGTTTTCTTGAGTATTTTCAGCTCACTGGTTTTGTGGTTCTAAATTTTGCAGTTATCTGTAGCAACACAGAAGCGTCGATACCTCACGCCATAGACATTTTTTATGGCAACTTACTAAAATCTATCCTTTTTTGCATTATTTATTTTCGTTGGCCATTGTAGTGGTCCTTGAACCTGCACATAATCCATAGCCAGAGACTAATAATGTGCCTCCTCTTTATCTGCATTATACATCTTTCATTCATCATACATTGTTTGTCATGCCTCCCTTAAACCTTTGCTGCTTGTGTGAGAACTTGAGGATAGTTTTTTTCTGTCATTTCACAACTGTGTGCTGATTTAAATTGGCAGAGTGGAATGTTAAAATCTGCGTTTTAAATGCATGTCTGAAATTGTAAAATAAACACGTGGTTTTTCATATACAATGCTATATCGGTTGCCTTTGACGCAACGTGAGGCTTATGTGGGTCGAGGATTTTCTATTTGACTGTACCAATCTACAGGCCATTCACCCTCAGCCCCCACGCGTTGAAAGCTGACTGCTAAACTATTTATATTTCCATCATTTGGAAATTGAAATTCATTGCCCCATAATTAGCAGTTAACATCTTTTGGGGTGGGAAATCTAGGCAGTTCCTCATAGCGTTAATCCTCTGCTCTTAGCTTGGAAAATCTCCTCTGCTGTTGATGTAAGTCTTGGTGTGGGGAAGGGGAATCTACGCAGTGCAACTACAACATTGGCGACCCATCTCCATCATTCTCTCCTCAATGGACCCCTAGCCCGACACGCCTCCATAAAGTTACAATTTTGTTGCTTCGCTTACCAGAAGAAGCGTGATAAGTAGAGAAATAAAGGCCATTTTCCTTTTATTGCTTCATTTGGATCTATATTCCTTTGACTTGGTCAAAGAAGGATTTTTAGTAAGCTTTTATTTGATAGACTTCTAGTTTGTGTTGGCTTCCATTTGGAGACATTGTGTTTGAAACCATCTCTTCTATCTCTTGCAAGGGACCAGTCATTTTTTATTAATGGTTGCATTTAATTTGTTATGTCATCCATAATATCAAAAACTATTCGTTATGTGAAATTGTCAATGTTTGTAATAGAGGGGAGACATTTTTTTCATTTTGGTATAGTTAAAAATTTGTAAAAGAGGAGTCAATTTTTTCTTTTGCAATGAATTTGGAAAAGGAGATTATTTAATGGAGGTTTTAATTTTATATTTTTAATCTTTTTTGAGTTTTAAAGGCCTATGCCTTTATTGCTACCTGATGACAATAAACTTGTATGAACTCAATAGCAATTAGTTTGTAAATGCACTCATATAAAGTGTCACAAAACTGATTGTGTATTCCATATGGAGGGAATTTGGAAAAAAAATTATTTACACTTAATTATATAGTGTAATGGGGGGTTGTGCCATCACAATAATGGATCCACATGATTCTCGCCTCATGCAAGTGTGCATTTATGCACACCTTTTTTTAAGTTTCTTATATATCTCTACTTTTGTTGCACATTCTTGTGCCTAATTTTATTTGGTTTGCTTATTCTCTTAGAATTAAGGGGGCACTATGACAGTGTGATGCTAATGCTTCTTTTAATGAAGCAATGGAGGAATCTTCTTTTTGTGAGGTCGCATGAACCTTCTATCTTGATCTATCTTATGGGAGATTACTTCAGTGGATCATATTTTTTAGGATTCTATTACTCCTAATCATAGTACTATCTATATTTTCAACTGTTCAAAGTTTGATTGACTTTGTCTACATGGTTAAGTAGTGTTCATATGTTCATTCATATAGTGTTGTGTATATCTTATCTTGATCTACATTTCTTGGAGATTCGATGATTCTAACAAACACTAGTTTATCATCGATAGAGTTTACAACTTCTAAATGCTTAAGGAGTTCTTCATCATAGTGTTCTTATCATCATGGGGCATCTTTTTAAAACGTCTTAAGTCATTTAATTTCTCTTTTCGATAGGAGTTTTGTTCCCATTAGGATTTCTCCTTTACTCCACTTGATGAGAAACTTTGTATATGGGTACTTACATGGCCTCATAGTTCTGACCCATTTCTATCTATTTGCATTTTTGTGATCTCCCCAAGTATCACTTAAGGGGGATGTAAGAGTGAATAATTTATCTATTCACTATACATAAGTGTACTTGGCAACCTTTATAACTCTAGAGGTTACCAAGTTATTTGGAAAACCTCATGTGCTACCTTTTTGTTGTTGGAAAACATTCAACCTCACCTCAAATTTCACTCAACACTTGGCATTAAGGTTTATGACTTGGTCAAATAGGTTGTTGGTTTTCACATTCCAAGTGATCCTAAGATTGACACCTATAGGACACTTGTCTACTCATTTGTGCCACATTAGGGAGCACTTTTCAATCAACATGATAGGTGGGATTACCTCTTCCTTGCTTATTTAATTGAGGTAATTGTACATTCAAAGTAACTCTAATGTGAATTAGGTTGATCATTGTGTGCAAGTGTTCTTTGTGGAAGCACAAGGTTTTTGTTGTTATGATCTTGGGTGAAAATCATAACACCTTTTTTTGGTGTGAAAAGTTGTGATCAAATCTTGTATGCCTGTAATTTTTTTTTGAATGCTTGAATTTTGCACATGTTCTTCTAAAAATAGTTGTTGCAAGAGTGACATTGTTTTGTAAAATTGAATTTTTTGTCCATTCATGTATTTGTAGGAAATCTAAATTTAAATGAAATTTCAAATTGTATCATTATGTGGTTATTATTGTGTTATCCAACAAGAATCAATATTTAGTTGGCTGCAACAATTGGCAATCCCATGGATTCTCAATTTTTGAGCTACTTCATTTAGTATTAGACTTGGTTGAGGAAGAAGAAAAGAAGTCATGACATACATAGGATGTGGGAGAGGGAGAGTACTATGAGTAGAAGACAATACAACTATTATGGAAATGTTGAGAGGAATAACATACCTAGAGGCCATAGAAACCTCACAATGGAGAGGAAGAAGACGTAGAAGATGTAGAGATAGAAAGAGGAGATGCTCAAGGGAAGATGCTCTTGTAAGCATTCTCCAAACTAGGAAGTAAACCAAGAATGGATCCACCAAGTTACAATGGAAGTTTGAACCCAGAAGAGATCATTGATTAGATTACAAAGATGGAGAAATTATTTGATTTAGAAACCACTGATGGTAAAAATGTGAAGTATGTTTGCACAAGGTTGAAGAGACATGCATCCCTGTGGTGGGAGCAAGTGCAGATTGAAAGATAGAGGAAAGGAAAATAAAAGATTAAATCATGGGAGAAGATGGTTACAAAGTTGATGGCTAAATTATTTCCTATAGATTATCACATTAGTTTGTTTAAGAAACTTCAAAATCTTAATCAAAGAGATTTGAATGTCATGGAGTACATAGAATAATTCTACAAATTTGAATGTTGAAGATTGTTATCCAAGATGAACTTAGTATGGTTATGATAAGATCAATGAATGAAGCTTACCAATAAGCACTCAAGGTAAAGGGTTTTTCTTCTTTTTCTTTAGATAAATGGAAAAAAGCCTCAAATATTATTCATAATATAAAAGTTTTGAAGTTACATTAATATACTAGAGAAACTTACAAAATCCATTGGTCTAAGGACTAAAACAAAATTTCCCATATACCAGGGGCTTTACACATGGAGTCCAAAGCAATACATAAGCCTCATAATAGAAAGTGGAAGAAAACAATATAAATAATAGATTTTATGCAAAAGATTAAGTGGACTCCTCACACTTAATCAAGGGAGGCATCTAAGTTGACTATCTATTAGAGGTTAGTCATAGGCTTAGGGTTGTTTAATTTTTTAAGAATGACTTCCCATGTGCATTAAAACTCTGTGTTGTAGTAGTGTCATGATGCAAAAATTTCCCAAGAATGGAAGCCATTCCACTTCAACACCGGCCTCACACACTAGGTAAGTCAGAGAAAAAGTGGGAAAGAACCAGAAAGGCAGAGGAGAAACATTAAGAGGTAGAGAACAAGCAAATAGTTGAAGAGGACAACCAATAAAGGAATAGGAGGACAACCAATAAAAGAAGGTGAGGAAAGTTGATCTCAAGTAAATTATTTCTCAAATCTGAGGAGAAGATGAGATTCCTTCAAAGGAAGAGGGAAACTTCAAGAGGAAGGGGGAATTATAGAAGAGGAAGAGGATTTTTAATTGTTTGTTTTAATTGTGGAGAGGCTAGCCATAGGCCATTTGAATGTCCTCAAGTGTAACGAGAATTCAATGAAATTCATCTTTTAGACAACATGGCTAGTTTAAACTTAATTGATGTGAAACCTAATAATGACATCTTTACTTGAAATAATTAGCTATTTAAAAGAGGCTTGATAGGTTTCTTGTCTCCTTTTTTTGGGTTGGGGATAATTGGACTACTAGCTCTAAGATCCTAGATTAGAGAGGTTCAGATCATTGGCTGATTAAAATTTTAATTGTTCCTTTTAGAGATCATAAGAACCCTTCTTTCAAGTTCCACCTCATGTAGCTATGGGATATTTCTCTCCATGAGCTACTGTTGGATTGGTGGTGTAAGGGAAGACCTACTTATGGTACGACTATGTATTCCTTTGTCAAGAGATTGTAGTATGCGAAGTATAGACTTAAGAAGTGGAATATGTAGTGTTTCAGGAATCTTCATCACAATAAATTGATAGCTTAGGCTCATTTGGATTCTATCACTCATCATATTTGAGATCTTTCTCTTTCTATTGAGTTATGTAAAGAGGAGGCTATGGTGAATAAAGATCTAGAGGAATGGGAGCTAAGAGAGGATTTTTTTGGAAGCCAGAGTCCTGAATTGATTGGCTTGAAGAGGGAGATAGAAATATTGCCTTCATGCACCATTCTATTGTTGCAAGGAGAAATGTTAATCTTATTTTCTCTCTCATGTCTTTGGAGGGAGTTCAAATTTCTTCTTAGGAAAAGTTTTCTTGGGAGGCTTCTAAGTTATTTTTGGCTCTTTCTACTGAGGATTCTCCCCTATGAGTATGGAGGAAAATTTTATTCTAGCTTGTATTCTTTCTTTTGTTTCTCATGAGATGAATGAGGCTCTTTTTTTCCCCATCTCTTTTATGGAATTGGAGACTGTTGTGTTTCAAATGAAAAAGGGTAAAGGCCCTAGCCTTGATGGCTTTCCTATTGAGATTTCTTAAGGTTTTTGGGAGATTATTAAGGTGGATCTCTTGGAGGTAGTTCAAGAATCAAAGATGAATAATAAAATGTTGAAGGCCATGAACTCTACTTTTCTTACTCTTATCCCAAAAAGGAAGGGGGCTTGCTCCATGGATCAACTTCACCCAATTTCTCCTTGTAATGTTGTTTACAAAATTATTACCAAATTGATTATGGAAAGGCTAAATTCTTCATTCAATTCTTTGATTTCCAATGAGTAGGGGGGAATTTTTGTAAGAAGATAAATTTTTGATGGGGTTGTTATTGCTACTAAGGCCACTCATTCTATGGTAGTCTCTAAGGATAAGGATATGTTCATTAAACTTGATATGGAAAAATATTATGATAGAGTCAAATGGGATTTTTTACAAAAGGTTCTTTGAGTGCTTGGATTTTCCAGAGAGTGGGTTGATTAGATAATGAGTTGCGCAAATTCTACTTCCTTTTCGGTGCTTAACAATGGGGAGCCATCAGAGTTATTTGGAGCTTGTAGGGGTCTTTTGTAAGGGGATCCTCTGTCCCCTTATTTATTCATCATTATGGTAGAGGGGCTTGGGAGATTTATCAAGTCTTATGTTAATCAAGGGTTGATTTAAGGGTGGAGTTGGGGTAACAATTTTCCACCCCTTTCTCACCTTCAATTTGTTGATGATACTGCTTTAATAGGAGTGGAGAAAATAAACGAAGTGGTGAATTTAAGGAAGGCTTTGGATACTTATTTGGTTTCCTCTTATCAAATGATTAATCACAACAAGTCTTCAATTTTCTTCTTCAATACTCCTCAGCTTATTTAGTCTATGATTGCTCAAATTCTTAGATTTCAAATTATCTCTCTTCCTCTGATTTGTTTGGGGGCTCCCCTTAATATGGGTCCACAATGAAAATACTTTGGTAGGATGTCTTGGATAAATTTTATCTAAGGCTTAGTCATTGGAATCATAGGTGTCTCTCTTTGGTAGGTCGCATGATCTTGCTCAAATATGTGGTTCAATCTCTTCCTATTTAACAGTATTTTGTGTAGGTTGCTCCTCCCTACTTTGTTAGGGAATTTTGTGCCCTTTCTCATCAATTCCCTTGGGTATGAAATCTTAATTCGAAGTGGAGTTTGGTGAAGTGGGAATCTATTTGCATATTGAAATAGGAGGGAGGTCTTGGTCTCAAGTTTGTTGTCTTGAATGGTCAAGCTTTGGCTACTAAATTTTACTAGTGATGGTGCATGAGCCAGGATTAGGATTGGACTCGAATTCTCACACAAAAGTACCTTTTTGGGGATAATTTGAGTGATGTTCCTTGGTATAGTCTCCAAGGAAAGGGGTCTATGATTTGGGATACCATAAAAAAAGGAGGTAAGTTGATTAAAGAGGGTCTATTCTAGATTTGCAATAAGGGTTCTAAAGCTCTTTTTTCGTATGATTCTTCGGATGTTTATCCCCCTATTATATCTTTGTTTCCTTATTTACAACCTCTATGTGATAGTTTGATGAAAGCTAGTTGGAGTAGGGTTGAAGATTTCAAAACTATTCAGGTGTTGGGCTAGCTAGAGGAATTTCTTTCGAAGGATCCCCAAAAGTGGCCTCTAGGAGGTACTAAGGAGGCAAGACAAGAACTTGCTAGAATTTTGGCTAGTAGAATGTGCAATTCTCTTAAAGATAGATATTTTAGCCTAGGGTCCAAATCCGAAGGGTAGATTTTCTATTGCTTCTAGGTATATGGAGCTAGATCTAGATAGTTGTATGGGAAGGCTGAGGTCCCTTGGTGGTAGCAGTTTTGGAATAAATTTTCTTTGCCTAAGTGTAACTTATTCTTATGGTTGGTTGTTCAAAATAGATGTCTTACATGGGATAATCTATGGAAGAGAGGCTTCTAGGGTCCTTCCATCTATTTTTTATGTAATAATAGTGAAGAATGCATTTCTCACCTCTTCTTTTAGTTTCCTTACTCTAGGAATATTTTCCTTCTTTGGTGGGGGGTTTAGAATCATGCATGTGTTCATGCCTCTTCTTTGTTATATTTTTATGAAAGTTTGGCGAGACGTCCTACTAAGACTACTCTTCTTCATATTTCTTGGGCTATTGGCCCTACCTTAATTATTTCGTAGCTTTGGTTAGAAAGAAATAAAAGGATTTTTCAAGATGTGAAATTGGTTACTATGGATCCTAGTAACATTCCTTTTGTGAGGAATATGAACTATGGGCTCTCTACTAGTAATGGATATTGTCAAGCGAAGAAGAATATTCATTAGGAGGGTCGGTGGCATCCTCCTCCTCAAGGAATTATTAAGATAAATATTGATGGCTCTTCCAAGGGGAATCCTAGGCATGCTAGGATTGGAGGGGTTTTGTTTTTCTTCACTATTTACAATGGTCATCACTCTAATAATATCATTGAGGCTCTAGCAATTCTCCATGCTACTAAAAGAAGTTATTCCCTGGGTTGGAAAAGGATTATTTGTGAATTTGACTCACAGATTGTTGTTGATAGGCCAAATAAGTGGAGACTTGATGGGTTTAATTGGAACCTGGCTATTGTGATTAAATAGATTGTGAATCTATGGAGTTCTTTTGATTTTTTTTCTTTTTGTCATATTCCTAGGGAGCGAAATAGTGTGTTTTATGTTTTGGCCAAGTGGGCCTTTGAACATTCAAAGAGATGGATTATTGATGATTGGAGACTTCTATCCTTAGAGTTTTCTATGTCCCTTGAAAAGATAATCATGGAATACTTTCATATGTAATTGGTTCCTTGGTTGGATTCCTTTGGGGGATTTTTCATGCTAGTAAATTGGTTGGAAATTTTGTGGGATAGATTCCTAGTTCTTTGTAATACTTTTTTTATTCAATAATTTATTTAACTCCTTTCAAAAAAAAAATTTGAAAATTCCCTATTGAGGAAAATTGAACAGAAAGTGTTGAAGGAATTCAAAGAGTGGATTGAGAAGTAGGAAATAAATTTTTGAATGGGAATTAAAGGCTCTTTCTAGGAAAAGGAAAACCCACACCCAATTAGATGAAAGTGGGGTTTGAAGTTTCATTGGAGGTAGAGAGGAAAATTCACACCCAGATTGCCAAGGGAGATTTGAGTAGGTAAAAAGAATGAATAAAATGTGAAAGAAGAATGCATGGAAAGGAGGAACAATACTTTGTTGTCCTGAAGATGAATTTCATTGAATTCAGTGTTTGTTGTGGGTGCTTTTTGTTGGTCTGAAAATTTGTGATTAGATTGTATTCTTGTAGATGATTTTTTTGAGTGTGTGAAGTTTGCACATGCTCTCCTATAGATAGTTGTTGTAGGAGTGACATTGTTTTGTAAATTTGAGATCTTTGTACCTTCATGTATGTTGCAGGAAATCTGAATTTAAATGAGATTTCATATTTTATCATTATGTGGTTGTTATTGTATTATCCAATAGGAATCAAAATCTAACTAGCTACAATAATTGCTAATCATGTGGATTCTCAATTATTGAGCTACACCAGTGGGGGTTTGCTAGTTTTCTATTGTAGCATGGTATGGTTTGGGTGTTGGAAGCTAATGTCCAACTTCTATTTTTGTTGGAAAGTGTTGTGATACAATAGGACCATTTTTGGGGTCATTTCATCAAATTCATTGGGTCAGTTTTGCTATTATTTCTAAGAAGATTGTTGGCTCTATTTTCTTCTCTATGTTTGTAAAGGATTTTTTTATTAGCATTAGATGTTATTTTTTAAGGATTTATATCAAGATCAAAACAACAAAAACCTTGTTCTTACAGAAAAAAACTTACACCACACAATGAGCCTAATTCACATTATTAAAGAGATTTATAAAAGAGTTGATTAAAATGTACAATATGACCTTTCATATTTTGAGAAGGAAGAGGCAATCTACCTATCATGTGGATTAACAAGTTCCCCATGATGTGGCATAAATAAGTAGACAAGTTTCCTATAGGTTTCAAGCTTTGGATCACTTCGAATGTACAAAACAAAAACCATTTTTAACCAAGTCATAAACCTTGGTGAAAAGTGTTAAATGACTACAAAAGAGACCTTTGAGATGAGGTAGAAAGTATTCCAATCTCAAAAGGTATCACATGATCTTCTTTCCTCTAGACGGATAAAAGGTTGCACATTTAGTTATACAATTTTTTCCCTAAGCTCATCAACCTAAGTAGACTTAAGCTATAGTGAATAGATGAATTATTCACTCTAACACCCCCTTAAGTGATACTTGGGGAGATCACAAAAATTGAATAGATAGAAATGGTCCTTGTCTAGAAGGTTTGGTGAGGTACCCATGTACAATGCAATCTCTCGTAAAAGGGGAAAGATATAAAACCTAATGGGAAAGAACTATCATTCAAAAGAGAGATAAGAAAGATAAGACCTCCTAAAAATATGTCCCATAATGATAAGAACATGATGATGAGGAACTCTTGAAGCATGTTAAAGTTGTAAAATTTGAGGATTTCCATGCAAGATTAGAACAACAAAATCCTTGTGCTTCCATAAAAAATATCATCCAAAAGAGAGATAAGAAGGATAAGATCTCCTAAAAAGGATGTCCCATGATGATAGGAACATCATGATGAAGAAATCTTGAAGCATGTAAAAGTTGTAAACTCTATTCAAGATGAATTGGTGTTTGTTGGAATCAAGGAACCTCTAAGAACTGTAGATCTTGAGATAAGAGATACAAAACACTATATGAGTGAACCTATGAACAATAGTCAACCATGAATACACAACACAATCAAACTCTATGAATTTGGAAATACAAATAGTACTATCATTCTAGTGTACTAAAATATCACAAAATATGATCCATTAAAATAATACCCCATTCGAGAGATAAAGATAGAAGGTCTATGTGACCCCCTAAAGTAGAAGGTTCCTCCACTGCCCCATTGAAAGAAGCATTAGAATAACATTATCATAATCCCCTTAATCCTAAGAGGTATAAGAAGACCAACTAAAATTGGGTGCAAAAGTGTGGAATGAATTTATACCCATAATTGGGTCCAAAATATGTACAAGAAATTGAAAAAGGGTGTGAATCAAGGAAAACACACGAGGCAATAATCATGAGGATCTGTTGTTGTGATGTAAAATAAAGGAAACACATAAGTTTAACTAGAATTACGAGGATCCATTACTATGATGGAAAATCAAGGCTCTACAAAACCCCCCATTACACTTTATAATTTAGTATAAGTACAAAATTGCATCCTTAAGGAACACACATTCAATTTTTATGACACTTCATATGAGTACATTTTACAAACTTATTTGTTGTTTTAAGTTCTTACAAGTTTATCTCATGAGTAGTGAATGAAGACATAGATTAAGTTTATATCATGAGGTAGTGAGTGAATGAGGAGTCATATCCTCATTCCATGAAGGTCAAGTGCCTCCTTCATGCTTATATATGTACTCCTAGTTTGAATAATATACATGGTCAACTTTGTGCAAACTTGTTTCATTTGTGTTTGTTTCTAATCTCTGAGATTTGTAAGATTTTACACCATAAGTCAATCCAATGTCTAAAAAGTGAGAAGAATGTCTATTTTGTATTGCTAAGTTAGAATTTGGATATTGTTAAGGAACTCACAATGAGTCACTAAGATTAAAAAATACTGGCAAGAGATGCCTATTTTTAGTGGACCCAGACAAAAGATAAAGAGACGTCCCTATTTTGTACAACTTTGATCAACCCTTAAAGGAATTGCCTTAGAGTATAGATATAAAGTTAATTCATCACTAGGATGATTGAACATCCTATAAGAATTTTCAATACATAATGGAGGAGGGTATTAATAATTGAGAGAAGTGGGAGAAATACTTTGGAGGGTTTGTGGATCCTTAACCTGTGTGTTACATTCCTTGTCATGGTATTCATCCTTAACTCTCATATTTTTTTTACATGTAAAAATAAAAAATAAAAATAATACTCACTAGTGAAATGAAATATGTATAGAAATATCCTATCATTGACAAAGATATGATTGAAATTTGTATGTTAGGGTTGTTGTCATGGATTGCATAGTACCTAGCTAGCCTAATTAAGGCAGTAGTCTAGTAACATATCGAAGAACTCACACTATTTAATATAATCACACTATAATAGAAAATGGATAGAATAAAATTGTAGATCAACTAGATGCTATCAGTTACCCATCAATCTCTAAGCTAGGTGGATCTATTACAGTGTAGATAGTAGGAGATTCACAAATCTAATCATGTAGTTGATAAGATTTCTCCATTACAGCTTTACATCAATCAAATACTCAGTTTTTTATTCTATAACTTGTGTATGTGTCACATATCCATGTTAATATGTAATTTAACCAAGTGTTGTGTAACAAAATGAAAAATGCTATGTATATATCCAAATTTAACTGAAATGAATATGTTATGAGAAACTAAGATCTTTGAGGAAAATTACGATGCATAATAATATATAATTGATGGTAAATTAAAACCTATGATTTGGCTTGATATTACATATCACAATTGCAATCACAATGATAAAAAACACTAATCAAGCAAGTTAATCTTCCATCCTTAGTTATACTTTTTTACACATAATTTTTATATTCACATGAGTTTATAATTTCATTTCAACTAATTGAAAGGATATATATTTTAAAAATAAGGTATAGTCTAAAATCTAACATACTACATTTCTTGTTTGGCAGACATGATGTCTAAGGCATAAACAAATATTCTTTTAGCACATAAAATATTATTCATTTATCTCATGTAAAATTTATTATGGATCTAGATTAAGAGATTTTAATCTCTAAATGTTTGAATTTCCATACCCTTCTCAACATGCTTTTTTGAGCTCATTGAGGACTCATTCACTGAAAGTGGCAAATGGGTCCCTATTAGGGTTTTTGAAAACTAAATTTTTGGTTATGTTCTTCAATGTCTACACTTCCAGCTCCCAGGTGACTAGCTCCCAAAATTCTAAAATAAATTATGTAAATCTCTTTTCATGATCATGCAATGTAGATGACAACTTTGCAACTTTTCAACTTTGACCACTTTTCTTGAATCTTATTCTCCACTTGATCTTTAACTTAAAAACCTGCAATCAAACATCAAAGAGGAGATTTTTTTTTTATTGTTAGGGAATAGGGGTTTTCCTTGGTCAAACCTTGTTTAGGTAATTAAACCTTCTAATGACATAATGAAATATGAACATGAAACACAAAACATGAAAAATGATACCTGGGACAATGTCTTGGAATGTAAATCTACATTCTAACATGAAGTGGTCATGAAGAATGTAGATATTGATCTCGAATTGGATGTGTAATAATTCCTAAGCTAGAAGAAATGAAAGCCAATGTCGTGACTCAAAATACTACTGAGGGTGTGATTAATGAGGAGAATATGAGGTTAATGGTTGAGATCCTTCAACACAAAGATGAGTTCATGGACAAGATGAAGAAGGATTATGAGCTTAAGTTTAAGGTTTTGGAGGGAAAAATGAGCAAAATCAGGGATACTATAAAAACTATCATGGAGAAAAACCATAGAATTGCTAAACATAACACCATGGTCATGAGTACTATGGTTGAGAAATAGGATAATCTCCAACAAGTCTCTCTAGTGGTGGATTTGGATGTTGATAAGGATAAAAGAAAGATTGAGGAATTGGGCATCTCCAAGAAGATGAGAGCGCACCTGAAGAGAAAGGCAGACTTGATGCCACAAGAGGTTCAGGCTCTAAAAAAGTGCATCGAGGATATGTGCAGCCTTAAAGCTGAGGTTGCTAATACTTTGAAATCTTTAGGTTAGTTTTGGTTGTTTTTGTGCTAGTTCTTTTTTTCTGGTTTGTGCTAGATTTTGGCTAGTGTTTGTGGTCTTCTCTTGGCTTATTCTATTGGGCAGCCTTCTTATTTCTCAGGCTCTTTAATGTTGTTTCTTTATTATACTTGTAAACTTTGTGCTTTTGGGTCCCTATAAAACCCATTTTTTCCTTTATCAAAAACAATGGTTAACATGGATCTTGAATGCTACTAAAAACAATGGAAATGGATTCTCAACTTCCCTGTTCACACAAAAGGGGAAAGAAGGAAGAGGGATCCAATTTTGTCATGCTCACATTCAAGAATATCTTAGACATCTCAACCCAATGAAGGATATGAGAAATATGACTATGAGTTATCCTTGGAGATGAATGAAAACAAGAAATGGGTCCAACACCAAGTCTAAACTTGGAAAACATAATATGTTTGAAAACACAATGTGATATGCAAACAAATGCCAAGTGACCTAACAAATTCCATTAAATGCAAATAAAGAAAAACAAAAAAGTAAAGATGTGAATGTCATGCACCTGGAAACCTTGAAGATACTAGAAATAACTTTGAAATTCTAAAAATGTTAATTTATAAGCCTGGTGGGACTCATTCGCCATTTTGGGTGAATCAATCCTAGATCTCTAAAACTACACTGAAGCCTGTTTTAGCCAAATGGGTATCCAAATCTACAAAAATATCTAAAAAATAGGTACAATTAGACTCATTCACCACTCTTGGTGAATGAGACCACTTTGCCTTTTTTGAAAACTCGGAAGTGGAATTTGTAGCTCTCATTCTGCTCTTTTTGTTCCTCCAAGTGTCTAGATCTGAAACCCTAGTTTTTAGGATTGTAAGTGAATTTTTGTGAAGATTTTGACCTTTCCAATAGGGAAATGATTCCAATTTTTTTTTAACCTATTATTCAATCAAATCCAAGCCTCCAAAGCACCTAGATCTTGACATGATGATGGACCTTGAATTACTGCAATAAATGATGAAGAATCTACCCTTGAATATCTTAGAAATGATCTTGAAAGCTATCTTGTGAAGACTTGGAATGCTTAACTCTTGCTTACTTGACTTGATAACATGTAGGCTTGATGATACTTGGATGAAATGAGGATTTGAGAACTCTCTTATATAGGAAAGCCACTCAAATGACTATTAATTTGATCCCTAAGGAAGACATTAAAGAAATTTGAATTAAAACCCCTCTTTTTCCCACTCAAACCTCAAAAATAGCTCAAATGGGGCTCATTTTCCTAAAGTGGAAAATGTGTCCCACAGGGGCTACTATGCTTGCCAGAATGTCGAGGAATGGAAAATTTAAGCTCTTATGTTGATCTAGTTGGGTTTTTTTTTATCAAAATATGCCTTGGGATGCACAATATGGGGTCATAGGGGGCCCATTAATGATGATATAAAAGTCATAAATGTAAGCAGTCCCAAAATCCAATGTGAAAGTGTAAATAAATACACTTTACAACACTAAATTAAGGAAAAACTAGGTCTATTTAGCTTAGAATGCCCCTCAATCCCATGTGAATGTGCAAAACACATTACAACACTAGATTTGGTCCACTTGATTTACAAGCCTCATGAATTTAATGTGAAAGTGTAAATAAATATATTTTACAACAATAAATTATGGTAGGGTTAGGTTTATTTAGTTTTAAAAGGGACCAAGACCTAATGTGAATGTGTAAAAAATATCACAACACTAGATTAAGGTGATATTAAGTCCAATTTATCATTAATTATTCCCAAATCAAGCAAGGAAAAATGCATACTTTTTTGGTGTCCACATTTAGTCCCCAATTTAGTGGGAGGATGAACATGCTTCAAACTCACACTAAAGTAGACATTCAAGAGGGGTCCAAACATACCAATGTGGATGAAAAAGGATGAAAAAGATCAAGGCAGTGGTCAAGGCCCCAGGATCCCAAGTCAAAAAAATAAGGAAAAAAGGACATGCACAAAGTTTATAATATGTAGCAAAAAAACATACATGAGCATGTGATGTCAAGAACTAAAAGAAAGAAAAATGAGGTGGATCAAAGATGAACTCATGCTAGGGCCATAGAACATCAAGTCATTCATGGGGTGACTTTTCCCAAAGAAGTGGTTTAGTGAGAAAGACATGCCAGTGTGTCAGCTTCCCACCGTATAATGAGAAAGTCATGCCAGTGTGTCAGCTTCCCATCATATTAACCATACCAAATTATCCTCCTGATAACTTTTATCAGGAACCACAATGCAATGCTTTTGTAAATTCTTTTGAATGTCATGTAAAAATTGTATTAAAGGGGATTTTTCTTTGTTCATGTAAGTTCTTCTTCTTGGGGAGCATTGTGCCTAATGTCTCTAAGAGAGGACAATTCAAAGTTTTAGATCATTGCCCATGGGATGCCTCATTCACATCATGCCATGTCAGAACATTGTACACCCTTGGAAAACATCAAACCAATGACACCACCAAGAAGAGGACACATCACAAGAGAAAACAAAAATCATGCCATGAAATTTTTTCCAAGAGATTTCATCTATGTATGCCCCCACTTTAAAGCAGTTGCTACACCATCACTATGAGCAATTGCTTTAAAGTAGCCTTGATGATAAATGAAATAAGACATGAGATACAACTTGGAAAGCCCTATTCCAAGTAATATGTTTCCAAATGAAGCTACATCATGGATAAGTATGTCACATGTGAGCCAACTTAAGGCATGTCGTCCACATCTCAAGCTTGCTCTTCTATATTAATGAAAGGTTAATGAATAACCAAACAAGATAACTGTTGGTATGTGGCAACTTATCATGCTATACTGTATAGCCCATGGTATACTGTACACCCCAGCCCCCTGACCTTGCCGGGGTCCGAGGCCGGGCTGGGCCCCGAGTGGGGGTTCGGGGGTGGCAACCCCCAAAAAGTGGGGGTTCGGGGCCGGCAGGCCCCGAGAAAATTTTTCTTCCTACTTTTTTGCGTGATCAGCGAAAAAGGGAAAAATTAATGAAAAAAGAAAAATCCGATTTTGTAGAACCCAAAAAATCTGGAAGCTTCTAAGCTTGGTAAAAAGGGGTTTGGATGGGTATTACTGTATGATGAAAAACGCGATTATTGGCAAAATTGTAATAGGTTTTTCACTGGATAATAAAAGTATTGGATGGCTACGGTTTGGTGGATGTATCCTAGATTGGGTGAACCATGTTAAATTTTGTGTTATGATTTATTCTGTGCATGTTTTAGTTTCTCTGTTTATTAATTAAAATCTGCATTTAATTGTTAGATCTGCCATCTCTAATCCTAACAAGTGGTATCAGAGTGGGTTGTGTTTCGATTATCGTCTGTAGGAAATATCTCACGGTTGAGTGGGAGTCTCACGGTTAAGTGGGAGCAATGGAAGACGAGGGTAAGAAGGTTGAGAAGTTTAATGGGCAGAACTATCAGTTATGGAAGATGCAGATGGAGGACTATCTCTATAAGAAGGATTTATGGTGGCCATTGGAAGGGAAAACCAAGAAACCTGCAGCAATGTTAGATGAGGACTGGGAGATCTTGGATAGAAAGGCTCTTGGCAGTATTCGTTTGTGCCTAGCACAAACAATGGTGTTCAATATTACAAAAGCAAAGATAACTCAAGAGTTGATGGAAACCTTGGAAAAGTTATATGAAAATCCTTCTGCTTCGAATAAGGTATTTCTTATGAAACGTTTATTTAATATGAAAATGGTAGAAGGTGGGTTAGTTACTAATCATTTAAATGAGTTTAATACAGTCACCAGTCAATTAACTTCTATAAAAGTAAACTTTGATGAAGAAGTTAGGGATCTTTTGATTCTGTGTTCTTTGCCTAAAAGCTAGAATAGCTTGGTAATTGCTGTTAGCAATTCTGTTTCTGGTTTGAATACATTGAAGTTTGATGATGTTGTTGGTGTTATTTTGAGCGAGAAAATTCAGAGAAAAAGCTCAGGTGGAACATCCACATCAGGCAGTGTTTTGAATGCAGAAAGTAGGGGCAGAACAAAGGCGAGAGGAAATAATTATAGAAATCATGGGAATTCATGAGGAAAATTAAAGGACAAAAGGTCTCAATCTAGAGACAAGAGGGATTGCTGGTACTGTGGTAAGTCAGGTCATCTAAAGAAAGATTGTTGGTCTCAAAAAAGTAAAGAAGGAGACAAAAAGGAAGGAAGTAAAGAGGAAAATGTGGTAAGTAATAAATCTGATGAAGATGCTTTGATTCTTTCCCTTGATAATGCTGATGATTCTTGGGTGTTAGATTCAGGGGCTTCATTTCATGCTACCCCCCATAGAAGTTATTTTCTTGATTATGTCCAAGGGGATTTTGGGCTAGTTTATTTAAGATAATGAACCCTATCAGATTGTTGGAAAGGGAAGAATCAAGATTAAGTTGCAAAATGGGAATCATTGGCTACTACGTGAGGTAAGGCATGTTCCAAAGTTAAGCAGAAATTTAATTTCAGCAGGGCAACTAGATGATGAAGGTTGTGTTGTTACATTTAGTGATAAAAATTGGAAGGTCACAAAGGGTGCCTTAGTGGTAACAAAAGGTGTGAAAGTAGGCACCTTATATCTTTGTACAGGTCATACTGTTCCTTCTACTTTAATTGTTACAGAAAAGGGTAAATGTTTAGGAATAGTTGTTGTAGTTAAGTAGGTAGAAGATCATACAGTTGTTGTGGACTCTAAATTAGCACTGTGGCATAATAGACTTGGGCATATGAGTGCAAAAGGTATGAAAGTACTTCATTCAAATAATGTTTTACCAGGTCTAAAATGTGTTAATATGGATTTCTGTGAAAGTTGTGTGTATGGAAAAAAAAGAGAGTTAGTTTTCTCAAGGATGGGAAGCAAAAGAAAGATGAGAAATTGGAGCTTGTGCATACGGATGTATGGGGACTAGCCAGGTATCTTCTCTTGGTGGCTCTCTGTATTATATGTTACATTCATTGATGATGCAACTAGAAAGGTATGGATTTATTTCCTTAGGCAGAAATCTGATGTATTTGAAACTTTTAAAAAATGGAGAAGCTTGGTTGAGAATGAGACAGGTAAAAAGATAAAATGTCTCAGATCTGATAATGGTGGTGAGTATTGCAGTAAAGAGTTTGAAGAAAATGGTATTTGTATTTAGAAAATGGTTCTAAGGACTCCACAAGAAAATGGAGTAGCTGAGCACATGAATAGGACAATAATGGAGCGTGCACAGACTATGAGATTGCATGTTGGGCTGCCCTTAAAAATGTGGGCAGAGACTGTAAACACTGCTGTTTATTTAATCAATAGATGTCCTTATAATCCTCTGGGTTGTGGTATTCCAGAGGAAGCATGGAAAGGTAAGAAGGTGAGTTATTCTTTTCTCAAAACCTTCGGTTGTGAAGCATTTGCACATGTAGATTCTGAAAATAGAACCAAGCTTGATGCAAAATCAAAGAAATGTGTATTTTTTGGATATGGTATTGATGAATTTGGTTATAGGCTTTGGGATTTTGAAAATCAGAAAATTATGAGAAACAGGGATGTCATATTCAATGAAAAAGTGTTGTACAAAGATCTGTTGCTACAGCATGAGAAGAAAGAAAATGATTATGTGGTGTTGGATCATATTCCCAACAATGATGTTTCAGTGGTTCCTCGTGCTGGGCAACAACAGCAACAACAAATACCACAAACTCCTGTTAGATGATTTTCAAGGTTAAGTAGACCTCCAGAAAGATTCTCTCCCTCTTTGTATACTATTCTATTAACTGATGCTAGTGAACCAGAATATTATGATGAAGCTATGCAGGTGGATACCAAGGTTCAGTGGGAGTATGGAATGAAAGAAGAAATGGACTCCTTACTAGAAAATCAGACTTGGGAATTATGCAAGTTGCCTGCAGGTAAAAAGGCTTTACCAAACAAATGGATTTACAGGTTGAAAGAGGAGGATGTCTAGAGGTAAGAAAAGATTTAGAGCCAAATTAGTTGTAAAGGGAATTGCATAGAAAAATGGTATTGATTTTGATGAGATTTTTTTCCTGTTATTAAAATGACTTCTATTCATATTGTTTTAAGTATTGTGGTTGCTAAAGATTTGCATTTAGAATAGCTTGATGTTAAAACAACCTTTCTCCATGGTGATTTGGAAGAGGAAATATATATGGAACAGCCACAAGGATTTGAGGTAAAAGGTAAGGAGAAACTAGTGTGCAGATTGAAGAAAAGTTTATATGGCTTGAAGCAAGCACCTCAGCAATGGTGTTTGAAATTTGACAGTTTTATGGTTGAGCAAGGCTACATCAGGTGTAATTCTAACCATTGTGTTTATTTTAAGAGGTTGGATAATGACAGCTACATTATTTTGTGTTTATATGTTGATGACATGCTTGTAGCTAGGTCTAACATGGATCACATAAGTGAGTTAAAACAAAGTTAGCAAAATCTTTTGCTATGAAGGATTTGGGGGCAACAAAACAAATCCTTGGTATGAAAATTGTAGAGATAGGAAAAATAGAAAATTGTTTTTATCTCAGGCTAATTATGTTGAAAAGGTGTTGCAGAGATTTCATATGGAGAATGCAAAGTTGTCAGCACACCTTTGCCTAGTCATGTTAAATTGACTAAGGATATGTGTCCAAAGACACAAGAGGAGGAAGAAAAAATTTCCAAGGTACCATATGCTTCAGCTGTAGGCAGTTTGATGTATGCCATGGTATGCACAAGACCAGATATTGCACATGCTGTAGGAGTTGTTAGCAGGTATTTGAGTCATCCAGAGTTGAGCATTGGAATGCAGTAAAATGGATTATCAGGTATTTGAGAGGTACATCCAATAATTATTTATGTTTTGGGGACTCTAATACTGATTTAAAAGGCTATGTTGACTCAGATTTAGCAGGGGATATAGATACCATGCGAAGTACCATAGGTTATGTATTTATAGTTGGTGGGATAGCAATGAGTTGGATTTCTTGATTGCAGAAGGTGGTTGCTTTATCCACCATAGAGGTAGAGTATGTTGCTGCAACAGAGGCGGCAAAGGAGATGATATGGCTGCAACTTTTCATGGATGAGTTGGGCAAACAACAGGCTGGAAATTACTTGTTTACAGACAGCTAGAGTGCTATACATCTTGCAAAGAATTATGCCTTGCATTCTAAAACAAAACACATACAGTTGATATATCATTTCATTCGGTCAGTGTTGGACGATGGATAGGTCAAGTTGGAAAAGATACATACAGATGTAAATCCCACAGATATGTTTACAAAGGAGGTGAAAAGGGAGAAGCTGAGCTCCTCTTCAACTTCGGTTGGTCTTCAAGGTTGAATTCAAGTATAATAGAGTAGCAGGGTCCAAGGCACTTATTTCCAGTGGGAGCTATAATTGCAGTAATGTCGTCCAGGATCAGTCTCCAAGTGGGAGATTGTTGGTATGTGGTGACTGATCATGCTATACTGTATAGCCCATGGTATACTGTACACCCCGGCCCCCTGACCTTGCCAGGGTCCGAGGCCGGGCTGGGCCCTGAGTGGGGGTTTAGGGGCAGCAGGCCTCGAGAGAAATTTTCTTCCTACTTTTTTGCATGATCATCGAAAAAGAGAAAAATCAATGAAAAAAGAAAAATCCGATTTTGTAGAACCCAAAAATCTGGAAGCTTCTAAGCTTGGTAAAAAGGGGTTTGGATGGGTATTACTATATGATGAAAAATGAGATTATTGGCAATATTGTAATAGGTTTTTCACTGGATAATAAAAGTATTAGATGGCTGTGGTTTGGTGGATGTAGCCCAGATTGGGTGAACCACGTTAAATTTTGTGTTATGATTTATTTTGTGCATGTTTTAGTTTATCTGTTTATTAATTAAAATCTGCATTTAATTGTTAGATCTACCATCTCTAATCCTAACAATAACAACAAGTGTCATACAAGGATAAGGCTTCATAATCCCTTTCCACCACTTAGTGAAAGACAAGTGTGAGCTTGGAATGGATGATGATATTTTTCTCCTTACAAAAATGGAATGACATGCAATGGTGAGTATGCTATGATCCTACAACTGTTGCATGGCAAGGAGCAACAACATTTTCTATTTATTATAATGAGTAAAAAAAGTTTCTGCTTGATACATATTCAATGAAACATGTATCAATTTAGGATGTACCAAGCTTTGAGTTTTCTTGGAAGAATTGTTTGTAATAGTGTTGACATTGAATGAAGGTTTTCGTTTTGAGGGACAATAACCAAGATCATTAGTCATTTCTTGCATTTTAGGAATTATAGGGACATGGATACCTTGTTGGATAGTATCACATCCTTTCTCAAGTTGCTTCATAAGTTCAAAACATCTTCGAAAAAGTTTTGTCACTTGTTTTGGATTTGGTGGTTGTTCAATTTTCTCAGAGTTTGTCTTGGATGTTGTCTTTCTTTTATGGTGGTTCAAGGGAATGTTTTTGAATTTTGTATTGTCATCACTAGCTTATCATTTCCCTTTTTAGACACTTTTTTTATGATCATGTATTGCCCCATTGATTTAGAAATGAAATCAAAGGTCTCCACAACATCTTCCAATAACTTCAAGTGGCTTCTTCCATTTTATTTTGTCTTGTTGTATCTTTTTTCTTAGTACTGATCATAGCACATGTAACCTTTTTAGTTTGAAGATTAGAAGGTGACTTGTCATACACTCCTAACATTTTCTTCAAGGCTTCATCATTTTTAGAGCATGATGGTGGTAAATCCATATTAGGAAATTCATATTTAGAGCATGATGGTGGTAAATCCATATTAGGAAATTCATATTTAGAGCATGATGGTGGTAAATCCATATTTGGTTCTGCAATATTGACTTCATTGCAAGTAAGGGAATGATCCATGGTTGTATTTTCTTTCTTGGAAATGATTGTGTTTCCTTGTGCAATGATGTTTTCCTCATAATTCTCATTGATGGGATCTTGTAACACCATAATACCTTCTTCATCAATAAGAAATATATTAGGAGAGGGGGAAACTTGATTGTTGTG
The DNA here is from genome assembly GCA_007258455.2 of Sequoia sempervirens. Lineage (NCBI taxonomy): Eukaryota > Viridiplantae > Streptophyta > Pinopsida > Cupressales > Cupressaceae > Sequoia > Sequoia sempervirens. The sequence continues at coordinate 69,995,515 of VDFB02193867.1, read as the reverse complement.
ATTGTCAATGATTTCATTCTTATTCTCTAAGGTCTCATTCTCTTGTGCCATAGTATCTATCCTAGTAGGAGAGCTTTTGGGAAAGTAACAAACAATAGGTTCATCACATTTCATGGTTGGACTTGGTAAAGTAGCTTCATTGCTCCTAGTAGAGGCATAAAGAGAAGGATAACTAGGAGTTTCATGGTTACCAATGATTGGAATGTTTTGTTCAAATAGGTCTTCCCAAATGGTAGGGGCATTAGGAAAGGGAGGAATAAGATTCTCATGAGTCTTAATAAGAATATCTTCTAACACTAAACTATATTCTTCATGTCTAGAGAAGATATTAGGAGAAGGAAGGGTTTGATTATCATGATTATCTATATTTACATTCCCATGTCCTATGATGTCTTCCAAAGTAGGAGATATTGGATCTCTTAGTATATCCTCCATACAAATTTGTATGTCATGATCGTTCACAATTTTATCCTTATTCACTAAAGAATTTTTACAAGCAAGGGAGGTGTTTGGAGATAAATGGAGACTAGGTAAAGTGGTGGCCATGATTTCAACTTCATGTGTCATAATGTCTTTGCAAGGGGGAGGAGGAGAAATACAAGTAAGAGTTTCATGATATTCAATGATTGTATCTTCTTTCATCAAGATACCTTCATCACCAATGAGAGATATCGGGAGAAGAACATTTATGATTATCATGATTATCAATGCATGTATCCTTTTGTGTCAAACATTTAGTGGATGATCTTAGTGAGAGAAAGTCCTTAAAGGCTTCATCTAACATGTCTAAGTGATCACTACTAAAGGGCTTGGATGATATACTTTTTCTAAATGTAATAATTTTTTGAATTGTTTCTTGTGATGTGTTTAGTTTTTTGTTTTCCTTTTCTAATGAACTTGATCTAAATGAACTAGGAACTAATGCTGAAAATGAAAATTACAAAAATATAATGCTATCCATAATTGCCTTGATTGCATATAATACTATTGCTAATGATTTAAATGCAGTAGAAGCTATGCAAACTTAAAATTCAATGTGAAGACCTAGGATGAAATGCAATTTTTTAGATTTCAAACAAGGTAATTTACTAATTACACTATGTAATGATCTAAAAATTAAATGTTGTGAATGAAAATTTAAAATTAAGTAATCTATGAAATGGACCAATTTAAGCTATATTTAGTGAAATGCATGTAACATAAACTCTACCAACTAAAATATATAGTTAATGGTAGTAAAAATAAGTAAAGAAATAAGGTTTTCAATGTTGTAAAAGGAAGTTTCAAGGGTGCAAAGGGACTAATTCGCCCAAGGTGGTGAATGAGTCCCAATGGGGGATTTTTTCAAAAAAATTAGAATTTTTCAAATGTTTTTTATGATTTTTATGTTGTATGATATGTATCCTAAGTGAAAATGAAAATTTTAGATTATTTTCAATGATTTTAGATGCAAGAATGCAACCTATATGCACTTTCACTAATGCAAATTTTTGAAACCCTAGAATGCAAATTAGCTAATGTAGATCCTAATGAAAAGTTAATGGAAGCTAAATCTAGGATGATGATGGACTCCAAATTAGAAAAGAAGGTATTCTAAATGAAATTTCACCAAAATGTGGACAATGGAAATGGATGCTCAACTTCCTTATTCCCACAAAAGTGAAATGAAGGAAGTGGGATTCGATTTCACGATGCTCACATTTAAGAATATCTTAGAGACCTCAAACCAATGAAGGATATGAGAGATCATACCATAATATATCCTTGGAGATGAATGAAAATAACAAATGGGTTTAGCACCAAGTGTAAATTTGGAAAACATAAAATGTTTGAAAACATAATGTGATATGCAAATAAATGCTAACTGACCTAAAGAATGCCCTAGAAATGTAAATAAAGAAAAAAAAAGTAAATATCTAAATGGAGTGCACTTGGAAACTTTGAAGAGACTAGAAATAGCTTTGAAATTCTAAAAATGTGAACTTTTAAGCCAGGTGGGACTCATTTGTCATTCTAGGTCAATCAGTCCCAGATCTGGAAAACTGCACTAGAGCCTATTTTAGCCAAATGGATACCCAAATCCACAAAAGTCTCTAAAAAATAGCTATAGTGGGAATCATTCACCACTGTTGGTGAATGATTCCACTTTGACTTTTCTAAAAAATTAGAAGTGGAATATGTAGCTCTCGGTCTACTCTTTTTGTTCCTCCAAGTGTCTGAATTTGAAACCCTAATTTTTAGGAATGTAAGTGAATTTTTGTGAAGATTTTGACCTTTCCAATAGGTAAATGACTCCAACAAGTTTGTAACCTATTATTCAATCATCTCCAATCCTTCAAAGCACCTAGATCTTGAAAACATGATAGACCTTAAATTGTTGCAACAAATAATGAAGAATCTACTCTTAAATTCCTTAGAAATGATCTTGAAAGCTATCTTGTGAAGACTTGAAATGCTTAACTCTTGCTTGATTATATTGATAACATTTAGGCTTGATTATACTTGGATGAAATGAGGATTTGAGAATTCTCTTATATATTGTTGTGTCCTTAGCACACACGCCCCGTTCGGAATGGGGACCCTCTTTTCTTTCACCTTGTCGGGTCATTTTTTGTCATAGCCTCATTTTGCATGCCCCCCTTTTTTTTGATGTCTCGGGTGGTCGATGTTGCTTCAAAGTCCCAACATAAATTGACCATTCCCTGCCCTTTTGGTTTTGTTATGTTCTGGTGCCTCGCGGGGTCCCTTTGGCTATTTGGCCCTGAAGACGGCCTCAAGAGTCCAGGATTCCCTCTTTGAGTTTCCCCTCTGGAAATGTCGTTCTTGGCGGCGTTCGTTGAGCATCCTTCCAGACCTCATGGTCTGACTCGCCGCCCTCCGTCTAAACTTGTTGAAAATTTTCTGGGAGGCACCCCGGCATTCGGGTCTCAGACCCCAGAGTTCCTCCTCCACGGTTTCGTTTGGGTTTTGCCGTCCGTGATGGCTTACTCCCTGCGCTGTCCTGCTCCTCGAGTCCCACCGCCCCTTTCGCCGTCTGAAGTTGGTGTTGTCCCCTATCTACCGTAGGGTCTTCTGGGCCCAGTCGTCCGAAATTCCATGACAGTTTCGCCGTCCCTGACAGCCGATCTTCGACAGAATCCCGCCCTCTGGGCCCCGAACCACTTCCCACCGCTGTCTTTCAACCAATGTTAAAACATGAAATGGCCATCTGTTGCACCTTCCCGGCCGCCGGGCCCCAACGTTCCCGCCACCGTCGCCGACCTATTCAAACCCACCAACTTTCTTTGTGGTCGTACCTACAATAAATGCATGCATTCATGGTGGTTGGGGTATAAAATGCCCAATTTGACTGGTCATTTTCATCAAACAGGATTGGAGCGAATTGGAAAAGTTGTCATTTGGAGCCCACCATCTTCGACATTGTCACGATCATCACCCTCAGCATCATTCCAGCAAACGTAGGTGGATCCGCCATCTTCCCGCTTGGCATATTCGAGGTAGGCCATCTATCTGCCATTCCCAAGCTTCGTTTCATCATTTCAAGATATCTAAATGAATGAACAAATCATTAGGAAGACATAAGTGATAGAGCATAAAATCACGCGCCAAACCCATATGTTAGAAAACTGAGAAAACCTTTAGGATGCTCTCCTCGCCGATCTGGGACTTGTCATTGTCGTGGCTATTCTTCGCACAAGGCGATTGTCTGCCTCGGGCCCAGGACCCGCCTTCACCATCTGATTTCAAAACTTTGATCGCCTGTCGATGGTGATGCCGCTCTCTGGGCTCGTGTCATCGGACTTCTCCATTTGGAGTTTCGCTTGCATTTCACTGTGAGAAACTACAAAATTATCCCTGCCTCCTGGCTGCCAGAACCTGACCATCCCCTCGCTGAAGAACTTCAAAACTAAGCATGTGTCCTTTCGTCCTCTCAGGCCCCGGCCCCCGGAGCTCCGTCTTCAGAATTCTACGGGTGATTTGTTGTTCCCCACGACGAAATTTGTCTGGTGTTCCGCCCTGCAGACTCTGTCTCTCTATTCGATGTTGATCTTAGGATTTAACTTCTACCGTAGTTATTACCTCTGGGCTTTGGACGTCGGGTTTGTTGGCTCCATTTTCTGCCATCCCCAACGGCGAAGTCTTTCGGCCCCTCCACGCTACAGAACTTGTCATCTCCCCCGTTGTTGGACTATCTCTTTGCAGTGGTGTCCACCGGTCCTCTCGAGCCTGGGACCCTTGAGTTCTGCCTCCAGGTTTCTTGAGGTGATTTTTCATCCTCTGTGGTGAAGCTCGTGCAGCGTCCTGGTCGCCGGGCTCCACATTCCCATTTTATTTTCGTGTTCGGGCAGTTTAACTCGTGGCGTCCTTTTGATCTTTGGCCCCCGGACACCAGGTGTCTTTGCTCGCTTTTCCACCGTCCTCGCGACAATGTGCCTCCGTCCCTCTGGCCTCCGAGTTCTGACCTTCCATCTGCTGCTGAGGCAAAAATTAAGATCAACAGCAAACCCCTCTCCCAGGCCCGGTCTTGCCCCTCGCTATCTGACGTCCATCCAACCAGTGAACCTCGGACTGTTGTTTGCCGTAGAATCACGTTCAACTCTGAACGACCACTACTTGCCAGGCCCCATGTCTCGGGATTCCCATCCTCGCCCGCTGCTCCAAGCAGAAAACCCCTCCCGTCGTCCCGACCTCTGGACTCCATGCTCCCTTTCGCTGTTGGACTCAAAAGTAAAACCCTGGCGATAGACTCTTGCTCTTGGACATCCCCTCCCGGACTTCTGTCCGGTGTTGGCCTTCTCAAACAGCCAAGTCCAGGTGCCTTCCCGGTGCCGCCAGCCCGAGCCCTCGAAAATGAAATAACATATCGCTCGCCTTTTGACCCTTCGGGCCCCAGACCCTAGACTTCCATCCTCGGATTTCCATTAGTTGTCTGCCTCTCTAAACTGCTATCTCCTGATGATTTTATGTCTTGGGACTTCCGAGCTCCCTTAAATCGATCATAACGAGCCTAAATCTGAGATTTAACTTCGACCCACATCTTGAATTTTGGTTCTCTTCATCATGAACTTCTTAACATATTAAAATGTGACCAAGGAAGGTCTCTAGGAGCTTTCCACTACGTTTTCCCTTCCAGACAACATTCTTGCCGGGGAAGTCTAGCCCTTCGAGCCCAGATTCTCTAAATGCCTTGAAACAAAAATCAATAACATCTTGATATGGAAGTTCATGATATGCTTGTTTAATTATTTAAAATAGATGTTGTTTTTGAGATATGGACTAACATGAACGCTTTTGTAATCTATTGCGCTAACTTTATCCTTGCTTGCAAAATATATGGAATCAGGTGCAGGAACTTCAAGGGACAAGGGTAAGAAATCAGGAAGGAGCCCTCGAGGGAAAGAAGAAAAGCATCAGATAAAGTACTAATTCTAGGGCAAGCCCCTCCACTCAAAGGTCACTATAGACTGGAAAGAAATCACAGACACCAACATTGGCCAGGTGGATATTCATGAATTTATATAGAGGGTCAGGGTCAACCCGACAAGGAAGAATGCCATACTGATAAGGTAGAGTGGCATAGCTAAGGCTGCTAGTTTCCCTCCATCCCTCATGGCACCTGAACTGGTCATGGCCTTTCGAGAAGCGTATCAGACAAATACCAGAACAATTGCTGATAAGGAGGAAAACATCCTTGCTGACATATTACCAGAGGGGATCACCAAGACCTTTCATATCCCCATGTTCCAACAGATGGAGGTCCCCATAATAGAAGAATGTTAGGCGGCGTGGGATGATAATCCAATAGGATGCAAGAAGTCAATAAACCTCCATTGGCTTAAGGAAAGACGGGCCAGTGCTGCGAAAGTTCCTTAGGAGCTTTTCCGTAGTGATTTCCATGAAGATTACCATGACCTGGTAACCTTGTTGAGTAGGTTTATGGGTCTTCCAATGACCACCTACTTCCAAGAATGGATGGCCTATTTCATTGAGTAGATCCTGCGTGGGAACGAGGACGTCACAACGAAGGTCTCATTCTACTAGGGCAGAATCATAAGCAACTGCTTCCATGAGCAGTTTGTTAACGTAAAGAAGAGCTCTAAATTCTATATAACCTCCTACCTAGTATATTCCCTAGCAGATCAAAGGAAATACGGCGGGTTATTTATGGCACCCGATTAGGGATAGAAGCGAGGACTCAAGGCCTATGACAAATACCCGCAGCTCTAGTACTGGAATTTCAAAAGGGACTACTGCAAGGTTAATGACGACTTCATTGGCCAGATCATTAGGTTGATTGTCTGGGACCTCGAGACGAGGGTCTCCCACAGTGCTAGAGCACTTTTAAAGCAATACACCTTCCTCTTTGTCCAGTTTCCAAAATTCACATACATCCGGGCCCAGGGCTTCACCAAAAGGTTGAACAAGCTGCCTTGATACCCATATGATAGAATCATCCTCCTGGAGCTTTCTCAGTAGCTCCAACACCTGGAGGCCTTCTTCAGTAGCAAGCATATAGCAAGGATTTCCTATCCCATGACTCTTGGCCAGGGCATGTACCGATTGCAGACTTCTCAGTGTGCCAGTAACTCTGAGAAGGACCTGAAGGAGTACCATTTCGACCGGTACACCTCTCGCCCATGGATGGACCCACATGGCCACGTCAGGAAAGCACTGGGGCAACACATATGCCCATCAATATCACATTGAAGATTTCTAGGCCGACTGCCAAGACGACAAAGAAGTGCACACAAGGCACTATATACGCATGACTGTGCAGTTCCTGAGAAGACTGTAACCATTTCTGGTGCCAGACCAAGTCGAGGAGGACGAGTCCACAATCATGCATCCAAGGTACCCTGCGGTCGCCAACCTTCCAATACCGTCGATCGACTGGGATGAATAAGAGGTCAATGACCTGGACACCATCACCTAGCCAATCTTAACTCATACTAGGGAGTGGATTGATGGGCGGGTGGCTCATCTAAAGTGGCAAGGGGTAGTATTGACCTATGAAGGGCTCAAAAGCGATCCAAGTGCCATAGAGGATTTTGTTGCCACCACATCAACTGGCAGGACCTCCAAGTCTCCTCTCGTCACTAGGTCCCAAAAAAGAAAAGGGACAGAGACTAGGCAGTCTCCAGATCCCAAGGCCCACGCAGAGAAAGAAACGGGAGACTCATCCCCCAAAAGGCTTAAACAAGTAGTGCGTACGATAGAATTGTAGCCTCCCTTAGTTCTCCCTGCCCCTTCTATTGCACCGCCCGCCTCCCTGGCTATGGTCGCCGCTACCCCGCCGGTAGTGGACATTTCTAACCACCTTGCCCCTTTGCCTCTAGCCAAGTCATTAATAGTCGTTCACTCATCTTTCGATATGACTTCTCCCCCCTCCTCTGGTACTATGTCACCAATCACATCACTTCCTCTGGCACCAATAACATCACCTATTCCTGCTACCACTATGCCCGAAACTCTTACACGACACATGCAAAACCTTCCCCTTGAGCTCTCCCAGATATTGATGGATCCAACTCTCCAAGTAGCCCTTTCTGAGGTCCTTGCAATGGCTCAACCTTCACAACCACCGACAGGGCCACCAGCTATGGAAGCCATAATGCAAATCTCGAAGGAGTTGGAGGAGTGAGAGCAGGAGGCTTCGAAGCCTATTGAGGAGGAAGCTAATGAGTACCACAAAAACCTAGAGTATGAGCATTGAACCATCGACAAGGTGGTCTATGAAGAGGAGGAGACAGGATCTTCCAAGAGTGGGGGTGAGGAGGATGGCTCTGGCGCTAAGGTGATCATTCAGACCTTTGATGATAACCTTAAAGAGGAAATGGTGCAGCAACTACAAGACATTGGGGCAGAGACGGAAGGGTCACCACATGGTGAAGAAGGGCGGCCACCAGAAGAATAACAGATAAAGGATTTAACAGAGGCTGAGACCCATGTTGTCAAAGGCCCCGAAGCTGAGGGTACTGAGGAGAAGAAAGAAGAAGTAGCAAAAGAAGAAATTCTCGTCAAGGGCCTCGTGTTCGTTCATGACTCTGATGAAGAGGAGGAGGACATGACCAAAGAGAAAGGAGAATCCCAAAAGGAAAAAGAGGCAAAAATCTTACCCTTGACTGAGCAGGGTGAAGGTAGCCATGATTCACCCAAAGGGAAGTCTATTGTGCTCGAATGGTTGGAGAAGCAACTTGAAAAGATGACCCCTATGCTGAAGGACCCAAGGGCAAGGTTGGAGGCCATCTTGGCCCGAGCCCAAATCACAACAAAGAAGGAGAAGCCCAAGGTCTGATCCAAAATAATAATGGATGCTTCTGGTTCTCGAGCAACACAAATTGCAATGCCTACGATTGGTCAGGCAGGGGCAAGTTATAACATCTCCACCATTGACTTGGGGATTGTAACTAGATAGCAGAAGGTCGAGCACCTTGAGGAGTCGGTGGCCATAGTGGTGCACTTGATAAAGTAGGATAAAATCTCTAAGGATGAGTTTAAGGTGCAGGTTGCAGCATTAATAGATTATATACAACAATGGTCCCCAGTGGACAATCTGCCCACTACATCCACGGCTGCGCCTCAGTTGCTCTCCAAAGAGAAAAATCGATAAAATGGAAAGAAGAAAGAACTTGGAGAAGACCATAGAAGACTAGTTTCGACATGTCTCATACATTAGAAACATGGGCATCAGTAGAGCTGTGCGGACAGCCAGCAAGTTCTTGGACCTAATACAATCTCTGGAGAGCACAAAGAAGCTTTGCACCAATTTCTCCACAATTTATGACTCCACCTTCCCAAGGATTGAAGCTATCCTTTGGATGCCTGAGGCCATGTGTTAGGAGAAGCTAGAGTTAAAAAAAGAAGATAATTGGCTGATGGATGTATGGCGTCGAGACTTTGACAACCAGAAGGAAAGGTTGGAATAAATCTTGAGCAGGGTAGATCTTGATATTGAGTGGGATCAAAGAAATCCAGGCAGAATGCGCCCGATATCTTAAGTTGATGATGGGCTATGATATTCCCAATGTGCAGATGGACTCAGAGAAGATAAAGCCCTACTTCCAGGAGAAGATGAAGGACAGGATGGCTGGAGAAATCACAATGGAGTTCCTGAGTTTTGCTACCTGTGCCTTCGACCAATCAGAACTATTTAGGGACCAGGGCTCGAAATATGATGAAGATTGGAAAAGGCTAGAAGAAAGTGCAAAGGAGTGGAGCTACCAATCATTATGGTGTGAAATCCTTGAAATAGACAAGCTACAGGTGGTCATCCTCAAATACATAGAACACACAGCTTCTGAGGGATAAGAGGACGACCCAGCTAAAGATGAAGACCTTCCTGAAGAGTAGCTACAGCAAAAAGACAACAATCAGCTACAGTGCCATCAGCTAGAAGATGAAATAGGGAAGAGATAAGAATATAATTTTAAATGTTAATCTATTTGGGGGTAGGTGAAACCCTATTTTGTAATGAATCTTGGCCACACAATAAGAATGAATCTTGGATATTCATTTGACTTTTTGAAAGCTATAAATAGGGCCCTCCTCTCATTTGTAAAGTGAGAGTTGAATTGTTGTAAAGACATGCTGCAGAAATTTATAAGAAAAAAATATTGACTTGGTCTATTTTCTTGGTTTCTCCTATATTGTTTGATTCAATCTCCAATATTATATGTTTGACTTAGATTTTATTACTGTTTAGCTAGTTATCTTATTTCTTCGGATAGATCCTAGGAATGTTGTTAGGTGATTATAAAAATTCATGCCATGTTGATGATTTCTTTGTCCATACTTTTTGTTGTTTGCTGAGGGTAGACAGTTGTGGAAAGTTAGCCTGGACCTGATTTTAAAGCTGCTCCAAACATTTATCTTTGATTCATGCATATACATGGTGAATGAGGGATGAAAGATCTGCAGACTTTAGAAGATAGCACAATTTCCATGATACTATGAAATCCCTGGTTAAGTGGGATATTGTTTTAAGAAATTTTCCATTGTAGGGACTCTATTGTCACTATTCATAACTAGTTGTAGACTTAGGAACTTTTCCTTCCCTTTGCTTTTTCCCCTATTTTTTAAAAAATAACCTATGCTAAGGTTCATTGCACATTGTAAAGCCAAATCCAACAACAAGATGGAGTCCAAGACTACTGTTTGAACCTACAACCGATGCATAATAACTTTCCATCCTAAGAACTCCATTTCAAGATCCAAATTCTATGCTTTGTGTCCATGCCTTATATTTCCTGTAAGACCGCCTTGTGATTCTAACAAATCACATCAAACTACTGAGGTATCTAAGCACTATCATGACCTGACATCTGAGAGACCTTGGGATAGTGTTCTGCAATCCAACTAAGGAGTATTGTCTTTCAAGAGAGGTAGTGCATCTATGTACTGCCTGTGTTAAGAAGTGCATAAAAACACCATCAACAGAACTGACATTAGAAGGAGGGCCACAATGGAAATATCAAGTTAAGGGATAAAGTGAAGCTGGATCGAATAGGATCATTCTCCCTGAAAAGATTTCAAAGAGTTCTACAGTCAATGCCAAACAAGGGAGAATTTGAAGAATTGCAGCCTCCTACAAGGGAAAAACGAGCACAGGGAAGTAGCGTAGCCTCTTCCTCTTCCTCCATTCCACCCTCACCTTCATTTGGCTAGCCTTCATCTTCCACCCAATCATTTCAAATTGTATTTGCACCTCCTATCTCCAGCGGCCAGGGGTTTGCTCCTCTCCTGGCCCTTTTGGTCCAAGGCATAGTCCAGTCAACAATAGCTCAAGTGCAGCCCCAGATTGTTGTTGTGTTGCAAATACAGTCCCAAATTCCCATCTTCCAATAGCAAGTACCACCTCCGCCACCCTCCATGGCTTGGTTAGCACATAACCCTTCGCTGACACATTTCGCTGCCTACAATGATATGCCCAAGAATCCGGAGGGCTTTTGTTCGAAGTTCCATTCGCGTGACCTACAAAAAACAACTGAGGAGCATATCAAAATATTTGAAACAATGATCACCGAAATGCAAGTTGACCATGAGGACATTGCATGCCACCTCTTTCTGCATTCATTGGGAGAAGAGGCCTTCTACTGGTACATCAACCTGCCAAGGGGGTCTATCACCTCATGGAACCTGATGAAGAATGCCTTCCTATAGAAATGCAAGATTCCCATCAGCCCTTTGGAGCTTTACAAACAGTTCATGTCTGTCAGGAGAGAGGTAAACGAACCTATTGGCTCCTTCAATGACCGTTTCCATTGGGCTTACACAAAGCTTCAGGACCTGTACCTCCATAATGATGCAGTGGCTCTCCTAGTCTATTATGCAGTGCTGGACAACCTCACATTGGCCTTGGTGAAAATGATGCACCCACCGCTCACTACTCTAGTAATTGCCTATGTAGAAGTCATTATCGCCAGTGTGGACTTGGGACAAAATATCTCTGGCCCGCTGCCTTCTTTGGGGCTAGTGGCTCACCTAATGTAGATTCAGGGGCTTAATCAGTCGTTTGCTTACCAAACACCCTTATGAACCAAGTACCTCAGTTGCCTATGGTGCCACATCTAGGGCAACTATTGAATTACGCGCCTCCCACGCCTTCCTATTTGTAGCCTCAGTAGCAGTATAACTATTCTCAGGCTGCTCCACAACAACATACATATCCCCAGTAGCCCCAAGTGTCATTGTACCTATCAGGACTAAAATTTCCTCCATCCTATCAGAATCAGCCAGTAGCCTCGCCCGCTTTTCTCCAAAATCCAGCGATGTCACCTGGAGGTGTGACTGAGAAAGAAAAGTTAGAAGAGCTGACTGATATGATAAAGAAAATGTCCATGGAAATGATGCACCTAAAGAATCAAAATAATCAATTGTAGGCCTCCCAACACAATTTCCAGGCCAATCTTAACTAGGACAGCCGAGACAATAGGGACAGTAGGTATAATCAAGAAGTAGGCACTTCTTCCAGGCAAAACTATGATAGGGGCAAAATGCTAATCAAAATACAGAGAGGAGACCTTCTCAGAGGCAGAATCGCACGTCGAACACTAGGCCCAATAATGGTGGTGTCCCTATGCCTTTCGATCAATCGGCGAGCAACGAAAAAACTTCCAATGGTGTATACCTGGCCGAGGCAACCTTGTCCGGATAGTGCAGAATTCACAAAACCAGCAGACATTCTGAGTTGGATTGTCCCGAGTTCTAGACAACTACTAAAATCTTCCAAGTGGAGGTGCAAAATGTAGTCAACAGTGCTGGCTGCAGGGACATTGTCCCATCTGAGCCATACGATTCCTCCTGTCTCGTGGTTAATCAAGCCCCATTCCCGCTAGGTGATCGCAACGAGCCCGAAGTCGAACATGCTCCTATTGAGGATGAAGAAGCGTAAGAGGTAAGTAATGAACAAACCTTGGCTCAGCTCTTTGATTCAATAGATAATGGTTCAGTAGATGAGGTCCACATGTTCCATCAACAATCGACTCCCTATTTCCTTAGGAATAGATAGGCGGGCGGACCCTTTACAACTTCTACCCCACCAAACAATTTTGCCACTCCGCCTGATCCTAATTCCAGCAATAACCCAAGGCTTCCTCACATACCTACCCAATACCTTAGTGAGAATTGGTCTCAAAGCTAGTCACAAAATCAGCCTCAAGGCCAATCCCAGAATCTGTCTAGACAAACGAGGGACCAACCTCCTAGTTCTGCCATAGGCCAAGTTTTTAGCTCAGAAATTAAGAAAATGGGTGAATATGTAGCAGAAGAGTTCAAAAAGGTGAAAATCAGCTTATCAGTCTTCAAAGTGCTCAAAGTCCCTACTGTGAGGCATGGCTTCTTTAGGGTTCTTAATGGGGCTCCATTTTCCAATACAACACAAGAAATGCCAGCTAAGAGGGTTACCTTTGAAGAGCCTAGGAAAGAACCGGAGATACAGGGTAATGCTAAGAAAATGAAGGATGTTCCCGTAAATCAGTCTGTAAGTAAACAAGTGGAAAGGGAGTCAGAAAGGGCTAATAGGCAGCTTTCCAAGGACCAGCTATTTAGGTAGGCCAAGGATATGAGCAATGAAAATAACAAAGGTCAGATAGCTCATATGGACACACCTACGGGCCTCCTCCAGGGGAGATCGGAAAGTCCCCCTTTCCTAACCACCATTAGGGTCTTTGGGAAGAACCTGCACAACTGCCTACTTGATTCAAGAGCATCCACCAATGTCATGCCCTTGGCAGTGTGCAAGGCTCTTGGCATCACCCCCATGCCTTCAAAGAGGAAGGTGACCTAGTTGGACAAAACAGAGATTAATATTGTGGTGAAATAAACTGTATCCCGATGCAGATTACTGTAGACCCGTGGATACAACAGGTCATTGATATTCAAGTGGCTGACATTTTCAATGCATATGGAATCATCTTGGGAAGGGAATTCACCAAGGTGCTGAATGGATACACTACCACGGATCTTTCTCACATGTGGCTACCATGGAAGGGGCTGCCAAATCAAATCCGCATCGACTGTGAACCCCGTATGAAGTACATGATCACGGAGTATAATAATCTCAGCGAGGTGTTGTTCACCGAGACTGACTTGGGGAATTACCACCCTTTTTCCTACCAAAATGAGGTCAAGTTTCAGAAATAATGTGCAGAAGAAGTGTTATTAGTGCTGTGTAGTCCCTTGACTAATTCTAAACGAATCCCCCCAGACATAGAAATGTTGGTAGAATCCGATGATAAACCTGATAAGGATGACGACTGGGGACTGCTCAGTGGTTTCCAGGAATTCATGGAGAAGTGCATAAGGGATCAACTCAACATAGGGGCCCAAATGAATTTACAGGATATCTTGTTGCCAAATTGGTGCAGGGTTCACAATGTTGTGCATTTCGAGTTTGATTGTTGCTTGTGTCAAGCAGTAGTGGCGCATGTTAGAAAATCAGCTGCTCCTCAGATAGAAATGCCAAAGGAGGCACCAGTAGAACTGCCTGTTGATCGATACATCAAACTAGAAAATTCCCCTCAGGTCACAAGGCTGGCCATCTAGTTGAATGGGAGTAGAAGCTCAATCAGACCCGAAGACAAAGAATCTTCTGCATGTTGGATGCTCCGATTTGATGGATCAAAGTCCAGAAAAGGAGTCGAAGTTGGGTTCGAACTCATCATCCCAACAGATAAGATGTTTCTAGCTACCAATAGATTGTAGTTTTATTGCACCAATAACATAGCAAAATATGAGGCCTTAGTCCTCGGCCTTCTCATGGCGTTGAAGAAAAATATAAAAATGTTGCAAGTTTTTGGGGATTCCGAGCTCGTGGTTAAACAGGTTAGAAAATTATATTCTTGTCATGATCGAAGACTTAAAAACTATAGGCATAGGGTTTGGGATCTCTTGGAAGGCTTAGATGCATTCAATATACAATTGATCCCTTGTGCTCAAAATCGTATAGTTGATGCCTTGGCTCAAGCCACTAGCACCTTACAACCCCTCTCTCTTTCTGGGCTCAAGAAATTCAGTGTTGAACTAACATCCACGCCATCAGTCCCAGATAATGTTACCCACTTGCAAGTCTTCAATGATGACAAGCATATCCTTAAATTCATCACAAGTTCTGATGTATTCGCAACCCAGATAATTGATGAAGCTGATCCACAGGAACCCAAACTGGACATAGAGGGGGTTATTAACCTCAAACCCCAACACAATCCCCAGGGGTATGGTTCAGCTGGAATGTATATTCGACTTGGATCAAATCAGAGATCAAAATCAACAAACAAAAAAGGAGGCCATAAGCAACCAATGCAATGCACACAACCTTGGGACAGCCAAGGAGATCAAGAATATTTTTATCGGCAAGGTGTGAATGCCAGAGGAAAGGAGAGGAATCACGGATGCGTTGAGAAGGTACCATGACGTGGTCACATGGAGCTATGAAGATTTAAAAATTTATGATACTTCTGTCATTACACACACCATCCCTCTTAAGACAGAAGTGAGGCCATTCCGCCAGCGGCAATGCCCTATCAATGCCTTGCTGGAACCTGTCGTCTATAAGGAGGTACAAAAGTTGCTATCAGCAAGAATCATTTTTTCAGTTAGGCACTCCATGTGGGTGGCCAATCTGGTCCCGGTCAGAAAAAAGAATGGGGAGAATAGATTGTGTGGATTTTCGCAATTTGAACTGCACCTCAGAGAAGGACAACTATCCAGTACCTTCATTGGATGAGGTGTTGCAAATCATCAACAACTCTTAGATGATGTCTTTCCTCGACGGATACTCTGGGTATAACCAGATAATGGTACAGTATGAGGATCATCACAAGACGATGTTCACCACTAAGTGGGGAATGTTCACATACAAAAGGATGCCTTTTGGGCTCATCAACTCCGGTGCCACTTTCCAACGTGCCATGGATATTGCCTTCAAGGACCTAATTGGCAAGTGCATAATCATCTACATGGATGATTTGACTGTATTCTCTAAAAAGCAGGGTGATCATGTCTCTGATTTATGCAATGTATTTCAGAGGTGCAGAGTTTGGGGTTTCCCTTAACCCCAAGAAGTGCACTTTCAGAGTGACCGAAGGTAGATTACTCGGGCATATCATCTCAGAACAAGGAATCTCCATAGATCCTGAACGTATTGAGTCCTTACTCAAAATTTAGCCTCTAGGCAGCAAGAAAGAATTAAAATCTTTTTTTGGAAAGATCAACTTCGTTTGGAAATTCATCACAGGTTTTGTGGAGATTGTCAAACCTCTCAATGCCATGCTCAAACAAGATGTCAAAGTTGAATAGACACCGGATGCAAAACAATCCTTCGAAGAAATCAAACAGGCCATCATTGAAGCACCTGTGTTAGCCCAAATTATCTGAAGCCTTTCTACATCTACTCATTTGCTTTAGAGTATTCTTGTGCTAATATATTGACCCAGACGGATGATGAAGGAAATGAGCATTCGATCACCTTTATGAGTGCTCCCCTCAAGGATGCTAAATTGCGATATCATAACATTGAAAAATAGGCGTATGCTCTCGTCAGAGGGGTGAAGAAATTTAGGCACTATATCCTACACAACAAGGTGTTTTCCATTGTCCCTGATTTAGCAGTAAAAATGTTGCTTATGTAGAATGAATTAGGTGAAAGAAGGGCTAAATGGGTCACCTTGCTCCATGAGTATGATATGGAGATCCAACCGATGAAACTGGTGAGAGGATAGGCACTCACCCGCACAATCGTTGAAA
This sequence comes from Sequoia sempervirens, assembly GCA_007258455.2. Lineage (NCBI taxonomy): Eukaryota > Viridiplantae > Streptophyta > Pinopsida > Cupressales > Cupressaceae > Sequoia > Sequoia sempervirens. The sequence continues at coordinate 69,979,273 of VDFB02193867.1, read as the reverse complement.
CAACAAAAGCTAGACCTGAACTCACTGTGCAGCAGTACCAGCTTGAGGACGTCTCCCTTGGAGAATGGTACTAGAATTTTGTCTATTATTTGTTGAATTATAAATGTCCATCGCACCTACAAGGAGTCCAAAAACGGGCCCTAAGATTGAAAAGTAATGGCTACATGTTACAGGGTTCCTTCTCTACAAGAAGAACCATGAAGGCATTTACTTGAGATGCCTTGGCAAGGAATAAGTAGATCAAGTCTTGAAAGAGTTTCACAACAAATTTGGCATGGGTCATGGTTTTGGTTCTTCCATGACACATCAAGTATTGAGGGCAGGGTATTATTGGCCAACTGTCTTCAAGGATGCCCATTGCCATGTTCGTTCATGTCACACATGCCAGACCACTACCACCTGGGAGAAGAATGTTTTTGTCGCACTACAGTCTGTGTTGGAGGTATGGCCGTTTGCGCAATGGGGTCTCGACTTCATCAGTCTGGTAAGCCCTCCATCATCTGCAGGACACAGGTATATTCTTACCGCTACTGATTACTGTACTAGATGGATGGAAGCAATCGTATGTAAGCAATGCACAACTGAAGTAGTCACTAATTTGCTAGAAAGTTTCATTTTAAACCACTTTGATTGTCCTTATACTTTGGTATGTGATAATGGACTTGTATTTGCTTCATTAAAATTTGCTAGTTGGATGTTTGACCATGAAAAAGCCCTTAAATTTTCATCTAATTACTACCCCTAGAGCAATGGTCTTGCTTAGTCCATGAATAAAAACCTGATTACCATGATCAAGAAACTACTAGATAGGAATCCCAAGGACTGGCATACCCAGCTCCGTTTTGCCCTCTGGGCTGATCGCACCTACCACAAGGTTGCCCTTGATGATTCCCCATTCCACCTTGTCTATGGCCTCAAGCCTATATTTTCCATCCATCTGAAGATTCCTACTCTTCAGTTCATCAATGATTTTTATGAGGGAGGTGATTGTAGAGAAGCTCAGCTAGCTGAGCTCTTGCATTTAGAGGAAGTCTAAAACTATGCAATAGAAAATTTTGCCAAATATCAGGGCATAGTTAAGAGATGGTTCGACCGTCGGGCCAAGATCAAGGCCTTTAGGATTGCAGATTTGGTCCTGTATTAGGACAAGGCCCATGAAAAGAAAGGGGGACACAACAAATTCAACAAGCTTTGGCTTGGCTTCTTCAAATAGCTGAGATTTTGGGAGATAATGCCTTCCGCCTAAAGACCTTAACTGGTGAGAACGTCCTATTGCTAGTCAACGGGTAGCACCTAAAGCATTACTTCCAGGCTTGAGCTCCTTTGAGCTCTTCATTGTAAATACTTGTACATAGGTTAGGGTAGTTTATTTTCTAGCTTGCTTGCATTTTGTTTGTGTCATTCTTTTGTTTTCTCCCTTTTGGTAATTTTGTTTCAAAAGTTGTTTCCTGCTCCTTTGCGGTGGCCATGCTTGCTTGAAAAGTGGTTCACTTTGCTGTGCGTTTGTTGTGTTCTTTGGCTAAACATTCAGTCTAGATTATTGGTCTTTGAAAGCTGTCCGTGAATGATTTCCCTATTTGAACTTTGCTCAGAACTTGAACCTTGGCTAGATCTTCTTACACACATCTTAGATATCGCACCAAACACATAATAATAATTTCTGAAGGACCATACTATGGTTGTTATGGCACCCTAGTGAGTGAAAAATCTCAAGTCTGCTCCAGTGACCACTGTAGTCTCAAACCCATTGTAGGATCCAATGCTTACCCGGTCGAACTAAGTGATAAAAGAGAAGTGAAATATCAGAGCAAAAGAACAAAGTAATTCTAAAAAAGGAAATAATTGATTGTATGGGTGTTCAGATAACTCTACCAGGGCTATGGATGCCCGGCTGGCAGTAGAGCAATATCCATGAGATTGTAGCGACAACTCCGTCAGGGCTATGGATGCCTGACTGGTAGCGAAGCAATGTCCAGGTTACATTTGGTGTTGGACGGTTTATATAGCACACTTGGTTGACTTGGTAACCCTGGTCACTATCTCTAGGAAAGGAATGAACTCACCACACACACTTCTGAGATGTCATGTAAGCTGACCCAATTAAGGATCTCGTTCTCCTAGATTCATCTTTGGAAGCCACTCTTAGTCTGCGAAACCAGAGATTCTAGGTCCTGAATGAATATTTATCCCTAGAACGCTCAGGAGCGTTCTCCAGCGGAGTCGCCATTTGTTGTGCCCTTAGCACACACACCCTGTTCGGAATGAGTATCCTCTTTTCTTTCACCTTGTGGGGTAATTTTTTATCTCTGCCTCATTTTTCGTGCAACCCCTTTTTTTTTATGTCTCAGGTGGTCGACATTGCTTCAAAGTCCCATCATAAATTGACCATGCCCTCCCCTTTTGGTTTTGCTGCATTCCGATGCCTCGCCGGGTCCCTTTGGCTATTTTGACCTGAAGACGGCCCTGGGTCCTTCCGGGCCTAGGAGTCTGAGATTCCCTATTCGGGTTTCCCCTCTAGAAATGTCATTCTTGGAGGCATTCGCCGAGTGTCCTTTCAGAATTTGGGGTCTGACTCGCCGCCCTCCGTCTAAACTTGTTGAAAAATTTTTAGGCGGCACCCCGCCCTTCGGGTCCCGGACCCTAGAGTTCCTCCTCTAGGGTTCTGTTTGGGTTTCGCCGTCCGTGACGGCTTACTCACTGCACCATCCTGCTCCTCGGGTCTCGCCGCCCCTTTCACCATCCAAAGTTGGTGTCGTCCCCTGTCTGTCGTAGGGTCTTCCGGGCCCAGCCGTCTGGAATTTCATCTCTGGAATTTCGTGATGGTTCTGTCATCCCTGACGGTGATCTTCGGTGGAATCCCGCCCTCCGAGCCCTGACCCACTTCCCGCCGCCGTCTTTCAACCAACATTAAAACATCAAACAGCCGCCGTGTTGCACCTTCCCGGCCGCTGGGCCCCAGCGTTCCCACCGCCGTCGCCAACCTATTCAAACCCAACAACTTTCTTTGCGGCCATACCTGTAATAAATGCATGCATTCATGGTGGTTCAGGTATAAAATGCCCAATCCGACCAGTCATTTTCATCAAACAGGATTGGAGCGAATTGCACAAGCTGTCATTTGGAGCCCACCGTCTTCGACATTGTTGCAATCATCACCCTCGGCATCATTCCAGCAAATGTAGATGGATCCCCCATCTTCCCACTTGGTGTATTCGAGGTAGGCCATCCGTCTGCCATTCCCGAGCTTCCTTTCATCATTTCAAGATATCTAAATGAATGAACAAATCATTAGGAAGACATAAGTGATAGAGCATAAAATCGTGCGCCAAACCCATATGTTAGAAAACTGAGAAAACCTCTAGGATGCTCTCCTCGACGATATGGGACTTGTCATTGTCGTGGTTGTTGTTCACGTAGGGTGGTTGTTCACCTCAGGCCCGAGACCCACCTTTTCCATCCGATTTCAAAACTTCGACCACCTGCCAACGGCGATGCCGCTCTCCGGGCCCGTGTCATCGGACTTCTCCGTCTGGAGTTTCGCCTGCATTTCACCATGAGAAACTGCAAAATCCTCCCTGCCTCCCGACTGTTGGATCCCGACCATCCCCTCGGCGAAGAACTTTAAAACTCAGCATGCATGCTTTGGTCCTCTTGGGCCCCGGCCCTCAGAGCTCCGTCTCTGGAATTTCGCAGGTGATTTGCCGTTCCCCATCGCAAAATTTGTCTGGCGTTCTGCCTTGCGGACTCTGTCTCTCTATTTGCTATTGATCTCAGGATTTAACTTACGCTGTCATTATCACCTCCGGGCTCTGGATGTTGGGTTTCCTGGCTCCATTTTTTTCCGTCCCCCACGGTGAAGTCTTTCGGCCCCTCTGTGCTCCAGACCCCGTCATCTCCCTCGTTGTTGGCTTATGTCTCCGCAGCGGTGTCCGCCAGTCCTCTCAGGCCTGGGACCCTAGAGTTCCGCCTCCAGGTTTCTCGAGGTGATTTGCCATCCTCCGCGGCAAAGCTCGTGCGACGTCCCGGTCACCAGGCTCCGCATTCCCAATTGCTTTTGGTGTTCAGGCGGTTTAACTCGTAGCGTCCTTTTGATCTTCGGCCCCCGGACACTGGGTGTCCTTACTCGCTTTTCCACCATCCTCACGGCAATGTCCCTCCATCCCTCTGGCCTCCGAGTTCTGACCTTCCATCTACTGCCGAGGTGAAAATTGAGATCAACGATGGACCCCTCTCCTAGGCCTGGTCTTTCCCCTCGCTATCTGACATCCATCCAACTAGTGGACCCCAGACTGTCGGTCGCCGTAGAATCACGTTCAACTCTGAATGACCATCTGCTCGCCGAGCCCTATGTCCTGGGATTCCCGTCCTCGCCCGCTACTCCAAGTAGAAAACCTCTCCCATCGTCCCGACCTCCGAACTCTATGCTGCCTTTTGTCATTGGATTCAAAAGTAAAACCCTGCCAACGAAGTCTTGCTCCAAGACATCTCCTCCTGGACTTTCGTTTGGTGTTGGCCTTCTCAAACGGCGAAGTCAAGGTGCCTTCCTGGTGCCGCCAGTCCAAGCCCTTGAAAATGAAATAACATACCGGCCACCTTTTGGCCCTCCGGGCTCCGGACCCCAGACTTTCACCCTTGGATTTCCGTCATCTATCCGCCTCTCTAAACTACTATCTCCCAACGACTTTCCGGCTTGGGACTTCTGAGCTCCCTTAAATCGATCATAACAAGCCTAAATCCGAGATTTAACTTTGAACCACATCTTGAATTTTGGTCCTCTTCATCATGAACTTCTTAACATATTAAAATGTGACCAAGGAAGGTCTCTGGGAGCTTTCCGCTATGTTTTCCCTTCCAGACAACATTCCTGTCGGGAAAGTCTGGCCCTCCGGGCCCGGATTGTCCAAATGCCCTGAAACAAAAATCAATAACATCTTGAGATGGAAGTTTGTGATATGCTTGTTTGATTATTTGAAATACATGTTATTTTCAAGATATGGACTAACATGAATGTTTTTGTGATCTATTGTGCTAACTTTATCCTTGCTTGCAAAATATATGGAATCGGGTGCAGGAACTTCAGGGGCATCTACCGAAGGGGACAAGGGTAAGAAATCAGGAAGGACCCTTGAGGGAAAGAAGACAAGCATCAAATGAAGTACCAATTCTAGGGTGAGCCCCTCCACTCAAAGGTCACTACAGACTGGAAAGAAATCACAAACACCAGCATTGGCCAGGTGGATATTGATGAATTTACATAAAGGGTTAGGGTCAACTCGACAACGAAGAATGCCAGATTGATAAGGTAGAGTGGCATAGCTAAGGCTATTGGTTTCCCTTAATCCCTTGTGGCACCTGAATTGGTCATGGCCTGCCAAGAAGCGTATTAGACAGATACCAGAACAATTGCTGATAAGGAGGGAAACATCCTTGCTGACATGTCGCCAGATGGGATCACCAAGACCTTTCATATCCCCACGTTCCAACAGATGAAGGTCCCCACAATAGAAGAATGTTAGGCAGCGTGGGATGATAACCCAACAAGATGCAAGAAGTCAATAAACCTCCATTGGCTTAAGGAAAGACGGGCCAGAGCTACGAAAGTTCCTTAGGAGCTTTTTCGTAGCGATTTCCATGAAGATTACCATGACCTGGTAACCTTGTTGAGCAGTGTTATGGGTCTTCCAACGGTCGCCTACTTCCAGGAATGGATGGCCTATTTCATTGAGCAGATCCTGCATGGGAACGAGGATGTCACAATGAAGGTCTCATTCTACTGGGGTGGAATCATAAGCAACTGCTTCCATGATCAGTTTGTTAATGTACAGAAGAGCTCTAAATCCTATATGACCTCCTACCTGGTATATTCCCTTGCAGATCAAAGGCAATATGGTAGGTTATTTGTGGCACCCGATCAGGGGCAGAGGCGAGGACTCAAGGCCTATGACAAATACCTGTAGCTCTAGTACCAGAATTTCAAAAGAGACTACTATAGGGTTAATGACACCTTCATTTTCCATATCATTAGGTTGATTGTCGGCGACTTCGAGAGGAGGGTCTCCCACAGTTCCAGAGCACTTTTAAAGCAATACACCTTCCTATTTGTCCAATTTCTGAAATTCACATACATCTGGGCCTAGGGCTTCATCGAAAGGCCGAACAGGCTGCCCCAATACCCAAACAATAGAATCATCCTCCTAGAGCTTTCTTGGTAGCTCCAACACCTGCAGGCCATCTTCAGTAGAAAGCATATAGCAGGGATCTCCTATCCCATGACCCTTGGCCAGGGCATGTACCGATTGCAGACTTCCTAGTGTGTTAGTAACTCTGACAAGGAGCTAAAGGAGTACCATTTCGACTGGTACACCGCTCGCCCACGGATGGACCCACATGGCCATGTCAGGAAAGCACTAGGGCAAGCATATGCCCATCAATATGTCATTGAATATTTTTGGGCCGACTTCCAAGATGACAAAGAAGTGCATGCAAGGCAATATATGTGCATGACTCTGCAGTTCCTGAGAAGAGTGCAACCATTTTCGGTGCCGGACCAAGTCAAGGAGGATGAGTCCACAATCATGCATTCGAGGTACCATGTGGTTGCCAACCTTTCAATACCATCGATTGACTAGGATGAACAAGAGGTCGATGACCTGGACACCATCACCTAGCCAATCTTAACTCGTACTAGGGAGTGGATCGATGGGCAGGTGGCTCATCTAAAGTGGAAAGGGGTAGTATTGACCTATGAAGGGCTCAAAAGTGAGCCAAGTGCCACGGAGGATGTTGCTACCACCACATCAATTGGTGGGACCTCCAAGTCTCCTCCCGTCACTAGGTCCTAGAAAAGAAAAGGAACAGAGACCGGGCAGTCTCCAGATCCCAAGGCCCAAGCAGAGAAAGAAACTGGAAACTCATCCCCCAAAAGGTTTAAACAAACAGTGGGTACAATAGAATTGTAGCCTCCCTTGGCTCTCCTTGCCCCTTCTATTGCACCGCCTGCCTCCCTGGCTATGGTCGCCGCATCCCTGTCGGTAGTGGACATTTCTGTCCACCTTGCCCCTTCGCCTCCGGCCAAGTCAATAATAGATGTTGACTCATCTTCCGCTATGACTTCTCCCCCTCCTCTGCTACTATGTCACCAATCACATCACTTCCTCTGGAAATAATAACATTGCCTATTCCCGCTGCCGCTATGCCTGAGACTCTTACACGACACATGCAAAACCTTCCCCCCTAAGCTCTCTCAGATATTGATGGATCCAACTCTCGAAGTAGCCCTTGTGCAGGTCCTTGCAATGGCTCAACCTTCACCACTGCCGATAGGGCCACCAGCTATGGAAGCCACAATGCAAATCTCAAAGGAGTTGGAGGAGCGAGAGCAGGAGGCTTCGAAGCCTATTGAGGAGGAAGCTGATGAGTACCACGAACACCTAGAGTACGAGCACTGAACCATCGACAGGGTGGTCTATGAAGAGGAGGAGACATGCTCCTCTAAGAGTGGGGGTGAGGAGGATGGCTCTGGCGCTAAGGTGATCATTCAGACCTTTGATGATGACCTCGAAGAGGAAATGGGGTAGCATAAAGGACGTTGGGGTAGAGATGGAAGGGTCACCACATGGTGAAGAAGGGCAGCCACCAAAAGAACAATAGATAAAGGATTTAATTGAGGATGAGACCCATGTTTCCAAATGCCTCGAGGCTGAGGGTATTGAGGAGAAGAAAGAAGAAGAAGCAACAAAAGAAGAATGTCCCATCCGACAACCATTAGTCAGGCTGCATGTCAAGCGCTTCGTGTTCGTTCACGACTTTGATGAAGAGGAGGAGGACACGGCCAAAGAGAAAGGAGAATCCCAAAAGGAAAAAGAGGCAAAAATCTTGCCCTTGACTGAGCAAGGTGAAGGCAGCCATGATTCACCCAAAGGGAAGTCTGTTGTGCCCTAATGGTTGGAGAAGCAACTTGAAAAGATGACCCCTATGCTGAAGGACCCAAGGGAAAGGATGGAGGCGATCTTGGCCCGAGCCCAAATCAGAATGAAGAAGGAGAAGAAGCCTAAGGTCTGATCCAAAGTAAAAATGGATGCTTCTGGTTCCCGAGCAGCATAAATTGCAACGCCTATGATTGGTCAGGTAGGGGTAAGTTATAATATCTCCACCATTGACTTGGGGACTACAACTAGAGAGCAGAAGGTCGAGCACCTTGAGGAGTCGATGGCCACAGTGGTGCACCTAATAAAGTAGGATAAAATCTCTAAGGATGAGCTCAAGGTGCAGGTTGCAGCATTAACAGATTATATACAGCAATGGTCCTCAGTGGATGATCTACCCACTACATCCATGGTTGCGCCTCAGTTGCTCTCCAAAGAGAAAATCAATAAAATAGAAAGAAGAAAGAACTTGGAGAAGACCACAGAAGACTGGTTCTGACAGGTCTCATACGTCAAAAACATGGGCATCAGCAGGGCTGGACGAACAGCCAGCAAGTTCTTGGACCTGATACAATCTCTGGAGAGCACAAAGAAGTTCTGCACCAATTTCCCCGCAACTTATGACTCCACCTTCCCGAGGATTGAAGCTATCCTTCGGATGCCTGAGGCCACATGGGAGGAGAAGCTAGAGTTTAAAAAAGAAGATCATTGGCTAATGGATGTATGGCATCGAGACTTTGACAACCGGAAGGAAAGGTTGGAGCAAATCTTGACCAGGGTAGATCCTGATATTGAGTGGATCAACGAAGTCCAAGCGAAATGTGCCTGATATCTTAAGTTGATGACGGGCTATGATATGCCCACTGTGGAGATGGACCCGGAGAAGATAAAGCCCTACTTCTAGGAGAAGATGAAGGATGGGATGGCCAGAGAAATCACAACAGAGTTCCTGAGGTTTGCTGCCCATGCCTTTGACCAATCAAAACTGTTCAGGGACTAGGGCTCGAAATATGATGAAGATTGGAAAAGGCTGGAAGAAAATGCAAAGGAGTGGAGCTACCAAGCATTACGGTGTGAAATCCTCGAAATAGACAAGCTCCAAGTGGTCATCCTCAAATACATAGAACACGTAGCTTTCGAGGGACAAGAGGATGGCCCATCCAAAGATTAAGACCTTCCTAAAGAGTAGCTATAGCAAAAAGACAGTAATCAGCTACAGGACTAAAGAGCTACAGTGCCATCAGCTAGAAGACGAAATAGGGAAGAGACAAGAATGCAATTTTAAATTATGATCTATTTGTGGGTAGGTGAAACCCTATTTTGCAATGAATCTTGGCCACACAATAAGAATGAATCTTTTCCATTCATTTGACTTTTGGAAGGCTATAAATAGGGCCCTCCTTTCATTTGTATAAGAGTTGAGTTGTTGTAAGGACATGCTACAGAAATTTATAAGAAAAAAACATTGACTTGGTCTATTTTCTTGGTTTCTCCCATGTTGCTTGATTCAATCTCCAATGTTAGATGTTTGACTTAGATTCTATTATTGTTTAGTTTGTTATCTTATTTCTTTGGATAGATCCTAGGAATGCTGTTGGGTGATTATGAAAATTCCTGCCATATTGATGATTTCTTTGTCCATACTTTTTGCTGTTTCCTGATGGTAGATAGCTGTGCAAAGTTAGCCTAGACTTGATTTTAAAGTTGCTCCAAAAATTTATCTTTGATTCATGCATATACATGGTGAATGAGGGATGAAAGATCTACAGACCTTAGAAGATAGCACAATTTCCATGATACTATGAAATCCCTGGTTAAGTGGGATATTGTTTTAAGAAATTGTCCATTGTAGGGACTCCATTGTCAGTATTCATAACTAGTTGCAGACTTAGGAACTTTTCCTTCCCTTTTCTTTTTCTCCTTGTTTTTAAGAACTGACCTATGCTAAGGTTCATTGCACATTGTAAAGCCAAATCCAACAACAAGATGGAGTCCAAGACTATTGTTTGAACCTACAGTTGATGCACAGTAACTTTCCATCCTAAGAACTCCATTTCAAGATCCAACTTCCATGCTTTGTGTCCATGCCTTGTATTTCCTATAAAACCGCCTTGTGATTCCAACAAATCACATCAAACTACTGAGGTATCTAAGCACTGTCATGACCTGACATCTGAGAGACCTTGGGATAGTGTTCTACAATCCAACTGTGGAGTATTGTCTTCCAAGAGAGGTAGTGCATCTACGTACTGCCTGTGTTGAGAAGTGCATAAAAACACCATCAACATATAGGAAAGCCACTCAAATGACTGCTAACTTGATCTGTAAGGCCAACATTGAAGAAATTTGAATTAGAACCCCACTTTTTCCCACTCAAACCTCAAAAATTTCTCAAATGGGACTCATTCACCATTCTGGTTGAATGAGTCCCACCTGGATGGGACTCATTCGCCCAATGTGGTAAATGGGTCCCACAAAGGCTATTATGCTTTTCAGAATGTTGGGGAATGGAAATTTTAAGCTCTCATGTTGATCTAGTTTGGTTTTTGTATGAAAATACACCTTGGGATGCATAATTTTGGGTCATAGGGGACTATTAATGATTATATAAAGTTCATAAATGCAAGGAGGCACAAAATCCAATGTGAAAGTATAAATAAATACACTTTACAACACTAAATTAAGGAAAAATTAGGTCTATTTAGCTTAGAAGGATCCTAAATCCCATGTGAATTTTAAAAATGCATTACAACATTAGATTTGGTCCACTTGATTTACAAGCCCTATGAATTTAATGTGAAAGTGTAAATAAATACATTTTGCAATATTAAATTAGGGTAGGGATAGTTTTATTTAGATTCAAAAGGGCCCAAGACCTAATGTGGATGTGTAGAACACATCACAACACTAGATTAAGGTGATATTAAGCCAATTGTTCATTAATTATTCCCAAATCAAGCAAGGAAAAAGGCATACTTTTTTAGTGTCCATAGCTACATAACCACACTAGCTCAACAACATGCTTGATGTACTATGCCTTTGACATGATGATATGATATTTGATTTTTGTAATAAAAATTTAATATTCTACCCTTCAATTCCTTTAAAATGGTGTATAATGCTCTTGTGAAAATTCTCTAATGATAACTTGAACTTGCTAGGTGAAACTATGTGAATTGGCCTTGTATTTATACTAAGTCTAAGGTTTAACTCTGAAATTCAATTAACACAAGCCAACATCAAATCTAAGATTGAAAATCATTAAAATTCCACCACAAATAAATTTAAAAGGGGGTGTCCTAAGTAAGAAGGACTATTCACTACCTTGGATGAATGGGTCCTAGCACAATTTTCTAGGACCAAGCTTTGGGGAGGGGAAATATTACTAAAATTCCATCAAAAATATGTAAAAAAATAAGGTCCTAGGTAAGGAGGACCCATTCTCCACCTTGAGTGAATGGGTCCTAGCACAATTTTCTAGGACTCAAACTTTTCCCAATTAACTAACATTATGCCATATTATTAATGAGTGTCAAGATAAATCCTTTGAAAAATGCAATAAATAAGGCTTGTATTTGAATTAAAGGGGAAAATTAAGCTTTAATTAACCTCAATCAATTAATGAATCCCTAGATTAGTGTGAAAGTGTAAGAAAGTAGTTTACAACACCCTAAATAAGGCACAATTAAGTACATTTTATCATTAATTATTCATTCCCAAACTAAGCATGAAAAAGGGTTACTTTTTTTTACCCTACATTTTTCCCCCACTTTAGTGAGAGTTTTCCCCCATGAAAAACTCACACTATAGTACACATTCAAGAAACTTAAATATGGAACAATGACAAAGATACGGGTATGTGTAGGATCAACATGGAAAAAACATGCCCTTAAGTGGCAAAAAAATTCAGAAAAATTAGAGTTAGGAAACTTGACATAAAAATTTGAATAAGTTATGTATATTATTTCAAAAATATGTAAGAATAGAATTTGTAGAAAATTGAATGTAGTTTCTAAACTACTTGATTTGTTTAAAAAAAATTTGTTTGGTGAAAATTTGAAATTTCAATGTAGTGGTACTTAAATTTCAAGGAAAAAATAAGTAGGTGTCTGTCTGACCACCCTAACCACAATAAAATGATAATATTTTTTTATAAGATTTTAGATATAAGTAGAGGACTCATGCCCTGATGTGATGCATATTTTTTTGCAAATTTTTTCCACTAGTAAATAATTAATTATGAATTTTTTATTACAACTTTTAAAAAAATATAAAAACTTGTATGTCTGACCACCTTAACTTGGTCAAAACTTCATGAAATTCAATTTTCCTTTTTTTAATCCTATAGTATGCGAAGCATAGAATGTGACACATATTTTGGATTCAAAAAATATGATACCGTTTGAAAGCTATAGATGTTTTTCAATCAGCCTATCAATTAGGACTTTAGTTGTAATTTGAATAGAAAATGAATAATAATTACTTATTAAATTCAAAGTAAAGCATAATTTATATCAGTGGAAAGCTGAGAATCTCCTTTAAAAACCCTTTTCATTTCATCAATTTTGGGTAAAAAAATAGTCGTCAGCCACATGTACCCATCATATTGCCACATTTTGGCCCATCATGATCTTGCACATACCCATACATAGGCATACCCTATCAAATACCAATAAAGAGAAACAAAGGATCAAGATTTGATCATTCCAACACAATGTGGAATGTGGTTGTTTGTATGTAACAAGGATCAAGCTTTGATCATTACAACATGATTTGGAACACATCTAGGCTATTTTTCCATAACAAGGATCAAGCTTCGATCATTCCAACATGATGTGGAACACATTTAGGCTAATTGTCTGTAACATGCATGCTCACTTTGGGGTAGTGGAACCTCAAGCCATCCACTAGGTGAGTTATCCGAATGATATGGAAAATGATAGAATCATATTAGCCTCCCATACCATACCAAAGTTATCCTCCTGACAACTTTGATAAGGCACCAAAATTCTATGCTTTTGTGAATGCTTTTGAATGTTATGTCTATAAGTTTTTGTTAAAAGAGGATTGTGTTGTATTTGTGTAAGGCCTTCTTCTTAGTGAACATTATGCCTGATGTCTCCAAGAGAGGAAAAGTTAAGAATATCATATCGCCACTTATGCTATGTCTCGTTCACATCATGCCACTAAGGAAAATTGTATGCATAGAAATATCATGTTCTTGGAGGACATCAAACACAATGACACCAAAAAGAAAAGGCCACATCACAAGAAAAAAAGAAAATCACACCATGAAATATCCAAAATATCGAAAGATGTCATCAATGTACGTCCCCAATTTAAAGTGGTTGCTAATACCATTACTGTGAGAAACTACTTTAAAGTAGCGAATATTTACTCCTAAGAAATAAGAGATTTTCTTGAAAAACCCAAAGCCAAGTCATATGTTTTAGAAACAAAGCTATCATGAATAAGGGGTTACCCCCAAAAATACAATGCTAAACCTAGTAAGAAAGTGTGTCACATGCAATCCAACTTAAGGCATGTCGTCCACATCCCAAGCTTGCTCTTATATATTCATGGAAGGCGGTCAACTAGCCAAAAGAGATAATTGACAAATGACATACAAGGACAAGGCTACCTAAGCCCTTTCCCCCACTAAGTGCAAGACAAGGATAAGCCAAGATGATTGATGATATACTTCTCCTTGTGAAAAGGAAATGATTTTGTAATTAATGTAAAACATGCAATAGTGAGTATGTTATGATTCTACAACAATTACATTGCAAGGAGCAACAAATATTTTTATTGATTATAATGAGTAGACAAAGTATCAAATTGATTCCTATCAAATGAAATGTTCCCATATGTAATATCTATTAGTTTAGGATGTACCAAAGTTTAAGTTTTCTTGGATGAATCTTTTATAAGAGTGTTGATATTGATTGAAGGCTTGTTTATTTCTTTTGAGGTACAATGTTAGTCATTTCTTGCATATTAGGCTCTATAGGGACACAAATACCTTGTTCTCTAGTATCACATCCTTTTCCACTATAACCAAGTTGTTTCATAGGTTCATTAACTCTTCCATAAAGATTTTTAATTTCTTTTGGATTCAATGGTTGTTCATAATCAACTTCATCAAGGTTTTCCGTGTATGTTGTATTTTCTTATAAAGTGGTTGAAGTGGATGCTTTTGACTTTTGTATTGACATTACTACTTTTTCTTTTCCATTTTTAGACTCTTTTGGTATGATTTTGTATTCTCCCATGAATATAGGTATGAAATAAAAGGAATTCCAAGAATCTTCCAATAGCTTTGTGACTTCTTCAATATGATTTTCTTTTTCTTTCTCGACATGCAAACAACTTTTACATTCAGAGTTGGCCTTGATTGCATACACTATAATGTTATATATGAGCAATGGTATTATAACTCATTTGTTGTAAAATGTTATAATTATCGAGTTTCCTTTTAGGTGATTCTAAGATAAGGATAGGTTTATTTTGAACTTGCGGTTGTTGTGAGGGTGGATAAACGATAAGTTCAGGCTTGGGATATTACTTGAAGAGATGTCTAAGGTGCATAAAATCAAAAGTATTTTCCTTATTTTCATGATCTCTTATTGAGGGTGAGTCTAATGTCACTTCATCACCTTCATCTAAGGAAGCCACATTACTATTGTTGGAAATATATGTGCCAATGTTATCAATTTCTCAGACCATGATATCTTCTCTAGTAGGGGAGTTTTTAGGAGAGCAACAAACTAGATATTCCTGAGATTCAATAATTGCTTCTTCTAAAATGACTTCATCAAAAGTAAGGGAGTTATAAATAGTTGGATTTTCTTTCTTATCAATGATGGAATTCTCTTGTTCACTATGTTTTCCCTAGAGGAAGGGAGACAAATAACATTCTCATAAATTTCGTTGGTTTGATCCTCTAACACCAAAATATCTTCTTCATAAATAGTAGAGATATAAGGAGAGGGCCAAATTTGATTGTTATGATTGTCCATGATTTCATCCTTGTTTTCTAAGTTCTCATTCTCTCATGCCATAATATCTACTCTAGTGGGAGAGCTTTTAGGAGAGGATAAAACAAGATGTTGATCACATTCCATGGTTAGATTTTGTAAAGTATCCTCATCGCAAATAGGAGAGAAATTAAGAGAAGAATAATTATGTGTTTCAATCTTACCAATGATTGGATCATTTTGTTTGAATAGACGTTTCCAAATGTTAGGGACATTAGGAAAGAGAGAAAGAATGCTATAACTCTCAATCATTGGATCTCTTAACACTAACATATCCTCTTCATAAATGTCTTTTCCATTATTGTTCATGATTGTATCGTCTTTCACTAAAGAATTTTCACAAGTAGGGAAGGTGTTGGGAGATGAATGGAGACTAGGTAAATTAGTGTCAATGATCTCATCTTCTTGTTTCACAATATCTTCACAAGGAGGAGGAGGGAGGGACAAAAAAAAATTAATGATTCTCAAATGATTGTATCTTCTTTCACCAAGATACCTTCATCAATAATAGGAGATGTATCGGGAGAAGGAAAACTATGATCTTCAATATTTTTTATGTGTGTATCTTCTTCTATCACATCATTCCCACAAATAGGCAAGATAGGAGTGGTTTTGAAATTAAGGAGGGTGTCAATATTTTCACTCTCTTGCACTAAGAGACTCTCATAACTAGGAAATGTATTGAATGAATGACTAAGGTGCTTATTGACTAAATTTTTCTTTGCAAACTTGGAAAAGAAAGACACTAAAATTTGTGAAAATTAATCTATACAAACTTAATGACGTAGAATGAAATGTGTAAATGCAAGTTTTAAATTCTAAACAAGGTAACCGTATCATAGAAAAAGGGACCCTTTGCTTGACATGGGATTAATTCATGATAAAATAGACTTAATGAGGTCTTAATCTAGTTTTGTGAAGTATTTTATGCATCCAAAATAGGTCTTGGACCCTTGAAAATGAAATAACATGCTTTTAATGACATCTTGTAAAGGTGTTGAAAAGTCTTGTAAAGGACTTTCATGCTTTTCTAGACTTAATTAACCTATTTCTCCCTAATTCAACATTATAAAATATGTTTAATAACATTATTACATCAATCTAGAAGTTTCTTAATGTAAATATAACTCTAAATTAGTGTTGTAGTGTGATTTACACATTCAAATTGGTTTTTGTGCCCGTCCAGGCTATGTGGACCTAATTTTAGCATTGTAAAGTGTATTTAATCACACTTTCACATTGATTTATGTGTTCCAAGCCCTATTCAACATTTACATCATCACTAATAGGCCTTAATTGACCCATATTGTGCATCTTGAGGCATAATTTGATCAAATACCCAACAAAATGGCATTTTAGACCTTATTTCCTAGTTCCTTGCTTTCTTAGGTGTCAGAATGGCCCATGTGGGAACCATTGACTATTCATGGTGAATCGGTCCCATCCAAGTGGGACCCATTCACCATGTTTTTGATAAAAGGGATAAATAGGTTTTACAAGGACCCAAAACCACAAACTAACATTACAAACAAAGACCAAAACAAAGGTCCAAAAGACAAAAAGGCTGCCAGAGAGATAAAAACTAGCTAAAATAGATAGTCGCAAAAATTCGCAAACAGCCATCAGAAGGCCAGTAGACAGACAAACCGGGGCCCATCCACAACTAATCCATAGTCTTCAGAAGCTCGTCAGCAACCTCTTCTAGCTCCACCATATCCTGGACCCCCTCCATGAAAATCTGAGTCATATTTGGGGTAGACAGGGCTTTTCTTTTCATAATTGATCTAGTGTGCCTAGACACCCCTGCGTCCTCATCCTGGTATTTCTCCTTATCTAAGTCAAAAATCAGCACTCTGTTTTGGGTTTTCTCAACTCTTTCAGTAAAGGCTTTGATGATTAATGAATTATGTTTGGCTATTCTACAATTCTGATTAGCAATTTCTTTCATGGTTCCTTTAATTTTATCAAGATCATTTTCAACAGCACTGTCCTTTTGCATGCTAGCCTTTGCAAAGGTATTCTTCTCCACTTTGAACTGTATTAGCCCAACAACTTTGGCTTCAATTTCCCCAACTTACTATGAAGAGATAGATTTTTGGTCTTCAACTCACTGATTTCATAAAATAACCATTTGGGAGAATTAAATTGGTCCTCAAAGCATCTCTTGGTAGTTCCAATGAAGTCAAAAGGGGGGTCACAATCAAAATTGACACCAAAATTAACTGACTCCACACCTCTGGGAGGGCTACTATTCTTCTTTTGAATATTCTGGGGGGAAATAAATGGGTCCTATCTGGCACCATTTTGACCTTTGAATGGGAAATAAATTGAATTTTGAATTAATTTTGCTTCATGTCAGCCTCTGATGAGGTATTATTGGGTACTAAGGCACAATTGTTTATAAATAAGTGTTTTATCCTCATTTTACATCCAAAAACATCTAACAACTCAATACACATTCATTATTCATTATTCATCCATCAATCTTTCACTCCAAGTCAAGCAAGTTAAGGTTTCTTCATTAGAAGTCATCAAGCTAGCTTTCTAAAGAATTCAAGGGATGAATCTTCATGTACTATTGTTGAATCTTCAAGATAAAATCATCATGACAAGGTAATCATCTCCATTTTTGTACGTTTCATTACTTTATTTCATCACTTTGGTTTAATTACCTAAACGAGGTTTGACCAAGGCAAACCCCCATGCCTTAACATTCAAAATATCTCTCTTAAATTGTCTTGTTTGTTTGTAGATTTAGGACTCTTGGAAGCTTAGGAAACATTTAAGATTGCATTTCAAATTCATTCAAGTCACCTCTTCATCATTCAAGTCAAAACATCAATAAAAAGTCACTTTCAAACTCGAATCCAACATTTTCAGAAGCAAAGACATGTAGGAGATAAAAGTACAGATCTAACTCCACAGAATCAACTCCTGATTTTGTAGATTCTTGTAGGTGGAATAATTTTCCACCCATGGCAAATGAGTCTCATTTTTAGGCCTGAAAAGTAGTTTTCTCATATTTTAGCTCCCGATAGTCAGAAACAGGTTTCTAGAAGATTTCACCAGAACTAGGACTAATTTGGCATGCATGGAGAATCAGTCTTAGTGGCCATTAACAAAGATTTCTAAGACATTACAAAACCTTCCAGTTACATCAATCTACCTCTAGGTGCACTCTGTTCAGTCTCATCAATTTTTGTTTCCATTTGCTTAAGTTTCTAGTTCATCTTTGCATTCAACACTGTGTTTTCCAGTACTTTTGTATTAAATCAATTTGCATTCTTTAGTCTACATTTTCATTAATTTTTCAACATTAAGATACATTCAAACACTCCACAATTTCTTTTCATTCTTCCATCCTTTATTCTTGAGTGTTAACATCATGCATTTTGGCCCATTTTCTCTTTCCTTCTAGGTGAAAGATCCTAGGAGGAGTTAAGAAGGATTTGAGAGCCAAAGTCATTCGTTATAATAACTTACTGATTCACTATGCAATAATCTAAAAATGAAATATTCTAAATGTAATTTTGAATTTTGATAATGCACTAAATGAAGCAAATTAAGCTTGATTTATTGAATTTAAGGAAACAAAAAATCAAAAAAACTGAAACAAAAATGTAATAGCAACAAAAAAAGCATAAAATATAGATTTTTATATTTGAGAAACCTAGATCATCACCTGATCAGGGAATCATTCACCACATTGGGCGAATGGGTCCTAGATTAGGTTTTTTGTACTCTTTTTACTAAATTTTAAGCTTTTTTTGATGAATTTCAAATTTAGGTCTATAACAATAATATTCAGTTTTAGATTTCTAGAAATTTATTATGAAATGCAATTTGAAAAGGTGATGAAATGATGAATTAAAAAACCTAGTTTGATATACAATTTTATTTTATTTTCAAATGTAAATTTATGTGATCTAAATGATATGCAAGATGACTAATTTTATTTTATTTTGTATTTTTCAAATTTAAATAATGCAATTATAAAACCCTAGATGAGATGAAAAAATTATGCAAACTAGGACACCCTAAATGATATCTAATTCAATGTCAATAAGCTAGAATGTTCAATAAGCTAGGTTCACCAAAATGAAACATAGAAAAATAGGGTTTATCAAAATGAATGAATGAGATGATGAACCACAATTTTTCTAAGGTTTCACTCAATTATGAGGGCTAAAATGCATATTTATAACAATCATAAATCAATCCTAACTATTATGAAAACAATAAGGGAGATTTTGAAAGGCTGAAACAATGTGTACCTTGCTAAAAAAGTGTTGTTTTGAGGTTATTGAGGACTCATTCACTGTATAGGTGGCGAATGAGTCCCTATTAGGGTTTTTGAAAACTAAATTCTAGGTTCTATTCTTCAATTTTTGCAATTCCAGCTCCCAGGTGACTAGCTTCTGAAAGTCTAAAATAAATTTTGTAAAGCTCTTTTCGTGATCTTGCAAAGTAGATGAAAAATTTGCAACTTTTTCATCTTTGACAACTTTACTTCAATCTTGTTTTCCACTTGATCTTCACCCTAAAAATATACAATCACACATCAAAGAGGAGAATTTTTTTTTATTGTTAGGGAATAGATGTTTTCCTTGGTCAAACCATGTTTAAGTGATTAAACCTTCTAATGAAATAATGAAATAATCAAGTATGAACATGAAACATGAACAATGATACCTTGGATGATGTCTCAAAATTTCAATCTACAATATAACATGAAGTGGCCATGAAGAATGTAGATCTTGATCCTGAATTAGATGTGTAATAATGCTTAACATGAATCTTGAATGCTACATCAACAGACTAGCTCAACAACATGCTTGATGCACTATGCCTGTGACATGATGATATGAATTTTTTTTTTTTTAGACTGCAGGAATCGGGTAGCACGACCCCCTATAAACTGCAGTGCGCCTGGTAAACTTTTTAACGTGACCGACGGTGCTGGCGCGACACACCCTCCGGTACCAAGGGACGGGGGAGACTAGAACTCGTGACTAACAGAGCCGCAACAGAATTACTTAGCCAACCGAGCTAGGGCCCCTGCCCATGATGATATGATCTTTGATTGCTAGAATAAAACTATAATAATCTACCCTTCAATGCCTTTGAAATGCTCTATAATGCTCCATAACACTCTTGTGAAAGTGCTCTAATGATAAGTTGAACTTGCTAGGTGAAACTATTGTTAGAAATTAGTGCTTAACATAGTTTAGTTAAATAAATAAATTTAGTTTTGGTAGTTATATTCATGTAATTAGCTTCATATGAGAAACATGGACTTATAATGCCAATACTTTGTAATAGTTTTGTAGTGTAATGTGAATGACTGAATTGTGATTCAAGAGCAATCTTATTTTCTTATCTCTCATTTCAATATGGGATCAGAGCAGGTTGCTTGAACTCTCTGTTTTCCTTCCATCCATTTGTCTTTCATCCAAAGCAGCTCATTCAAGGGCCAAGCAGTGCAAACCATGTGTAATAGCCATTGATGTCCGTCCACCATTCTTGCATTTTGTTAACAAAGGAGTAGTGTAGACCACATGCAAATCTATGACATTCATCACTCATTTTCATTTTTTCTCCCTTTCCATCTTGGTCACTCCTTCCATTGTTTTTCCTCCATTTTGTTCATGTTCATTTTCAAAATCTAGAAAATAAAAAAAAATCAATTTTAAATTTTTTATCCTCCAATCCGTTGCAAAAGATAGAATAAAATATTGATGTAGAAGTGAGTTCTTCTTATCATAGTGATTCAAACTATTGGAGACATTCAATATATTATTGGAATTCATTATTATCATCAGTACAGATTGATATCACTAGTAGATTAGAGAATCGCTTAGAGTGTAGTACATTTAATTGATATCATTTTCCTTGGACACTTGCTAATATATGCCAATTGAATATTTTCTATTGTTCAAGGGAGCATTATATAACTGCAAATGTTTGATAGTGTTAAATGATGAAATGAGATGTGACATCAAAACTATCAACCGTATCATTTTATGAAGGAGATATTTGTATCATTCATCAAGGGCATATTACAAAGGAGTGGAAATATAAATTGGGAACTATTCATATGATTATCACTTTTCTTACTTAGTCTGGTGCATTCCATATTTTTGTCAAGCCCATTTCTTTGAATGTGTTAGTTGTTAATGTTATTATTGGGTGATTTAACTGTATCTATTCTTTTTAATGTGTTAGTCATGAATCTTAGTATTGGGTGATTTAACTATCTTTTTCTTTGTTGATAATCTATGCTAGAATCATATTCACTCAAAAGTTTTTGGTCAAAGAGTTATCAGTGAATATGTTACTACAATCAAGATTTCAATATGTTGTTAGCATTTCTCATCAAAGTCTGAACACATCTGGATGAGGCATCTATACAAGACCGATTGAAGTTATCAGGTGAGATAAATATTAAAAAGAAAAAAAAGCCAAGGGCAACCATCAATATGTTATATCATAGTATAAAGGGCTCCTATGTTAGAACTAAAGGGGTGTGTTAGAAATTAGTGCTTAACATAGGTTAGTTTAATAAATAGATTTAGTTTTGGTAGTTATATTCCCATAATTAGTTTCATACAGGAAAAATGGCCTTATAATGCCAATACTTTGTAATATTTTTGTAGTGTAATGTGAGTGACTAAATTGTGATTCAAGAGCAATCTCATTTTTCCTCTCTCATTTCAATACATATGTGAATTAGCCTTGTATTTACACTAAATCTAAGTTTTAAGCATGAAATTCAAATAACACAAGAAAAAATTAGATCTAGGATTCAAAATCAATAAAATCCTACCACAAATAAATTTAAAAAGTGGTGTCCTAAGGAGGACCCATTCGCCACTTTGGGTGAATGGGTGCTAGTACAATTTTCTAGGACAAAGCTTTGGGGAGGGGAAATATTACTAAAATCCCATCACAAATATGTTAAAAAAGGGGGGTCCTAGGTAAGGAGGACCCATTCACCACCTTGGGAAAATGGTTCCTAACACAATTTTCTAGGAATCAAACCTTGCCCAATTAAATGTTATCCCGTATTATTAATGAGTTTTTAGATAAATCCTTCAAAAATTGCAAGAAATAAGGCTTGGATTTGAATTAAAGGGGCCAATTAAGCTCTAATTAGCCTCAATCAATTAATGAAGCCCTAGATTAGTGTGAAAATGTAAAAAAATAATACTTTACAACACCCTAAATAAGGCATGATTAATTACATTTTATCATTAATTATTCATTCCCAAAATAAGAGTGAAAAAGGGTTACTTTTTTTTTATGCTACAAGCACTATAAGGACAACTCTCACATTAGAGAATCCCAAAATACTCTTCTTTGATTCATTTAAATGCCTTTTTTGCATATCATAGCAGTGATCTATAACTCTAGTTGAAGGTGCTATAATAATTAGACTCTCTACAATCTACAAAATGAAATACGCATGACCTATTTAGAAATACCAAATTGGATGTCACCCTATAAATACATGACCTTTAATACAAGAGTCTCAACCTTTAGAATTTATTCTTTCAATGGGGTCTCATATTTTATATACATGCTTGCACCATATAATTGGATATAAAGAAGTGTGAAAGGTTCAAAGTCAAATAATTGAATACTTGCACCCTTAATATGAATATGTTTTAAAGGATATATGCATAACAAAGAGGATTGAAAATTTAAGAGAGCGAGGGACAAATCTAAGTTTAATATTTAATTAATATTTTGTTTTACTTTTTAAAATTATTTATATTTTAAGAATATTAGTAATTTATTACAATTAAATAAGTTTATGAATTCATATATTAATATCTTATTTGAAAATATTTTAAATTCTTATTAATAAGTTATAGATATGGTGTCTTTTAAGCTAAGTCAAGGTATAAATAGGGAGTTTTCAAAGGAATGTTAACTCTGGACAATATTTTAAATATAGATATGAATGTACAAATTCATTCCAATGAAAAAAGAGAAACACAAATTAGCATATGGACAAAGGTTATAAGTTAGGTCTTATAGAGTCAACTCTCACGAATCAAAGGTTAAGAAAAAATTATAATTCTAGGTATACACAAGGAGCATTTTAAAGACTAGATAATATGAAATATGAAAACATAATTTTTTTAAAAATAGAAAAACTTGATCATTAGTCTCTAATACCAAATGTGATTTCATTTAAATCCTATTAAAGTTGTTTAAGTATTAGTAATGGATTTTTAGATATTTTTATTATGTAATATTATTGAAATAAATGTGAAATTAATGTCAACTACAAGCATGTGACAACTAGATGGTTAGCACAATATATATAATAACACCTCTATATAGATTTACAATATTAACACCAAAATCAAATAAATAATGTTACCAATATTGTCAAATCAATGGTTCTCAATACTTATTTGAAAGTCACAAAGAGCCTGCTATTTAGCACTCAGAGGAATGGTTATAGGTCTAGGATTTTCTTGGTATAAACACCCCTAGAGGAATCAAGTTCTTACAAAAAACCAACCTACCTTCATGGCATAAACATAACCCTATCCAGGACACTCTCGAGTTTATGCTATACCTTGAGTTGGAAACACCCTTCTGAGCCCCTTTTGAAAATGTTTCAATACCTGCATATGACTTTAACCTTCACTCCTTTATGCCCTTTTAATTTCTCATTCATTTTTCTCTTCTCTCCTTGAATGTTTTTCTCAAGTCTTAGATGAATGACTTATATATGATTTTATTGGATGATTTCAAAAATATCACACCCTTTCACAAAGGTTGTATTTATTAATTATGTAAATATGTAATTATTCTCCCACCTTTTTAAGAGAGTACTTATACATATCCTTTATTAAATTTTTTTTTTTAACGAAAGGATCATAATAGCCATTATTTTTCTATCCCCCTTTTAATTCTAAAGGGTTCTTTTCCATCACTTTCTCTTTGGGAAAAAATGTCACATAACAATTAAGCTCAAAGATGGAAACTAAATTTGAATGTCTACATTTTCTTTTCATAGTTCAAAGCCTAAATGAAAATTACTAGGACTTGAAGTTGGGGTGAGCGATTAATTATTTTATCTTACAACCTAATCTGTAATGTTTGAGGTGTTACAAAATGTAACAGGCTACACTCCCACCTCTTACGTTTGAACCAAGGAAGTTCTGATAGTTGTAGGTGGCTTCAAAAACTATCTCCTCTTCCTCCTATATTAGCTTGCATTTGACTTAGTGACCTTGATTTAAGATAATTGAAGTCTAGTGTTTATCTCACAATTCATAGGACATTAGTGTACTTGTCAAGTGTGTGTTGGTTGATCTTGTCCTCCTTGTGTATGGAAATTTATTTTGTGCCTTATTTTTTGTGGCTTGTATATCACAAAAAAATAATCCTATTTTATTCTATAAATAACTTTGGGGAAAACTAGAGGATTACACTTGATGATGCATCTAATGCAATGAATTTCCCGATTGGTTCAATTAGTTACTCAAATGACGATAATAGAAAACTAGCATGTGCTAATTTGAAATAAAAAGGTTCATATGTCATGATTGGCCCCAATTGTGTACTCAATTAAATTAACTGCCCAATTAATTTAATGAGATGAATAATTAGGAATAAATGATGGAAAATTTTACTAGTTTAACCTATTTGAATTCAAAAGCCTTCCTTACAACGAATTCAAAACTTAGACCAATTTATTTTTTTTTCGGTTCAATTGAATGCTTAATCACAACTAATTGATCCCAATATATAATAATTCAATATACTTACATTTGTTAGATTTAACTAACTACACTTATAGATGGATGTTGATTGGATAGTTAATTTTAACAATCAAATTTAATTTCAAATAATATATACAATAGACATCCTAATGTGTTCTTTTTTAATGTGAAATGTAAACAATGACAACTAATTATTGTAACAAAAATTGTATAAAAATCCATTTAATAGCAACAGTGTATATTTTATTAGCCGATAGGCTATTATAGGTGAAAATTCAACCAAAAAAATCTCACTGTCTGATATTCCAGTTGGATTCTCACTTGAGACAGGTCGACGACATTTTTTCCCTGCAGAAGGTCATTTAAGTTTCATTGTGCTCGCCATCAGCAAATTCCCATATTTCATTGAGGCATGGCCATTCACCCTTTTTTGGCATCACCAGGTATGGGTGGGAGCCGTTCGCGCCGTTCTACACCACTCCCCTGGTCTGCGTGTTGTTGCCTGGCATTTACAAAGTCACCAAATACTTGTGCGATAATAAATGCAGGCTGCTTTAACATGGCTTCAAACTTTACTGTTTGTGTGCAGCGAACAAGCAAATTTGCTTCATTTTTTAGGAAAAACGGGATAAGAACAGTGGGACGCGTTAAAACTGAAAGAGAACGACTTCTAAAACAATATTCCATTGGGTTGTGGTGGCTTGCGAGAGCTGGAGAGTGGCATTTTTTTGTTGCTTCTAACTAAACGCATCATTCTATAGGAGATTCAAGTGTTAAAGAAGGTTGTGAGTATTGGCTCTTGTGTTGCTGGGCGTCCTCTTTAATTTCAGGCTGAGATATCTACAACTTCCCAATCATTTTGTGCTGCTAGCATATTGCAACTGAGATTTCAGAGTGTTATTCAGGTCACTAACTCCAGGTTCCTTTCTTGCACTTACCAGTTAGTGTGTGCAGTCCTACTCATCATTTCTCAGTCAAATCTGTAGATGAATCTTCTATGTATTGAAAGTTATTAATCATGCTTTTCCATTGAATGTTGTTATGTATGAAATGCATAGTATGGGTTAACCAAGGATTCAATGGATGAAGTTCATATTGGTTTCAGTCACTGAATCTTCTCTTTCGGTCATCTCTTACTATTGTCCATTATTTGCAATAATAAACTGGGTCCTTTCCATTTGTAATCAATCTGGCAGCAGATAGTAATTTCACCAACCTGTGAACCTTCCTGTGTTGTGTTGTATGATGCTTCCAGAATTGGTTGATTCATGAGCTTGAGATATGACTTTCATCATCCTTCTCACTGTTGCTTATTAATTGCCATCTAAAAATAAATTAAAAAAAACTACAACCTAGAGCCAAAGTCCTTAGGGCTGTCAGAAATGGAGTTAAGCGTGATTTCTATGTGGCCTTAATTTCATCAACTACTTTCGGGCAGAATTTTGCTGTCCAAGATGCCTATGATGATATCTTGGCCAAACCGAGAGATAGGCAAAAGCCCATGGTTAGCGTTGAGTCCCAAAATTTTAGGGGAATGCGTGGTATCCAATGTTCCCTCTAAACCGGGGAACGAAAATAAATGGCCAGGCATGTCCTCCAGTGTTACAAGTTTAGTCTCTGTCAGCATCGCGCTATAACCATCCATGATAGTGTCATAAACGTAGAGGAACAAATCATCCTCTGCATCTACTCCTTTAACTATTTGTAGGATTGATTGATACCAACCCACGTGTGTATTGAATTCAATAGGAATGGAAGCTTTGTCCATGTGCCCAATGTAAATTGACGCACGCTCTCCTGCACTCAAATCACAACACTCACAACCAGACCCAGCCCCAGCTATGAACATGATAACCAGAAAACAAAAAGTCCTAATTTCCATCTTTACTCTTATGGGTTACTCCAACTCAATATGCATTTCAATCGATGTAACTCGGTAGCATTTATAACATTTCCTAATTATTCAAACTCCACTTTTTGCGGAATGGTTGGTTAAAAAAGTTTTCTCAAGGAATGATTGGTTAAAAAAAGTTGTGTTATTGCAAATAAAGCAAATTAATATCCTTTTTAAGGAATCATTTTTCATTGTTTTACTAAATTTGAAGGACAATTTACTTGCCAAATGTTATTTGTTCTCTATAAAAAAAATAAAAGAGTATATCTCTACTTTCAGTTGTGAGTTTCTTTTATTTGTATCTATTATGAATCTATATATTGATAAAATATTGTTTGTAGTTCAATTATTATTTTTAAAATATGTATTTAAATTTAGGAGACCAATAATTTGAAATATCAACTCGAGACAAGAATATATTTTTTGGATTTTTTTTTATAATTTATATTGGAAAATCATTTAGTTTTCTTAAATTTAACACAATAGAATATAATTGAAATTATATTTTTAAATATTTTCAAAAATCAAAATCAAAGAGATTAAGAGATTTGATGAAACAAAAAATCAAAATCAACGAAACAAAAAAAATCAAAACAAAGATATTTGATGAAACAAAAAAATCAAAACAGAGAGACTTGATGAAACAAAAAAATCAAATCAAAGAGATTTGTTGTAATAAATAAAATAAAAATCAAAGAGATTTGCTCAAAAAAGAAATCAAAGATAAATCACAAAAAATTTAAAAAAATTATTATAAATAACTTAAAAAATAAATCAAAAAGATTTGATCAAAAGGAAAAAGCAAACATAAATCACAAAGATTTAAATATATATTTACCATAGAAAAACTAAAAAATCAAGTAAATAAATAAAAATTAAAAGATAAATCAAAAAGATGAAATAAAAATCCTTCTCATAAATAAATTAAAGATCAAATAAATAAATCAAAATAAAAGATAATTCAAATATTTGAATAAACTAAAAGATGAAATAAATAAATAAATAAAAAGATTTTATCACAAAGATTTGATTAAAATATCAAATAAACTAATCAAAGATTAAAAATAAATAAAAGACCAAAGGTAAAAGATAATTCAAATATTTGAATAAACTAAAGATGAATTAAATAAATAGATAAAAATATTTGATCACAAAGATAAATCAATCAAAAAGGAAAATTAGAGATTTGATCTCAAAGATTTGATTAAAATATCAAATAAACTAATCAAAGATAAATAAAAATATGATCCCATTTCCTTCAGTCATTTAAATAATGACAACAATAAATTAAAGAAGGATATGTTCCCGCATTCCCGTGAAGAAGGGAACTATCTAAACTAAAAAGGATTAATTTTGTTTTCTGAAAGAAAGGCTAAAGAATTAGGTAGAATCGAATTTTCTTTAAAAGAAAGGAAGTTTCCCATTCTATAGTAAATAAATTTAAAAGATAGAAGTAAATACTGTTATTAATTAATTATAGTATTCATCATTTATGTAATTATATATATATATATATATATATACATAGGGGATGAATAAGTAGTTAGTTAAATAAATAAATACATTGTATATAGGAAAGAAATATTTTATTTCGATTTTAACATCGTTAATATTAAGGAAATATTATTATAAAGAGAAGTATTAAGATATTAACATTGTCATTGTAAAGAGAGGATTAATAATTGTTAGTTGCTTTTTTCTTGCCCTTTTGTAAAATATGGATATTGCATATTCTCAACCCTCTTAATTATAATAGCTTTGTCGAATTTAAGCTAATTACCGTATCCAATTTTTTGGACTCATTGCTCAGTTAGTTTGCACATACCCTATAAAGTAATGTTTTGTGAAATAGTTTTTTTACATGATTTTTTTTTAATATGATTTAGTAGCCTCTAGCAAAACACTTTAAATTAAATCATCAACATGTTGTTGGGTAGAAACCCAACCTAGAATAATTATTTAAACTACCTAGCCCATTATGCAATGCCTTATATGCAAAGCTTAAATTATTCAATTAATAAATGTTATTTGGGGCTCACGCTAGATTTGAAAAATTTAATAATAAGTTGCACTCAAAAAGAATAAGTCAGTTAAATCTAAGTATTTTGGATGTAGAGATTCTTAAGTTCCCCCCCCCCCCACGCGAATATTAAAATAACTATTTTAGAGTCAACCATTCTTGTAGTAAACTAAATTGTCCAAACTTAGACATTTAAGTCGTTGGAAGGAATTTGATTTTTACCCTCCAAGAAACTCATCTATAAGGAGTCACCCAACATGAACCCATCGCTAATTAAACCTTTAGTTGTACCTCATTCAAATGTATTACTATCAATATAGTGATAGGCTTAGGAGTTGTGTTGTATAATGGTGGCCCGTTGCGTAAGTGTTAGGTTGCTAATGTGTGTTGTAAAAAAAAAAAATTGTTAGGTTTGTAAATGAATAGTTCTAGAGTAAAACAATGGTCCCCTAAATCACGCAACTAGGAATAAGTTAATAAGCTAAATGGGAGTTTTGGATTGATAACCAATTCCAAACTGCGTTTATTATAAATATCAATTAAGAGGACTTCTGTGTTGATTGATAGGTTCCAACTAAAAATCTCTCAAAAAACATTCAAATAACCTAAAATTGCCAACCTTATTTTTATTTAGATAGAAGTAATTTTAGTAAGGTAAATTGACATTAAACTCACATTAAACATTATCATAAGTATAAGCTTAATGATTGAGTTATAATGTTTAGATGAGATAATTAATAATATTACCAGTGATTAAATTGGCTATTCTAAAGAGTATATGGTGGCCATTTTCGAAGAGTTATATGTTGGGATAATATTATTTATGTTTAGATTGTGGTGAATTAAAAAATACTATTAATGTATGGTGGAATTGTGAATACTCAAGGGCTTTTACCCCATGTATAAAAATAAATTAAAATAAAATGTGAAATCTTGGTAGTAAGGAATATTTGAATTTTGAGTAAAATATTTGTATTATCGTAGAAATAATTAATAATAATTATAGTGGTAAAATTTGTAAATTCTACAAACAAAAAAAGGGTAGTATAGTAATGGGATACAATTAATGGTACACATTATATTTAGTAATATTATTTCATAAATAAAAACGTTGTTGTTAATTGGTGTTATACTAATAAAATTACTATCAATAAATATTGTTATTGTTAATTGATGGAATAACAATACAATTACTATTATAATTCCCAAATAACGTTATTCTTAATTCTTATGGTTAACGTTATTGTTAATTCCAAATACTTCATCCACTATATATTGTCATTTGGATTTTCCCAACTAAAAGTGAATTGGGAAAAAGGGTCTATAGAGACATATAGCCAACACATCTTTCCAGATTTCCATTTTATTCACAAATTACTATTTATTTAATATAGTGTATATATATTAATGCTTAATAGGCATACATCTTGAAATATGCACATAATAATCTCTATGCACCTTTACGTATTTGAAATTTAAAATTTGGATCGCATTTTACACATTTATATGACCTGTATTATAAAAAATCATTATATACTTATCGGATTGTTTTTATACACATCATTATATCCTTTATATTTTCAAATTAATTTTGAAAGGTAACTCTCCTTCTGAAAATACTCATGGTATAAATACATTTACTCGTTACAAATTTGAAAAAATAAAAGCAACTATTCCAAATAAGTATAAATATATTTGCTCATTGTAGCTTTGCAAAAAATAAGACCAACTCTTTCAAATATACAATTTCATCCAACAAATATGGTTTTATTGAAAATACAGATATTTTCTTAGCAACTACATTAGAAATGACATCTTTTGGGACTATGTTGAGATTCTTCACGAAAGTTCCTTAAATTTAAAGTCTTGAAGGTGCTATGTTTCAATATAGAAATGCCTTGTTAACATAAGGTCATCTAATCATTTAGGTGTATAATCAAATACAAAAAAATAAAGTACATTGTAAGATGGCTTAAATTCTTTTCCACCTCTTTTAGAACCATCAGCCATGTAAGATCATTTAAATCATTTTTGCATCACTTTTCCCATATTAGTGCATTTCTTAGTTTAATGGTTATAATTTGATGGCTTGAGGTAAATAGTATTATGGGAAATAGTGTAGTTGGTTATAAACATTTGTTTGATGGTCACTTGGTAGGTGCCTTACAAATTTTAAGCAAAGGGGCCTCCTTTAATCTTCTCTATTGTGAAGATTGAATTCCTTGCCCTGGGTAGAGTGCTTTCCCTTATTGTTTTTTCCCCAACGAAGTACCTTCATAGGAGTACTTGTCGTATATCAAGAGGTTGACTCATGGTTTTTAGTCAAATATTTACTTGATGGATTACTAAATTCCTAAGTAGTATAGTGTGATTCATGGTGTTTAGATATGTGTGGAAAAATTAGCTAAATGAATGATGTTGATAAACTTTTCACATGTTCAATTATTGGGTAGCCAATTCTTCTCCCATTAATTACATCACTTTATATCCTCTAGGTTTTAACAAAAAAAAAATTAGTGTGTATGATTTTATAATAGTTATATATATGGATTTTGAATTTAATTTTAATCTATATTTATATTTGTTGAACTTGATTATGCATATAAGGGAATTTGTATGTTTCTATATTGCTGTATGCTAGTTTTTTAAAAATGTAGTTTAACTTTAAATCTATTCCTTAGATAGAATAATTTTATTTTTATTTAAAAATGCTAATTCTTATTTGTTGATCTAATTACAAATATATGACTAATTGAACTAATAAAATATCTCCCTTCATTGATTCCAAGCATGCTCATAAAGAGAATCATTATTTCATTTTCAAAGCATTTCTCGATGAAGATTTTGTTTCTACTATGGTTGTCATGTTCCCACCCCATTTCCAAATGTCCTTTTACAAATCACACACATGCAACTTTTATTGTTATCAAATACTTAAAGATGTTCCTCTTACAAAACTCCCTAGGTGATGGCAAACTTTCACCCACCAACAGACATTATCACGATATCTAGCAGCTCATCTGAGGGAGACATTATAGGATCAAAAGCTAATGCTGGTCCTCCCTCACCTTCAGACTCTTCTTCTGTTATTTGGCCTGGCGTGTACCAAAGCAACGTTGCAGTCCTCACAGAGAACATTGTGAGAGGTTGTGAAGACACTATTGAAGATGCTAAGAAGACATGCGAAGAACCCTTCCAAGTGGAAAACCATGACATCGAGATGGTGCAACAAGCAGTCCAACAATTCCATACAACTTATTTTGTTCTTGATGCGTACTGTGACTTCCTTCGAGCAATGAAATATGATGCATTGTATGGAATGGGAAATGGTACTAGGATTAAGGAAGACTTTCTAAAACTCCTAGCAGACATAAAGTAGATTGTAAATAGCTTGCTTAAGATAGCTACTTGTTTTTTTTGTGGTGTTGGGGATAATGATTTTGCTTTTGACACAACATGACAACATCGACTTAAGATTTTTTGTAAAGATGGGCAGCATGGCTTTCCTCTTGATATATAATGTATACAACGGCTGCTAATCATCTGACCTCTTCTTTTTTCCTAGCACAACAAGTAGTTAAACCTTATATCTGGTGTTGGAAAATCTACTATGCAGTGGAAAGAATGTACAACTCCTTCCCCCCCCACTCTACTACTTTTTCCTTTGGTCCTTTCCATTGTACATATGCATCTACCAATATGGCAATTGACTCGATGTTTCTACGCATTACTTTTTTGTCTTCTTGACTTCATGTATCTTGAATCTATTCTAATTGAACTATACAGATGTATCTTTGAGCTATTGCAATCAAAACTATACATATTCCATGTATGCAACTGACTAAAAATTAGTATAGCTGATGGTAAATTGCATAGAGAGTGTCTATTTTTCCTTTCCTTGCTCCACATAATGAGGTAGATGTTTATAAAAAAAATGTGCATAACTGAATTTCCCCTAGCCGTGTTGGTACTTGCACCCGTTTCAATTTAGTTGCTTGAATCTTTTTTGGACTGCTCGACTTTATCTACCAATAAGTTGCTGTAGTTTGCTAGAAGGGTTGTTCTACTGACTTCTTCACACAATTGCTTTACATCCAATACATTTATGCAGGATTCTCTCCTTGCCTTGCACCATGGCAAGCTTATTGACTCCAGATGCAATTAGATTGATGCATGGAGGAAATGTCACTTTGGAACCTCATGTCCAAGTCATAGCTATCTCAAGTTTTGGCTTCGAATATACACACATCAATCGATATAGGTTGGAAATCTCTGATGGTGTGCACAAGCACAAAGCATCATTACCAACTAAGTACAACTCCTTCATAGAATCCAATGTGCTTGCACCTAGCTCCATCGTGCAATTGAAAAGATACAGTTGTCCTCAAACAGGTAGCACACGGTATGTTTCTGAACTCATTTCTATATCGCACAAGAATAAGTGAGACCTACTCTCCTCTTAGATTTTGTTACTTATGCTTTGTCTTGCTTTAAATATTAAGGTGGATTGTTATTGTCGACCTTGAAATTGTGCACACAACACATGCTATTGTTGGGGAGCCAGTTTTCCTATGCACGGAAGACCTTCAACAACTTGGGCGCTCAACAGGAGAATCCTCTGGCTTGGCCACATCTTCAAAAAACCCTTTCCTTCCTGAAAGACTACCTCCTCGACGTCTCCTATTTGGTGTCAACCCGATCCTGTCGAAGGAGGCACCATTGACAATAACGCCTATCAAAAACTTGAATCCATTTCAGCCAAGGTGGACTGTTAAAGGTCATGTAACTGTGAAATCTGAAATACGTAGCTACACCACACAAAAAGGAAGTGGCCATATCTTCACCTTTGATATCATAGATTGTGAAGGAACTGAGACATGTGTGACATGCTTCAATGAAGCAGCTCACACCCATTGTGATAAAATTATCGCAGGAGCTACATACACATTGTCTGGAGGCGCGGTTTGACCTGCTAATAGAGTCTAGAACAAGCTTAATAGCGGGTTGGAAATTTCTCTTATGCCTAACTCAAGGGTTTCCCTCTGTGAAGATGATGATTCCATCCCTAAAGAGCAGTTCTCTTTCACACCCCTCAATGCATTGATGAGAAAAAGCAACGGTTCAAATGTTGATGCAATTGGAATTGTCACTTGTGTACATCCATGCACCACCATCAGGAGAAGAGATGGGACATAGGTCACACGACGGACTTTAACAATTCTTGACATGTCCAACACAAATATAAATGTTACTTTATGGGGCTCGTCCACCGAAAAGGAAGGTGCATAGCTGTAAGAGAAATACCTCATGCGTGAATCTCTAGTTCTCACAATTAGGAATGGGCATGTGTCTGAATTCAATGGAAAGGTGATCAGCACCTCATCCACTACAAGACTATCGATAGACCCTCAAATAGAAGAGTCAGAACAGATTAAAACATGGTTCAAAGAAAATGACAGTACAATTTAGCCTTTGTCTACTAGCTCCTTTCACATGCCCCCACCTACTAGAAGGCTTACGATCAATGCCATTCGTGAAGAGGCTCGAAATACAATGCACCCTCTATAATGCATGTTGGTGGCAACAACACGATTCATAAAAATTGACTCATTCTGCTATCTAGCATGCCCTTCCCACTCAACTAACAAGCCTTGTAAGAAAAGACTATTGCAAACAAATGATGGAAAGTGGTTTTGTGCAAAATGTAATGCAATAATTGACACCTGTGACTATAGATATATACTTCAAGTCAAGTTGCAGGACCACACAAATATAATATGGGCAATTGCATTCGATGAAGGGGCGACACAACTCATGGGCATGCCTGCAGACAAACTCTACAGTCTACAATTTGATCAAGCTGTTGATAGAAATGTGGAGGAGGTGATTAGGAGTGTCTTGAACAAACATTATGTATTCACACTACGTTGTAACCTTGAAATGTACAATGCAGAGGAACGCTTGAAAGCAACCATTGCCAAGGTCGAACAACTAGATTACATTGAAGAGAATAGCTTTTTGCTAAAAAATATCTAGGAAATGTGCAATGTAAAGGCTTCTCCCCACATTGAACCCGATGTTGTACCAGAGCTGGTTGTGCAACTCTAAGGATCGTTGTAGCCATACTACATAGCCTAATATAGTTGCCACGCTCTCTTTACAAGTGTAGTATGACTATGGATGGTATGCATTGCAAAAAAAAAACTCATGTTGTAAAGAACTATGTCAATATATTTTTTATCTAAAAAACTACCATGTTAATGCCTTTAAATGGATAGAAATATGTAAAATATTGTTTTCCTTTATTTAAAAAAAAATGCACATGTTCATTTACAAGCTTACAGATGCACCTTTGTCTGCTACCTCCAAATTTTGTTCTTTCTCGTATTGCAACATGCATTCGTGAACCAATGAGGAGTATCTTTACATTTTCATCTACATTTTGGCTATGTAAGCATTTTGGTTTCATCTTGTTTTGCTATGCTCATATTCCTGATCTACCCTGCTATGTCCAGACCCGCATATGGTAGACTCCTCAACAGGGAACAATGCAAGTGACCCATATAATAAGGAGGTAAGAAGACAAAAAAACTGAGAAAGAAATCGGGCCTACTATGCTCGCCATAGAGAAGAGATAGCTACTCGAAGGTGACAAAAAAGATTGCATGAGAGCCAAAATAGCCCCCAACAAACAGAAGCCCGAAGAATGCAAGACTGTGAGAGAAGTCGAGCTTACTATAAGTGTCATAGAGAGGAAATAAATGCAGAAAAGCACAATAGCTCTTTACAGAAACAAACATGCCTACATCAACATGGAACAATATGCAACGACAATGATAACTTCATGATGGCAATGAAATTTTTTTGTCAAAGAATAGATGCACTATCCAACTGAAAAACATGCATTGTATGCAAGGAGATATTGCAGGGCATGCTCGATGGGGACTGAGTCAACAACTCCCACACCACATCATTATACTTGCATCAACGATTCACAATGTTTCGTGAAGAGGTTATTGAGAAACTCCTCAACGCAAAAGATTACTGGTACAGGTGTGAGTGGCAGCACCGCGGCACCACACATGTACATGGTTTCCTTTGGCTCCATGATGCACCAAACATGGATAAACTTGATTGGGATGATAGTGTAGTAGTTGAACAGGCAAGGAAATTCTTTGACAAGTATGTCAGTGCTTGGAACCCCCGTTCTGCATTAGCAAGAGACAACTTGATTTTCTGATCTTTCCAAGACGATCCTTGCTTACTAGACACAATAGAAATATTTGCTACAGACCCCTCTCATGACTATGAAGAGATCATCAATCATGTCCAGAGGCACACAAAATGTAGAGAGGGGACATGCTTGCGAAAGAAAGGGAAAAAACTAGAGTGTCGATACAAAGCTCCATGGAAAGAGAAAATTATATCTACCCTATCACGTGACAACTGTGGGGAAAAACAATATGAACCTGCACGAAATGATGATAGGCTAAACATACACAATCCAGAAATGATTTCAATATGGAGAGCCAACATAGATTGTCTGCCTGTCATTTCGTGAGTAGTTGTTTTGAAATACATTGCCAAATATGCATCAAAAGTAGAGAGAGCATCTGAGACTTGTACTGATATGCTAGCAAGAATATCTGCAACCCAAAAAATAGATGTCCTAGCCCTTGCAGCATACTGAAAATTCATGGCAGAAATCGTGGCAAAGCGTGATATTGGAGCACAAGAAACATGCCATATGCTTCAGAAATTGCCGCTTATTGTTTGTAATCGGCCTTTTACATCTTTGAATGTTGGATGCAAAATGTTCCATCGAATAACAAGAGGACCACATGAAAGCCATCTACAACCTAGCTACCTTCATTCGTACATTAATCGACCTCCAGAATTGGAGACAACAACACTACTTGAATCTGCACGATCTTTCTCGTACTCTGTGAGTCGCAAGGGATGCAAGTGGAAAGAAAGAAAGGTCAAAGCGATTGTCAATGTTTTCCCAAAGTTCTACACCATCCCAAATGAGGACTCAGACCAGTTTGAAACATTTTGTTGGAGTGAGCTTCTACTGTACAAGCACTTTCGAAGCTTTAAAATTGACATAGGGATAACTAGGGATACAATACTTGCAAATTGGAAGCAAATGAATGCATCCAAATATGATGTATGGCATGTCCCCCGCACCGCCCCCCTCAGACGAAAACACCAGCAATGCAGAATCCAATAGCGAAATTGAGGTGGACACAAGGGGCATACTTCAAATGAATGAATGGGAATTATTTTCGCAAATGGGCCCCTCAAACAATATCAACGTACATGAACTTGACTTGCTTGGCAGGCGTGAGTTTGATAGCAGCTATAGATGGGAACAACTTGCAGTGCCCTAGGAACTTCACGAAATCGCCACACAATTCATAAACATGAAAAAAACATGTAGCCATGAAAGGCATGCTCCAAGTAAGTATGTTGTCCCAGACTATACATTATCTTCCAAACAAAAACTAGCACTCACACATATTATCAACCATAGCAAGCATCACTCAAATAAACCATTGTACATGATTATTCAAGGGACAGCAGGTATAGGGAAATCATACTTGATTGCTCGAATAAGAAAAGCACTTGATAGTTACAATCTGCACCAGCAAAGCCAGCTACTCACATTGGCTCCTACAGGGGTTGCTTGCATTTAATATACATGCATCGACTATACATTCAATGCTTCGAATTCCTGTCAAAGAAATGCACCCATTGCAAGGACAATCATTAATAACATTTCAGGAAGAGATGAAACACATAAGATATATATTGATTGATGAGATGAGCTTCATAGGACCAAAGTTGCTACTGAAGATAGATGCAAGACTACGTGAGGCCTTCCCGCATCGACAACATCTTTATTTCGGTGGGGTGTCAATAATCCTGATTGGTGACCTTGCACAGCTCCCGCCTGTAATGGACAAGCCTATTTACACATCACACTCAAATGCAAAAACACTATGGGACCAGTTCACGACCGTTGTCACCTTAGACACAGTGTTTCGTCAACAAGGTGAGACTCCAGAACAAAGGCAATTCCGTCAACTATTGCAAAACATACGCAATGCAAAAGCATCACAAGAGGATTGGGAACTTTTACAAACACGCACAGACAAGCATCTCACCTCTACCGAAAAAGAAATGTTTCGACAATTCAATGCACTTGTTTGCTACCAATGATTTAGTTCGACTTCACAATAGAAGAATGTTAAAATTGTTAAACCGTCCAATTGCAATAAGTGCTGCAACTACCACCAGGACTGAAGCAGATAATGCAACTACTGATGAACAACTTGAAAAGCATGTATTGCTTTGTAGAGGGCAACGCATCATGCTGACAACCAACATATGGACACATGCAGGCCTTGTAAATGGAGCTCTAGGTGAAGTTGTTGAGATAGTTTACAGCCTTGGTTCCAGACCACCAGATGTTCCACTTTATGTTGTGGCAAGGATCGATAATTATAGTGGGCCAGCATGGAATGAAAAGGACCCCAAAAGTATACCGATAGTACCTGTATCATTGGGCAGCCGTAGACAAATTCCGCTCACAATGGCATGGGCTATTACCATACACAAATCCCAAGGCCTAACGTTGGCCAGAGCAACTATCGACATTGGAAAAATAGAACGACAAGGACTAACATTTACAGCTATATCCAGAGTGAAATCATTGAACAACCTTCGTATTCAGCCAATGTTCTCCTTAGAGAGATACTCAAAAATGCATAACCACCCATACACAATTATGAGAAAAGAAGAGGAAGCCCGATTACAACAACTATCTCTAAAAAGCCAAGGTGCACAACTCTTTACCCTTTCTCCCTCACGTCGCTCCTGCTTATTCTTATATCAACAATTTCTCTTTTACAAAACTAAACATGCCGTGAACATGTGCATGTCCTTTGAGTAACTTTTTTTTTTGAACAAAATACAGTACAATTGTTGGTGTTTGAGGGTGAGGGGCTATGATATATGCCATTTGGCTTCAAGGCCTGCAAAGCAAAAGGAATGGAATGGTTAGCTGGGAACATTATTTGTTGACATGTACAATGATTGCTCCATGTGCAATTTATTATAACACTATTAAAGGGGAAATATTTTTTTTTGCCAAATTGCTCACCAACATTTTGACTTTTCCATAGCACGCATTTTGCATATCATGAACTACCAACAAAAGTACTTTGTCCAGTTGAGCCATTAAGATAATATATTGTGTTGGCCATACACTACCATAGTATACCCTCCTATCGGTAAACCCTTGCGCCTTGCTAAGGTGCAAGCGCTAGTTATATTTTATTTACTATTACCTCATGTGTATAATACTTTCTCATGTTGAGAGTAAACTTCTAAATCTTCTGCATGTCTTCAAGTTGTTATTCTAAAAAAAGGGTTGAAATCATATCTTCTAGTGTTTGAGAAGTTATTTGACTACATGTAGAAATAAAATTATTGTATTTTGAAGATAAATTGTTTAATAAAGTAGACTTAGCATTTTGATCATCTATTGGGCCTTTCCTTTGTCAAATTTTCTAATGAGAGCCTCAAACTTATGTGATTCAACATAGTGACTCTATCTTGCATTTCAAACCTCAATAGTCAAAGTTTTAGGAAAAATATTATATTAACTTCTTTTGGTTCAAATATTATATTCAAATTATCCCAAATTTTTTATGATGGTTTGTCTAAATCTATATGATGTAATTTTAAAGTAAAAAAGAGCAAGCAAAACAATAGCTTTATCTTTATCATCTCTTTGCTTTATCTTGATCATCTCTTTTATACCATCCTGATAACTTATTTCCACATGTAGGTGGTGTTTTAGTCACATTCATTATTTTCCCATAAATTTGTATTTATTAATTGCATTTGAATTTTAGTTTTTTAGCTATGAAAGTCAAACCTAAAATATTTATCTAAAGGGATCTCCATCTTGAAAAAAAAAATTGAAAAATATTTTAAAAATCTTGTATCAACCTTGTCACTTAGAAATCAAGAATTAAAAAATTAATAATAAAATACAAAAAGATTCTCACCATGTTGTGCTACTTTTAAAAAAATTAATGTTTTTCTCATTGGTTTAGCAAACAACTCTTGATAATATCAATGCCTTGTCCACATTTTGAATAGTTTCCATTCCTCTACAAATTGTGCTTTCTACCCTTAAACAATAGTCAAAGTTGTAATTTCTTAAAGAAATTGGAAAGCCTAATTTCTTTTGCAAATATTCTCACCGTGTTGTGTTGTTGTTAGTTGCTAAAATATTGGAAAAACAAAATGCATGTTTCTAATAGGTATTGCATTACATCTACCAAGTTTGTAGATAGGTTGAAATCACTTGTGATTTTGGATCTGCACTAAATTGAAGGCTATTATTAACTAGTTGATAAGAGGTGATCCTCCATTCTTCCCTTGCATTCAATGATTTAAACTATGAGCTCTAATACCATATTGAAAAGATTAAAGAACATCTACATTTGTACAATATTAAATAGAAAATTATAATAATATTATTGAAAGTTATGTTTGAGTGTGTTACAATATTACTTTTATAAAGCATTTCAAGCATAACGTCTCTAGCGACCAACTTATAGAAATGTAACTAATTATTTAAGAATATAATAAACTACTAACAAACTACAAATCATTGAGATAACTGAATGTAACTAAGTATTTAACAAAAATAATAAACTACTAACAAACTACAAATCATTAAGATGACTTTATTGCCCTGAACCTTAATATGCTAACAAACCTAAGAGTAAATATAGGTAGGGGTATAAGTTATGTAATAAAACGATGAAATCAAGAGTCCCAGATTGGACCAAAAGCTGGAATTCCCGCTGTTTTACATCCATTCACCACGTCTATGCTCCCACTCGGATTACTAGTAACTATCACCACTTCTGCTCCCCATTTCTTCACTGCTTCCACTGTCATCTGCGGTACGTTTGGACGACCTGAAAAAGCCGTGTCGTGGATTATCATCTTTTCAGAAGGGTAGTTTTTGATTCTTTTCACAATATCGTCTCCAAAGTTTTTCTCTATCCCTTTGGCCACCCAAATGACGTAAACCTCTGCTGGACAAGGTTCCAGCATGAAGGAGAGAAACACGCAGATGCCCGAGCCTGTGGCCACCACTACCACCTTGTTGTACATGTTTATCAGATAGGGCAGCCCTGCAAAGTGAACACAACGAGTATACAGATATTTTGGCGGATCAGATACCAAGCTTTTGGTAAAATCTTCCACCGCACCTGCCAGCATCATGTGCTCATCTTTTCCGTCAGAGATTATTCCGAATGCATGCCAGTCTGAGAGCAGAGATCTGCTAATGCGACCGAGAAGGCCGGCTTTGATTCCGCTGGAGAATTTAATTAAACTAGCGTGACCGGAAGGAGCCGATACTTGCACTGGAACTCTCCTCACGCTTAGCCATGGCAGTATTATGAGAAAGGTGATGACTAATGTGAACCAGAAATCCCGCTTCTTTGCCAGAACTGAACCGCGCAGTCGATAGGATTTGTGAGCAGGATTGTAAGATGCAGAGAGTATGACGAAAAGCCAAAGTAAAGCGAGAGCAGTCCAGCCGGCGAAACGATGGAATCCTTCAAAGACGTTGTGGTGTAAGTGCCGGACGAGAGGAAACGCTGCGAGTGAGCTTATCACCAGAAGAGCCAGTATGGCCGATGCCACGCCTCTTATCTCCAGGGAGGTGGTCTCAGAATGGCACAGGCTTTGCACGAGGGAATAGATCAACCACATGATGGAGGAAACGCCGCAGCCGCTGTGGATTCCTCCTACGCACTGAAGGAACGATGTTGTGGCGGTCTTGAGAGGGAGTGGAACCCATGACCTCCCCAACACCTTCACTGCCAACCAGAACACGCATCTCAGAAAGGCCTCGTTTCGGCTCAACACCAACGCCAGAATATTCCCCACTGAAAAGAGAGCAGCTTCTTTGTTAGCGTATGGAAAGTGGCCCGTGGCAGCAGAGATGAGTGCAGTCAAATTGAGTGCGAAGGAAAGAAGGAATAGACGCTTGTAAACAGTAAAGAGACCCTGATCCAGCAATATCACCCACATACGCGATTCACCCACCTTAGATGCTTCTGACGGATTCTTCGAAGGCACTTTCATAAAAGTGGGCGGTTGCACAACGTTATCCTCTTCTGCAATATGAGGCAAACTAGAGAAGCTTGTTTCGTCGAGCTCGGCCTGTTGCTCCTCCACGTCATCATCATCGCCTTCAATTTCCAAATCACAGAAATGGCTACTGGAGCGACAACTCTCTGATTTTTGGAGGGTCAGGTATTCATGGCTGGGAAAAGCCTTGCTAGTCGACTCGGAAACATTTAAATTGATGGCTTTATAAAGCAGATAACGTGCAGGGACGTTCGGACTATGCATTTCGAAAGTCACGCCGTGACAGCTTGAGGACCTTCCCAAATCGGCCATTTCCTATTGCCTCAGGCAGATTACACAAACAGTAATATTGAAGAAGAGGACGTAAACTACTGTAAAATAAACCAGCAGACAGCGGATTCCAAGACCAAAAGCTTATCCATTCGCTAATTTAGGATGATACTTAGGCTTAAGCCCTTAAAAAGGTCTGCAGCGAATATTCTCTTGGCTTCGCGTATATAATTCCAATACACAAACGACTGATTACCAACTAGTTGTTCAAAGCAATAAATAAATATTACACTTGACTTTTTTGAGTAAGACATCGTGTAAGAATAAGTCAATAATTTTCCGAGTTCGCTTACTTTATGAATGCCAAGTAAAATCAAGCACAAAACCAGAATAGAAAAACAATTACTGAATCCAGTCAAGCCGGGCATCGCGTTGATTAAGGTATTCCAAAATATAAAAAATAATGAAATTAATACTCTAAGGGATGATCTCAAATTTCTTGGGATTGTGGATGAAGTCACTGTAATTGATTACAGTGTTTGGAAAAAGTCATTCGATTGATTAAGGTATCTCAAAATATAAAATTAATACTCCAAGTAATGATCTCAAATTGTTGGGTTGGGAATGAGTTTTACAACATTTTAATTTTCATCAGTTAGAGTTTTGGGAAAAAATCATTCATAATAACTATGGTAATTATAGGAATTGTAGTCATGAATTAGATATGTAGTAAAAATATTTGTTAATTTAAGATAAATAAAGTATTTTTTTACATAAATTTAAACATTGGTGTCTTATTGTGTCCTAGTTCAATAAGAAAAACACACATTGTAGAATATAAATTAAACATGTGCATAATTTATGTGAGTGATAGTCGTGTAAAATAAAAACAAATTATATACAGTTTTTAAGTTTATGTGGAAATTATATGACTTCTTTTAAGTTTTTAGATTATATCTTCTTAGATAACCTTTCAATTCAACTAATAATATTGTATAATTTTGGGGCAGGAGTCATGGCTTGATTGGCTAAAATATCTTGTTGCAAGCAATAGGTCACGAGGTCCACTCTTCCTGTATCCTCGTGGTACCAAAGGGTATGTCACGCCCATGTCACCGATCACATGAAAAAAGATTACAAGGTGCACACAAAAAATATTGTAAAATTTTCATAGTCAATGATTAATTACTGTTTGTTCAATGTAATAAAGAAATACTACTAAATTTTTTTGTAAGACATCACGGAAAGAATAACTCAATATTTTTTTGAGTTTTCTTATTTGATGAATGCTAATTAAATTCCTAGCATGATATGAAGTCCTAATGTGAAATCTATGAATTAAAAATCATTGGGGAATAACTCAGACCTATGTAACAAGGTGGAGAAATAACCTTGTATCTGTAACCATTCAATACATGTGATGGGTACCTTCGCAATGTATATAACCAAAGCACAACACAATCACCCAATGAGGTTCAATAGCAT
Organism: Sequoia sempervirens; assembly: GCA_007258455.2. NCBI lineage: Eukaryota > Viridiplantae > Streptophyta > Pinopsida > Cupressales > Cupressaceae > Sequoia > Sequoia sempervirens. The sequence continues at coordinate 69,935,705 of VDFB02193867.1, read as the reverse complement.
AAAGCATAAAATAACGTCCATATATCTACCATATAAATTATTTATTCTAAACATCAGTAATTAAGATCATATTTAATCACAATATACATAATGAACATCACTAAACTGAAGCATAATGGTACATCAAGCATATAAATTATATTATAGGAAAAAGGTGTCTAGGGCCTAAATCACACATTTCAACCTACAACATTCAAGGGACACAAAAATTATCATAAAAAACCACTTGGCTACTTTCCTTAAGGAAGATCCAAAATGGTTGATTAGGGTTTTGTTTCCCTTTGGAAAGTTTTTTGGATTGAATTGATGTGAATTGATGCATGATGTGTGTGTTGTTGTGATTATAAACAAGGTCTACAATGCTAATATAAAAATTGTCACTAATTCAAGAAAATAAAAATTAATTAAAAAAATAAAGAACAAGAGAGTAGAGAGTAGAGACAAAGAAACTTGGCATTAAAATTTGAGATCAAACTAGCTAGATAGGGGTATGGGCACCTTAGATTGATAATTGGGGTTTTTGGAACTTCAGAGCATGTTCACATGCATTACATTTAGTAAGTGCATCCCTATTGGAATCAACTTAAGAAATTTGTTAGTCTGTGAATAATTGATCTTTCCCTAGTTTTATGAATAAATGTGTTTATATGATAGATCATGATGTTAGGTCTTCAATATTCTCCAAATCCACTCTAGATTGAGAACCCACAAGAAATAAAGGAGAGGAAGAGTTGTGTCATATAGGGGCTTTCAAAGTCAAACTTTGTTTAGGTGTTTCCATATCCACAATGGCTTTGATGATGTTAGATAAAGAGTGCTTACCCTAGGTTGGGCAGAGGAAAATGGATGAAAACAAATGATAAATTACAAGTGTTGAAACTTATTGGTCAATTTTTATTCCTTGATGGACTGAAGTCATGTCAAACATCTCATGCAATGAGAACCTGGTACTTTATTAAGGATCTTGTAAATGTTAGTACTCACAATGATAATGAAATAAACTATAAAAAAATCTTACTTGGGAAAGTTGACATGAATTTGATTATGTTTTGCAAACATGATCTCGACTGATGAAAGAGATAAAAATGTTGCTTATTTTTCTCTTAAATTTTCCTTCACTTTTTTTTTAAGATGCTCAAATAATATTCCAATTGCTAGATGTTCAAATGGTGAAAAACACTTGTATTTATATGCATTTCAACATTTCCCACAAGGAAAATGGAGGCGAAATAGTTGAGTGGGAGAGGTGAGAATTTTTTTTGAATTTTGAAGGTTGCTTAAGGGAGGATGAGGTAGAATTGGAGGATGGAGGAAAAATTGATGGACTTCCTAGTCCATGTGGGACCTCCCTTCTCTCTACAAACCTTTTTCTTCCTCTTGGGCTAGTGACATTGCTTTTTCCTTTGGATGCTTGATTTGCTTGGGGTGGACCAACATGGCTTTTTGATGCTATGGAAGCCTTTTTTCTCATGCTCAATTTGGTTGAGATAGCTTTGGTGGTGGTTGTGGAGGAGGGGGATTTTGCTAGTCTCCTTGTGGCTATTTTTCTTGTAGTTCTTGTTGGTGTTGGTTCAAGCTCTAATGTGGAAGCCTCCTTCTTGTTGTCATGTTTGTTGTTGGATATTTTGTAGGTGGTCACAGGGGTTGTGTCTTCATAGTCTTGGTGTTCTACTCTTTGTTTGGCACAACGTATTTGTTTCTTTTGTTGTATCTCTAAATAAATTGAAGTTTGTAAATATATTATTGTTGATAATAAAATATTAAAATTTGGGAAAGAATAGAGTATACAAGGGAAAGGGCACCCTAGCCTGGACCTATTTTGAATTTTTGATGCTCATTAAATAAATAATTTTTAATTTAATTCCCAAATGCAACTTTATTTTCTTAAAATGATAATAAAAAATGTAAATATTAAGCACAATTAGGTTCAAAGACTTAAGAGGGAGACAAACATAATTTGAAATTGTTTGGGTTGATAATTTATAATGTTATATTTAGCTCCCACATTAGTGAGAGTATGAACACATTCTTTCACTCACACTAATGTAAGAAGAAGCCAAGAAAGTGATCTTTTAGCAAAATATTGGAGATGTAATATTACACTGAATCTAGGAGATGTGCATGCAAGGTAGCAAAGGTAGTGAAACAACTACTTGCACTAATCTTGAGAGGAGAATAACACAAAACTTTTGCAAATATTTAATAGTTATAGAAACTTAAATAGAAATAAATACAAATATTTTGCATACCACAAAATAGTGATTTATGTGGGGAAAACCCTTTCAAAATAAAAACCCCACACTCCAAAAGCCACCAAATATTATTTAAAAATAACAAAGATTACAATATACTTGCAGAGCAAGCTTCTCATAGGAGTATCACCATCCTGAGATCTAGAGGTAACACAATTGCTATCAGAATCTCAGAATACATCACAATACATGGCCATAATACAACGCTCTCATAAACCAGGGTCACCTTCTAGGGAAATTCAAGCCAAAAAAATATCGACCATTAGATATGAAACTTAATGATGAATAGTCAAAATTTATAATAATAAAATATACATAAAATTTGGCTTTCGAGGGTACTAGTACCGAACTCCCATTGGGGTGCGCTACCCCTAGACATCTAGTTGGGGAGATGAGCCCCTAAACCCCCATAAGCAGGTACCCCCCTACAACCCCTCGAGTTGATGTATTAGCATTACCTTATGTATTTGCAAGTTTGAGACACATTTTCTCAACAATGCAAGACCCCATGATAAGGATCTTACTAAACAAAAATGGCAAGGAAAAAGAAAACACATACATATAAGACAAAATTCAGCAAAAGAGACATGATAAAACATGAAGCATACACAATGAAGACATAAATCAAATAGACACCAAACATAATGCTGAAAATTTATGAAAAAATGATGCAAACACAATGTGAGCACAATGTAAAAATATATAAAGGGGTATGACATCATGAAATACTAAGATCTCCACAAACTCCAACTAGGATCCATTTCTAGGATATCCATAAATAACAAGCTAGCAAAGTTTGATATTTGATAGGAAACCCATGAATAGATTAATGAATCCCATACTAGTGAAGTCGAGTATTCAATAGGTGATCTTGATAGGAAACAAAATGTCCTAGTGATGTCTAACATACCAAGATTTATAAGAAAATATATTTGATTGAAAAATAATTCTAATCAAGTAGTATAAATATGATCATTTTTTTGTGAAAGCATAACTAAGTTCATACCATGTGTTCAAACAAAGTGAAGAATGTAATGGAATGTATGCCCTCACCTTAAAGTAATTTCTAATGCCAATTATGAGCAATTTCCTTTAAGGTAGAATAAGGATGATTTATGTAAATTGTTGGGACATGAGAACTTGTTGGGAAACCCTATGCAAAGAGATGTGTTCCCAAAAATTTGGTTCATAAAAAGAGATTTATCATAAAGAAAAGCCATCAAATTGACAAGACATAGTAGTAAAAGAGGAATTGATAGATATTGGGGTCAATATAGATGAGTGCTAATGTATAATATTATCATGCTTTCAATTGAAATTATTAACCACATACTTGTGGAACTACAAACACAAAAATTCTAAGATTCTAGAAGTTGGATGGTAACCGAAAAATAAACTATATTCAAGAGTCCAAAGACACACATGAGGAGCAATTTATAGCTGAAAAAAAAAGATATGGTTAGCCTTCTAGAAAACTACCTTACCTTTTATTCTTGCATATTTTAACAAAATTTAATATTACTTGATGATAAAGGCATGCTCAATTAGGTTTAGTAAATTAGTGAAAAATTGTAGGCATAGTTATGAAAATTCCAAGATTGCAAGGATTTCTATATGAGTTCCTCTTAAATAGTATATTCCATGTGCCAAAGGATCTAATGCTTAAAACTAGAGGGAAAATGTTCATTTCAACATTGCAATTCCTTCCTTTGATCCTAAATGGAAAAAAGAGAAAAGAGTAAGGGCCAATATGAGATGTGGCCCACATATAGAGGAATTATAGGAATATTGTTCAAATGATCATGGGGATGTAAAAATAAAATATTGTAGGCTCATTACCTTTTTGACAATTATTTTTAAAATTGTACATCCTAACCAACGATTAGATGATAGAATGGAAATAAAATAAATTATTACATGGATAAAATATTTCAATAACTCATCCTTCCACTAAATTAGGTAGAAAAATATTTCACCTCCTTAAATGAAATATCATTTAATTCCTAGAGTAATATTGAAATTTGGAAAAACAAAGAGTACAAGGCACTAACTCTATAAATTTAGTCATTCATCTTCAAGACACCATTATTACATTGAAGGGATTTATATAGCTATACAACCTATAACTACCAAAAAACTAACAACTAACTAACAAATAGTCAAAACTAAGTAAAGTAATTATTATATCATCACTTACATTATTAATTTTTAAATTCAATAATCTATACTAAGCACTAATTTCTAACACCCCCCTTTACTACCATCATTGAAATTTTATGTTTGTGTTGTAATATCAACAATTGGCTTATCTATAAATTTTTCCAAATTCCTAGTTCATTGATTTTTTGTCTTTAGATGTCAATTTTACTAATAATGCATCCAATTATAATTTGTAAATACAAAATCTATTACACCTTTATAGATCCATTAAAAAAATTAAATTGGAAATTCAAATACCTTTGTCTTTCACATCATGGTGTGAATTATTTATGAATTGTATTACAAAAACTTTCTAGGTTTTCTACTATTGGTTGTTATCTTTCTAGTACAATTTGAATTTCTTAATTTGGTTTTATAATGAGAAATATATTACATTTTTAGTGAGACTATGTTAAGCTGCTATTTTAAAATTAGAATGGTATACCAACAATAGAATTATGCCTAATGAAAACATGGTTCCTCCTTTCGGGTAAACTAAATATCCATCAAAGAGAAGTACAGTAGATCTATACTAATTTTTAAATAAGAAACCCTCCAAAATTGAAAGGTAAAATAATTTCTTCTCAACCACCTTAACCTCCTACACCTTTCTAAAACACCTTTGATTTTTTTCATTTTTAATATAACTCTTTGAATTTTTTATATGAAATGAACAAATTGTTGGAAATATGTGTTTCCACTAATTCCAAATCAAGATTGTTTCTCATTGATGTCAAGTGTTTGCACTAAATTTTTTATAATACTCCAAAGTTAGTTTATGTTCAAAGAAATGTATTGATACAATAAAAAATGTAGTATTTGAAGAATGGTGATCAACCTGGTGTCTAGGTGTGGTGTGAAGGATGCTACACATGTTCTGATGTGTTTAAAATATGTTTACATTGATATTATTCCTATTTGGTGTACCAAGCATGGAGACATGTTGTAGAAGTTTTGCTAAGGAATTCATAGTGTATACTCTAAGATAGAGTCATGGTATTTTTATTTGCATCCTTTCGTAGAGAAACATTTAGTCTTGTGGTTTAGAAGAAAAGATGGTTGATATGTGAACGTGTTATATCTAATAATTAATGTCATTAAACCTTGTATAGTAAAAGTTATAAGTGACAGCGTTTTTATCTGTACATTGGCAGAGAAAAGTATTGATGAAGGCCTATAAGAATGCTCCACATTCCTTCAATGAAATAGAAGTGGTTGTGCAAACTTGGGAATATTCTTAGAAAGGGGCATGGGTTCATCCTTGCAAGTCTTAGATGTTTTGGTGTACAACAATGCAACATCCTATGTTTTGAAGTGCTACAGTCTATCTAAAATCCTATGTTTTCATCAGTTCAATTTGTTTATCTTCTTGTGCCAACACATGATGATTATTTTCTTCAAGAGAAGGTTAAAGAGATATTTTGCATAGTCTAAATTGTTCTAATCTTGGTTCACATAATGTTTTTGGTCTCTCCTAACCAATTTTAATCAACTCATTCTCAATTTGCTTCAACTTGACCTTATATTTACCAACCACATGAGGCCACCTAAGACAATAATTGTAGATCTTATTTGTTGAGTCAATGCATTGTATTAACACATTCTTTTTCTTTTTCAGTTTTGCAAGAGATAGCCTAAACTACTCCTTTAGATGTAAGATTATCTAATCTTCTTTCCTATCCAGAGGCACAGAGTGCATAGCCTCCCTAATACATTCAATCAATTCTTTTGGAAGTACATTCTGTAAACTCTCCAATTCAATTTTATTATTAATAAAGTATCTTCCTAGAGTGTCCTTAATGAAGTACTATTCATATGATGGTCCATTTATCCATATGTTAGTTATCTTTTGCATTCCATCTTCCTGAACAATCTGTAGTATCTTTGCTTTGAATAAAGCACCTTCTCCATCACTTTCTTCTACCATTAGCACATCCAATTAAACTGGTTTTGGTTCATCTCTTGGTGTATATTCCTCAAAATATTCATCCACTATATCCACAAATATCTTCTCTTTACCTTTTCCCTCAACTTTTGTTGACTTAGGTGCTAGAGGAGTGACATCAGCTAACTGTCTTTCCCTTTTCTGCTTTTTCTTTGCCTTGCCAGAAGGAGATCCAACTTCAACTGCTTCTATTGGGAGTGGAATACCACTTACACCAAACTTTCTAAAGAAGTTTTCATAAACTTTTTCACCATTTTTAAGAGTGTTGAAGTGCTCAAAGTTTTTCTTACCGACTGGTATATTTTCCTTCCATACCACATTATCATTCTGAGGCAAGAAATTCAAGAAATACATCATAATGCATATAACTAGGGTACCAAACCTAAAAGAGTAATCTATATCCTTCATCAATTTCACATTATCCATCAATTGATCCTTCAACAATCCACATAGATCAAAATCTTTGTCTTCCATTATCATTTTGTGAGCAATGTAGACTGTGCCTACGGAGGTTGCCCCTTCCCTATTTCTGAAGAAAATTTTGTAGAAAATTCCTTATGCAATGTACCTTGTTAATGGATATTTGATTGTTGAAATTACTAGTTCCCTTGGATCTCCTATTACTCTGGTTAGGGCTTTGACTTCAATATTTTGAATTGATTTCTTTTTTGAAATGACACCAACATTGCATAATCTTGTCAGACTTATGATTACTTCTTTTGAAATTTGATAGGATTTATCCAGAGTAAGCATATCATCATCCAATCTATTCAAGATAAACCAAACTACTTCCATATTGACGAAATATGGAAAATCATTCCAGATATCCAAATTCTTATGTTTCGCACCTGCAAGCTTCTTCAATTCATTGGCTAGCAACAAATTTCTTACATCCATGTTCTTTCAACTACTATATTCCTCCAAAGTTATTTTTCCTTTGATTTGCTTCATTTTTCCTACCGAATAGGGTTCTACCGATCATTGAATAAGTGCAACATTGGTAAGCAACAAAAATACCTAGGAATTCGCCACTAAATTGACTTTCAATCCTTCAAAATTTTGCTAAAAAAGGCTCTCCAATTTTTCTCCTTCAATGCACGGTGACAAATGAGAGTTCCAAATTCCCTTTTATAACTCTGCACACCTAACTTCCTTGTTGAATTAAATTGTTTTCCCTATGAGTACCAATTACTCTACACTCTCAAACAACAAGAGTAGAATCCATCTGCAGACCTTCAAGATTTCATCCTACTCAACAAATGATCACTAATACATTTGAAGATGAATAACACACCCGATGACAACTACCTATGATCCAGAACCAACTACACATAGGGGGACAAAATATTTTCATGAAAACTCCCCCTAGGCCAATGTCCTGAAATCAATTGCTGGATGAATTACCAAAGGGATATTTTGGTATAGCCTTATTACCTTAATCAAATTCACTCTTCTTTAACCAATTTTTCTTCATCTGATCTCTTATCTCTTCCATAGATGCTTTTCCTTTTCCTTTGTCATCCTTTTGTGAATTTCTTCCTTGATATGTACCATACCTCTTCTATCAATGTTTTTGTACCTATAGAATCTTGCAATGTGACCAAATTTGTTACAGATGTAACACACCAAAAACAATTTACTGTACCATCCATTCCACTTATTTCCTCCTGGCCTACATTGATTAGCAACCTGCCCAAATTTTCCATAGGTGTAGCATTTAACATTCCTTATACTGACAGATATACTCCTACATTCAATTGACTTATGACCAAAATTTTTGCAATTAAAACACTGACCAAAAAATGATGGACTTCCAAAATTTATCTTACTTCTACACTAAGAAGCCATATGAAAAAATTTCTTATAATAAAAGCAGTAACCATTAAACTTTTGAGCATCGGGTTGCCCTACTAGATATCTTCTACCTTTGTTCTTTTGAGTTTTCTTTTTAGTGTCCTTTTGTTCAGATCCAGAGCTCTCATCGTTCACATAGCCAAGACCTCACTTGTCATTTGCATCCTTTTGTCCTTTAGTCATCTCATCAAACTTAGCATAACTCATCCTAAACTTCTCCTTGTATTCATTTGTTGTAGCAAGTTCATCTCTAAGAATAACTATCTGTCTCTCAAGCTCCTATTCATTATTTCTAGATTGTTGCAATTCAATCTCCAACTGAATGAATCCACTATTAACATTGATGCATTCCTCAAATTTTTCCTTCAAGGACTGGGCTAGATTCTCCTCATTCTTTTTTCTTTCTTCAATCTCTTTAGTTAGCTTCATCGGCACAAATTCCATTTCAAGCTTTAGAGCAACATTGTCCTTAGCAAGCTTTTCACACTCTTTTGCTATTTCTTTTAGGGTTTGATTTAGATGAAAATCTTTCAGGCCTTTTCTTTCTTTTTTCTTCAACTAACCACATAGTTCCTTCCTCTTTTCCCATGACTCATTTATTTTATCCTTCAGTGATTGAATGAATTTTTTGGCAACCACAAGATTTTCTTTTAGTTCCATGACCACTGCTTTAGACTGATCAAGATCATCAAGTGCCACCATAAGCTACTATTGAATACCACTTGTGTCTGGTTGTAATCCAAGATCCACTTCAAGTTGTTAAACTTCAGAAGAGGAACCTGCTTGGATACCAATTGTTGGACACTAGGAACACTGAGAAGGGGGATGAATCAGCATTCCAAAATATTTAAATTTCAAACCAGATCTAAAACTGACAACATCAATATTTAAACTTTAACCATACCCACAACATATAAACAAAAGGAAACATGCAAACACATTAAAGAACACCATAACACCAAGATTTTTACGCAGAAACCCTGTTAGGGGAAAAACCACGGTGGATGTTAGACCATAATATATACTCTGTTAAAAGTATGAACAAAAAGGAATGCACTTGCATTCAAGCACACTACCTAGAGCTCACTACTCAACATAAGAAAGGATCACTTCCTTACAAAATGTTTGGCAATACAAAAAAAATGTTGAAATGAGAAAATAGCATCTCCAAATTCCTGGATTTAATTCCAATGAAGCTTAGTAAAAATGATCCTTAACCCTTCTGACTGACTCTGTTTTTTTGCTCTGCTCTACTTTGTTGTATTCTATTCTATTTCCTACCCTTCTAAAACCATTTTAATACTCACACACACATCTACTCTGCTTTACACACATTTTCACATTTTAACACTTCTTCACAAATTCAAAATGAATTGTCGATCTCATATATATATCCGTCAACAAGGATTTCATTACTATATGTCGACTTCACATAATATGTAATATTCTTCCACATGTCAGCTCAAATCACCAATTAAGATTAATGTGTACCCACAAAAGTCAACTAGACTATAGTAGGGACCCAAATCAAAATTCCCAACACAATAAATATTAAAACAATTTCTCCTTATACATCTATGACACACTACATACACTAGGTCGGCCATAATGAGAAAATAAACAATAAATCATTCTACCAAATATCCAACCTCTTACACCAATCAATGCAACATTTAAAACCTTACCAATAAGTTATCATATATGTTTAGCAAGCATTCCTAGGGATCCACAACACAAAGTAATGATCTGGTGGAGCATACAGATTGACTAATTGACCCAATATCCTGTTCTTCATGCTTTCTGTCGGTAACACATTGCCTACTACAATTTCTCCCAGTATGAGCTACATCTAAATTGTGGACCATGCTAATGACTCTAGTTGCCATCAATGACAACACTAGAAGTCATAAACAATCTCCCAAATCCATATGCCAACAACTAGGGCATTAGCGAAGGAGTAGTGCCCAAATATGTCGGTGTAGCTAGGTGTTTTGCATGGAACTTTGGCTTGCCTGCCAAAGGTGGATGCTTTCCCAATGATTGTATGAGAGAGTTGTAGAGAGCTTCTCCAGTAATAGCAACCACTTTCCTTATGCTTGTTTAGAAAAAACTACTTTTGAGTGCAATTAATTCTCTGACTTGTGCATGTAGTTAAGACTATGCGACTATCGATGGCCCATTAAATGTTGCCATCAAGGTGATACATGTGAATATGAGATCTGTATCCCTTGGGAATGTCGAGAAAATCATGAAAATAAAATTAATACACTCTCCCTACTGCCTCTTTACAACTAAATTTATTGCATCGAAAAGTGTACTTTTCGTCATATGGAATGTGTTGAGGTGACGTAAGGTACTCTTGAAAAGATGTTCCCATTGATTTTTCATAGTTTTAGCATGTTAATCCATATCTTTTCCCACTAGTGAACTGGTTGGCACTGATGATGGTGAAGGACACATGTCATCTATCGACGTATGAGATAATTCACTCCCAACGCCAAAATTTATTTCTCAAGGCATTCAATCAGATCCTCCATATGATTTATCCACCTTGCTCCACTTTTTCTTAAAATTCTCCATTTTCGTCTAGTGAAAAATAGACATCCTGTTGGTTGAGTTTTTTAGTTGGTCTTTTCTACATATAGGTATGCCACCTTTTACAACATTCATTCGAACATATAGTCCCATAAGTTAGTTGGCCTTCTACTTATTATTTTTCTACCATAATTCACTACTTCATTAGAATGTTTGTTGGTCTAGGCAGCCCTATTTAGCTCCTTCCTCAAATACCACAAAACTACTTCATGAGAGAGGTCACTGCTAACTAAATCAAGCGTTTGGTGAAGAATTTCAAACCCCTCATCATAGTAGTGTTCAAGGGGGTAGTTGGTACGGACTTCATTACTGATGAGAACTAACTTCAAAGCAACTGCAATGTGCTTTCTCAGTTCATGGCCTCATTGTTGGTCTTGAATGTGGCCAATCCCATGATAATCGAGTTGTGTTAGAAGATGTTTGACACTTCTTCTTTGATGGAAGTGATTGGCGAGATACTGTGAGTGGCCATCCCTGGCATTAGTATCCCAAGCACTATGGACCTCCATAGTCACGTGGACTTTGGAGTAGACGTACCCTTGTTCCCCTTACTAATTTTCACACCATGGACATTGAGACACAGCGCTATTCTTCTCAGCCAGTGGCCAATTTTCTCCTGTGAGAGTACAACATGGAGTGGGTTTTGAGGATTTCCTAGAGGAAACACTTTAGCTTCTTGGTGAAAATTCGTTGTGAGTAGACCCTAGGTCTACACTGTACAACCCACGTGTGTTGTGTGTCTTGCCCCTGTTTGCAACCCGTCATATGGAAAGAAGAACAAGAAGAAGGAAAAGAAGGAGAAGAAGAGGAACCTGATAACGAGCCCTTGTTGTCTCATCATCAATGGCTAGAGACTGAAGTTTACTATTTTTTTTCTCATTGCCTCCCTTTTGCTTCTTTTTGCTCACTACTTTTGGGTTTCTCTAGAGACAGTCTCATCTTCAATTCTCAGCCCAGGGTCCTACATTATATTGTAAATTTTGTCAATAAACATAATATAATATTGCCTTTATCTCCTCTATGTTATTATTGGATTTTTTCTCTCAAAATTTTTAAATAATAACAATTTTTTTACATTTGGTACATAATTACTAATTTTTAAAAAAGAACTAGCACTTTTGATGGAAAATCCTTAGATATATACCCTTCATCAGTATATCTAAAATGTTGTTCTCCATTTCTTTAAGTTCATACATGTTCTTTCCTTTGTAGACACTGTCTTTGAGAGGTTCTCTCCATAGTGCTTTAAATTGTGTATGCTTCCCTGGCTTTGAAACACGTTTGTCACACTTTAGCACTAAGCTCCCTTCTTTGAATTCTGGTTTAGAAGCATTTTTTCCAAAATGCCGGTTGATTGTGTGCTGGTGATTGATCATGGCTCCATGAGCCTTTTCTTTGTCTTCTTCTAGTCTTGGGGTTTTTGCGAATTTTCCATACATTAGCTCATATGGGGAAGCCTTCATAACCTATTTGGGAGGAATTTCGTTCACTGACAAGGCAACCCATTCATGATTGTGCCAATATCTTTGTCATTCTGACCCAATACATTTGATTAATGCAGTTAGGTTCTTATTGGTTGATTTTGTTAACCTACTCCCTTATAAGTAATAATTTGATGAAGCTTTGAAAAAAACCCTCTATTTGGTAGCAAAATTTGACCCCCGTGATTCCACCAAACCTCGAGCATTGTCGAGTATAATGGTCTTGAGAAAGCCAAGCTTGGCTTCTAGTTCCTCAAGAAACTTGAGAATTTTTTCCCTTGTGATGTATTCCCACACACTGGCTCCCTTTTTCTTCAAATTCCTTGAAGGGAATGCAATATGATGCTCTCCATTCTCTTCCTCGTACTTCTGAGTGAGCACATAAACTATACCATGTTGGCCATTATACATACAGAGTAGAAAAACTTTGGAAAAATACGAGCCAATCAATGTCAGGGATTGTGAGAGGACCATCTTTAGCTACTTGAAAACTGTGTCCTTCGAAGTTTTTTGGAAAGATAGATTCTCTCTAAACATCAGGGTGATTAGGAGCATAATTCTTGTGAAATTTGATATGAATTTGTAGACAAAATTAATCTTCCCTAGAAAAGATTGCAGCCCCATTGTCATTCAGATCTTTTCGAGATCTATTACTATTCCCTTTTGTGGTACTCTAAATCTGAGAAGCTTTCTTTGGGGCACTCTGAGGAAATACTTTTTTCAATTAAGAAGAATCCCAAACCATTGGTGTTTCAGAAAAACCCCTTTTTGATGATCAAAATGATCCTCTTTAATTATTAGATCGCCCCGATATATGAAAATAATTTGGTTGACCCATCCTTTTAAAGTAATGTCCATTTCCCTTTGAAGGGTTGCACCAACATTAAAGAGTCTGAACGAAGTTTCTGAATATGCAAATGTTTCCCACTTAGTGGTAAACATTGTCCCGTGTTGGTCAAATTCCTTTATGTAGTCTTGATTGTACCTTGGGGGACCATTTATCAAGGAAAAACTCCTTGATCTAGTTAGATTCTATGAGAAATGCTTCATCAGTGGTGAGGGGTAATGGTCTTTCAGTGAAGTCCTTCTTGAGTTCCAAAAACCAACACAAAGTCAGATATCGCCATTCCTTTTCCAAACTGAGACCAGATTTAATACCCACATAGAAAATTTGATAGGGCATATGACCTTTTATTTTTCCCACTTGGCGAGCTCTAGAACTATCAAATCTTCAACCTTCAAGTTGACTAACCTTTGTCTCTATCAAACGGACATGGGTCCTTTAGGTAGGCCAATTATACGTTGAACTCTACATGGGTTGTAACCTTTGAGATCATACCTGAAGCATAGATCCTTCAACTTTCTTTCATCCTTGCAAGAGACTTCCCTTCCAACTGTCAGTTTTTTGTTACTTCTGATGTCAAGCTCTTCATAATCTCTTGGAACTATGGAAAATCTTTGCTTTCCATTCTTTGTATCTTTAAGAAGATGCATTCCTACTGGTGGATAGTCAGAAGTTATTCCTAGATTTTGTATGAAAGAATTTTCTTTAATATTATTGCCAAAAAAATTCCAATTCTAACCTTTATCAAAAATTGCAGGCTAGTCAATGATCTTCACCGCATCCTGCTTTGTCGAGTTGGAAATTGATTCCAGTTGTGGTCCAATAGGAAACGTCTGATCATCAATGCTATTTTGTGGTTAGGGAGTCACTTGTATATCGAAAGCTTCAAAACTCTCAATGAGATCCCATACCTTATGTATGTAAGATCTTAGCCTTGTATTTATTGTTGTTCTTTTTCCACAGATATGGCTTACTACTAATTATGAATTTCCAAAAGCTTGTATCTTATTTGCACCCATATGCTCTACTAGAATCAAACCATGAACCAAAGCTTCATATTCAGTATCATTGCTGGACCATGGAAACTAAAAATGGTAGGTTCTGGGGGTTTCTAATCCCATTGGAGACACTAATTAGACACCCACTCTAGCACAAACCTTGCATTTGGCACCATCAAAATATAAGGTCCACAAACAATTATCAAATGGGTCATCGAACTTCTCTTGATCCTTTATTAATTTCAGAAAGACTTGATCCCTGTCAAAAATTACATAGGTGCTTAGCCCTATAGCATGGAAGTTTCCAAATGGATTAGAATCAATGAACTAGTTGAGCAACACTTCTTCAGAAGTTTGTTCGCTTGTGTCTTCCTCTTCTCTAGGAATTTCTACACAATATCTCTCATACTGAAAGATAGAGGCATGAGCAAACCCAAAGCATAAATTTACATCATCCACAATGTGTTCAGGATGCAAGGATTCAAACAAGATCTTCATCTTTTCCCTGTGTTTGGTTCTCAATATTAGGTGGGACCATTCAAGTACTAGGTATCCACCAAGTTTTGCAGTGAAATCTCTTGATAGACACATTCTGAAGACTGTGGAATGTTTATTATTACCACTTCCTAAGTGATAGTTTGGCTTGGGCAAGAGAAAAGGGTCAGGGATAAATCCTTCATCTGACCAACAATCGGGACCTTCTTCTCATCTAGTTGGATAATTCCTTTTTCAAGGGGCTCATACATAAGCTTTAAAGCATCCACCACTTGTTTTTGGCATAATGGTTATGCTAGCCCCTAAATCAATCATATTATGCAACAATTTGTCTCCTACTATCAGTGTTAAAAATAAAGGTGTGGGCTTTGTTCCGCTTACCTCTTTATCTTTTATGTTGCCTACATCATTCACATAAGTTGTTGCATTCGAAGCTTGAGG
Source organism: Sequoia sempervirens (assembly GCA_007258455.2). Lineage (NCBI taxonomy): Eukaryota > Viridiplantae > Streptophyta > Pinopsida > Cupressales > Cupressaceae > Sequoia > Sequoia sempervirens. Next base: position 69,920,601 of record VDFB02193867.1, on the reverse strand, counting down.
GGTGATCATGGATTTGTCATCTCCACTTTGATTGCACAGCTGAGTTGCATTTGCCTGTGGGCTTTGTTCTTCCACATTTAACTCTTCTTGAAGCAACATTTTTTGTTTAGGAATTGATATGACGTCCCACAATGATACATTAGCAGGTGCCTTCTTCAATCGCTCCACCATGTTAAGCATCTCAACTATTTGGGCCTTAGGCTTAAAAGGTGGCATTTCTCTCGTTTTCAGAAGAAAATGTTTCAACATGGTCATGCTTGGTGTTTTGTCTATCTCTTTCTCTACCAATGATATGTTATGTGGTTGTGAAAAAGGTCAAATGATGGGTGATGAAGCCTACTTCTCTAGGGGGAACAGTTGACACAACTATGGTCATGGCAGAGCTTGTTGCACATACTCTCCTGAAAGCCTTCTCTTTTATCTTGTGTTGTAGTCTAACTGCACTTGTGGAACTCCAGTCATTGAAGTTGCATTTGTGAACATAGCCTCATCCTCTTCTAACCATGAGAAAAGAGCTTGGTCAAGAGAAATATCTAACTCTTGCTCCAGAGATATCCCTTGCATTTGTGCTCTAAAATGAGCATTCTCCATTTCAGGTGATCTGTACTTGTCCACATTCAGGAACATGTCCTTTTTTTTTCCACCACCTTTTGCTGCATATTTCCCCTTGGGAAATTTTGGGGCATATCCAGCTATCATTGCACGGGAAGCACCAGACATTTTTGTCTTCCACCAAATTGTTCTGGCTTGGGACTAGCTCTTTATTCAAACTATCCTTGACTGTATGCATTGTCGTGGTGGTTGGAATTATCTGATTTGCTGACGACATCTGTTGACCTCCTCCTCTATAACATCCTTGATATGAATTATATTGATAAGGAAGCTTTCCTCGACTGTAGGCTTGAGTGGTTGGTTTTGGAGGCATCACTTGTTGTCATTTGATAATGACCAATTTGTTAGCAAAAGTATGTATGAGATCCTTCATATCGACAATATCTACTTCCATTGAAGAAAAAACCTTGTGCTTGCTTGAGTGGTAGGATGCATGTTAATAGACTGTGGGGTGACAAACTTTATTTTTTTTGCAGGAATTCTTAGACTGGCTTCTTCTTGATGGCCATCAGAGATCTCTACAAACACTGGCATCAATGGCCAAGGTGGAAGCTTTCCAACATTGATCAAATTATTCTCTGCATGTATCGCCACCTCATATGCATCAGGAAGGATATCCCCTTGCATGGAGGTTATCATGACTACAATATCCACGTTAAAAGACTTTAGATAGAACATGAAGACTATGGTGGTCTAGGCTCGAGCAGTCATAGGGATCCTTTTCCAATTCTTGTGGAACTTGGTTTTGAAGTTGCTCAAGGCTTCATGTAGATCCCTCTTGGTGGTAATCAATTGTTGCAAGAATGACAAGCATTCTCCCTTTTCTAAGAAGCATTCAAACAGGAATTGTCCAAGCTAGTCCTAGGAGAGGATAGAAGCTAAGGCCAAAGATCAGTACCAATCTTGAGCCTTCCCCTTAAAAGAGGTAGCTAGTAGTTAGGTATATGTAGGATCATGATGGGCCAAAAAGTGGCAATATTATGGGTATTTGTAGGGTATGTGGCTGACGACTTTTTTTCTACCCAAAATTGATGAAACAAAAAGGGTTTTTAGAGAAAATTCTCAGATTTCCACCAATATAAATTATGCTTTAATTTGAATTTAATAAATAATTATTATTTATTTTCCATTAGAATTATGACTAAAGTCCTGATCGATAGGCTGATTGAAAAACATCTATAACTTTCAGATGGTATCACATTTTTTGAATCCAAAACATGCACCACATTCTATGCTTCACATACTATAGGATTAAAAAAAGAAAAAATAAATTTCATGAAGTTTTGACCAAGTTAAGGTGGTCAGATAGACGAGTTTTTATATTTTTTAAAAGTTTTAATAAAAAATTCATAGTTAATTATTTACTTGGAAAAAATTACAAAAAAATATGCACCACATCTAGAAATGAGTCCTCTACTTATATCTAAAATCTTATCATTTTATTATGGTTAGGGTGGTCAGACAGACACCTACTTCTTATTTTTTCCCTAAAATTTAAGTACTACTATATTGAAATTTCAAATTTTCACCAAATATATTTTATTTATTTTTAAATAAACCTAGTAGTTTAGAAACTACATTCAATTTTATATAGATTCTATTCTTACATATTTTTGAAATAATATAGATAACTTATTCAAAATTTTATGTCAAGTTGCCTAACACTGATTTTTCTGAATTTTTTGCCACTTAAGGGCCTATTTTTTCCATGATGATCCTGCACATACCCAGTCTCAACACGATGTTTTCCTTCGATATGTTATGTACCCTCCATACCTTCGCTATATCTTGAATATGTTTGGAAGGGGTTTTGAAATATTCTCTAGAAAATCTTGGAATAGCCTTGAGGGCATTACCAGGTATAGAAGGAAATACATCTAATGGTGTGGGTGGCTATAGAAAACTACCGCTATCCCATGTTATGGAATTTCTAGGAGTAGGGGGAGGTACATGAGCCATAAGGAGAAGATTCCTATGAATCGGATATATAGGTAATCTTATTTGGAAGTTTAAGCCTCTGAGTGGAGTAGATAAAACTCTAGATACTAGGCTCCGACTTCTTGCTCTATCACTCCTTATAGGTGACATAGAACCTGTAAGTCTTCTCCTTTTAGTGATCTAGATAGGTAATTAAGAGTACTAAAAGTGACCTCTTGAGGATGCTCTTGTTTGGACTCTGGGCATGAAACTTTCAGTTTCCTTCCTTAGCCTGGTTCAAGAAATATTTCTAACTTCTAACTAGGCTTTTGAAAAACTTTGGTCCCACCGAGCGTACTAGAAAAAGATCTGTTGATCATGAAATCTTGTGCCTCTCTGACAGTCTTATGGGAAATTCAGTGACTGGGGGAAAAATTATCTTATTGAATACCTCCAGGTTTTTATAGAAAGCTTGCTCTTCTTTGGGGTTATGAGATAAGGGGAGAAGGAAACGTAAACATAAAAGGTGATGCACCAAAGCTTTTACAAAATTTCAAACCCAAATCATTCCTATGGTTGATATAAATAGGTCACACAGAAAGCTACAATTCCTCATTGTTAGAAAGAGAAGGAATAGAAAAGGCTAACTTCAAGCACAGTGCAAACTTTCAAATCTTTATGTAGGAAGTGTTCATTAAGGTCTGATCAAACATAAATATTTCCTATGGGTAATAGAACAATATCTCATAAATCACATGAACTCTTCCTCCTAATACAACATAGCACAACAAAATAACAACTTTCAAAAAAATAGAGAAGTCCAATGACATAGTCCAGTTTTCTTAAGCCACTACACTACCATATGAGCATAAAGCATAGAAATCCACTACTTAAACTACCTAGATATAGCTTGCAAGACATAGTGTTTCATTTAGAATGATAATATAGAGAAAGAAAACTTGAAAAGGCCATACATGCATAGTCTTAACAATTTATCCTTAATAGTTCATGCTTTTAAATATCAAACGAACTTTGGAATAGAGGTCGAATGCTAATCTGAAAATAGTTTACACCTTAATAGATATAACATGCTAAAGTAAAGTAGTTCTACAACTTTCTTATGAAAATAATTCTAAAACCCTAAGAAAACTAAAGAAAATTTTCTTAACAAAGAAAATATCACTTGGAAAAATCCTTCTTCTTTTGTGTCATCGCCCTCCTTATATAGCTAGAAAAAAAGATACATGCTGCCTCAACTTAGAAGTAATTGCCACCAGGTGTTGACAGTTAATAGCACACGATCTGATCATAGATCTTTGGTTAGGTTGCATTAATGATCTTTACACATCAATTCTCAACTACTGCATTAATATCCTTTAGATATTTTAGCAAAGACAAAGGCTCATAAACGATCAAATCCTAAAAACAATAGCTTGGGAAAAGGCCCAGTTGACCAATCACATCACTCCCAGGCACTGTCTGAAAACTTCCATCCCAAAAAATAAGAAAAAGAAAAGAAAAGGCCAGCTAGCTCTGACAAACTCCTCAATCACATTGCTCTTTAGAAGGTGTGAATAGCCCGTAGTGAAAAGATGGCATGTTAGTAAGGCTAAAACTCTTGAGCTTGTGAATATAGCTCCCAAGAAAATGTCTGACGAGTCAACACATGTCCCGAACTCTCTCCAAAAAATAAGGAAAAAGATGAAATTTGCGCAACCATCACATGGCACATTGTGCATCTTTCTAATTATTCTATTTGAGGATAGGTGCACCCAAAGCTTAAGACATTTATGCAATTAAAAGATGGAAATGACTGAGCCATAAAAAGTACTTCACATTTAACTCTCTAGATGAAGTTTTGGCCTTTCCAATGATCTTCACAAAATCACTTACCATAGCTCCACAAGAGCCTAGCGGAGAAGACCTTGTGGGCCCCTCTTCCTTAGCCCTGCAAAGATTGTTTTGATCAATATGCGATTCAACTATGACGTTGAAAAGGGTTATGCTTCCATATTCTATCAAGGATAGAACAAGAAATAAACTCTATAAAGGCTTAGAGCTTGAGATTGTATTGTAACTCTATTTATTATTGAATAATACAATGGCTTGATCATTTTGAAGTGTGGGGTTTTTTACCCAAAAGGGTTTTTCCCATCTAAACCTATGTGTCCATATATTTTTTCTTTCATGTTGGTAAATGCAAGTTGAATCTGTCTAATGCATGTTATTAAAAATGATTGTATTTGCATGAGCTTTTCTCAAGATGGTTAATGTGGGAAATCAACTATGCCTATTTCTGCTTTGTGGCATAGTAGTACATGTATTTGAAGTAAATTAATGGTTTTGAAAGTAACTAAAGGCCCTATTGATCTGAGATGTGCATTCTAATATGACCATGATCTCCCTACAAGTGGTACATCAAAGCCTTCGTCTAAGATTTGAATTTTCTTGCATGTGCAGGTTTTTGAGTTGCATGTACTTGCATGTGTGTTGCATTTACTTGTATGGACTCGCATGTGGCTTAATTGCATGTGCTTGCATGTAATAATTCTTGATGTTTCTTGATTCTATGGATTCCTTCTATGAAGATTTTTTATCCTAGAAAGCCTGAGGAGATGTACAGGAGTTGACTGATGTTTGATCCTTTCGTGAGTAGAAGTCCTTGCTCTTTTTGTTTTAAGAGACAAAACGTAGTGTGAAGGATGTTGAATAAGGAGAAACTAGATTTTATCCTATTACAATGATGTGGTCTTAGGCTTCTAGTTGACAACGAATAATCTTGATGGAAGGGGTGTGAGTTTATGCTTGTGGTTTTGTTGTAGTAAAGTTATTCATACTAGGTGTATGTGTGAGAGGATCCCCAATGATATGGAGAAGCTTGGGTTGTTATTCAACCATGGAGTATTGTGCTTGTGTTGGGTACTTTGTCTTGGTATTGAAGGTCTTGTTCTTTGTTACCTTGATTGCATGTAGGCTATGAAGTTGATCATTGGGTGGTCTGAAAACTTCTAAATAGCCTAGCTCTCTAGTATGCATTTGCATGTTGGTGGTTATGGAATTGGTCTAGAATGGCCCTGGAGTTACTATACTACTTGTTCCTTTTAAGGATGCCTTGCACTTACATGGCTTAGATTCATGTTCTTTGGATCTGAAGGAGTTTTATATATTTCCACTTAAAGAACTATGGTTATGTATATTTATGTTATTTCATTTTTCTAGTTAACTGTGATGGTTGTATGTAGAATTTTGAGTCTTTCAGATGTGTAGTGGATATGGGTGTGCATGGGTGTTTTATAAACACAAAATTTTTGTAGGTTTTACACAGTTAAGAAAAAATTGTGGTTTTGTGGAGCTATTAGTAAACTAATTTCTAGACCCCAGATTGTGGGGCGTTATTGGATGAGATAGTTGTACTTGTACATGAATGCTTCATGCATGGTGAAAGAAGATTAGGTTTCTTCTTTGCATGGGAGAGTTGGTAAGTTTATAGTCACTCAAATTTTTGTGGTGGTGCCTAATGGATTCCCTTGACTATGGTACTTGTTATGGATGTGATTGGAAAATTAGATTTGAACTCAATCTATTGTATAAGTCAAGTTGTCTACATTGTTATTCTCCTTTAGATCTTTGTTTTGTAGTTTCCAGTGCGATGATGGGTTTGCATGTTTCATTGATTGAATCTACAGGTTGAGCAATGTTGTGGGTTGTATTTACCTACATGGTTTTTGTGTGAAAACTCAAAAGTGGACTGCCAATATCAACGAGGTTTGATTCTATGATGGTGTAGATTTGTTAGTTGGCCTTGTCTGTGGTCACTTGTGCATTGGTGTGGCTGCTTTGAGATGAGAGGATGGAAGATGTAGAGTAATTTAATAGTTATCCATGGGGAATTGTAGAATGTGTATCATGATATCACAGATAGATTGTGTACAATGGTTTGTGTTTCCTTTTGACAATGATGGTTTTTTTTGCATGGTTTGGAGATATTCGTGTTGCTTGGTACTGTTGTCAGATGGACATGTTGTTGAGTGGACCTAGAGATTTTTCAGATTAGAAGATGTTTGGTCATGATGCTTGGAGAGCTTTGGTTTCACAGTTCAGTGGGAGCTTTAGCAGTGACTAAGGATTCATCACTTGGTGGTGAATGATCTTCTTTAGTGTTGAAGATGTTACTAGGAGGGACTCTTAGATCCTGTTGTTGTATATGGGCCTTCTTTCAATTTTGCATGGACACTATTTGACTATGTGTAACATCTTGGAACCATGGACAACATTTGGAGTCTTTGGTTGAGGTGTTGGTGGTGCTTGATAGGTGATGTTGGTTTAGAGTTGTTTCATGTCATGTTATACTCTTTCTTGTGCATTAGAGTTTTGTCATGAGGAATTTCTTTTGAGACCATGATAAGGTCACTTGGATCATGGTATCTTCTAAGGGGCATGGTAAGATCATGATGTCATGATAAGTTCTTGGTTCAAATGTTTGGAGCTTTGACAGTGGTCTAGAGATTCTATTTGTTTTGGGTGCATTGGTCATATGCTTGAGAACTTTATGATAACATGTAGTGATGTATATTGGAGTTTAGTATGAAATGACTATTTCTAGGTGCTCATGGATAGATGGAGAATAATGTGAGACTACAATTCTCTTGAGATGAGAGAAGTGATGTTGATGGTTACTCCTAATGAAGATTTTAGTAGAAAGTCCAAGGAGCCTACACATTGGTTGGATATGAGTTCAATAGAGACCAATGAGGAGATTGCTCTTGGATGAGTCATGGTGGCTTGTATATCATGAAGGAGCATTCTCATTCCCCACTCTTAGTCTACTCGGTAATGAAGTCTTTTTGAGAGGTATTTTCCCAAATTATATCTTCCATATTTGTTCTATGCTTTCTTTCATGATATAGATCTTGAACTATTACTTAATGGTTCTAGAGGATTCAGAGTGAAAGATGGATAGCATGGTTATCTCCTTGTAAATTTGAGTTTATGATATCTTTTGTTGATAAGAACAGTTAGGATATACTTTATGGGTTTTCTTTCCTGAGATGGGAAATGGAGTGGTTTGATCTTCTTTGAGAGGCTTACATCCATATTTATTACTTGATATAAATGTTGTGTTTGATCTTGGAGATTGAAAGGTTGGGTGTTGTTACACTATTCTCTTTGTGGTATTATGAAGGAGATAATACTTGTCACAACTGGCATTTATAGGTGTATGTAGGAGGATGTTCTGCAGGTATATGATGTACAATGTTTCTCTCTTTGGTCTAGGTTATCATCCTAAAGGTTTGATTTCATATTACATTGGTTTGATATTTTTTAGATCTGTGTTTTCACTCATGTTCTTGGGTGATGATATGGAGGTTCTTTATCTCTTTTCTTTGTTGGGTGTGAAGAAATTGGGAGAGATGTGTAGAATTGTGGTGAGAGTTGTTCTTACAGATTATGCATATCATTGTGGATGATTCCTTGGTACTACATGGTTACACTTATTATTCCTTTGATATTTTAGATTTGGCATTACCCATGTAGTGGGAGTTCATGGATGTATTTGGTCATCTTCAACTAGTTGGAATATGGAGCTTGATTTTGCAGTTGATGGGTTGGCTATATAGGTGGGATGAGTTTGTTGATGTGGATACCTTCAAGTTATGTGTGATTGGATGGATTAGCAATTTTTTTGTGTGCTATTCTTAGTCATGTGGGCTTGATCAGTTGGATGGAAGTAGTCAGTTTTCTAGTTGTTGTTCTAGCTAGTGTTCTATCTTATTTTTTGGAGAATATCTTCATGATTTTTTTTGGTTTGGGGCTTTGAAGTTGATGCTATTTATGCTTATGTATGTCTTGTTGAACACAATGGAGTGGTGGCAGTGTGTTGAATCCCTTATTGCCAGTTGGTTCTATTTCTAGTGTCTCAGATTTGACTAGTGCATATACACCATGGCATGTTCTTTTCCTTTAGAGGATGGCTTGAACTGTTTCTTGAGATGGTGGACACTATAGATGTTGTTGCAGGTGTCTTGGGTGATAGAGAGGCTTCATATGTTGATTGGTAGGTAGTACATTCTTTAGAAAGTGGGAGAATGTTGAGAAATGGTGCCTTGAAAATACTAATGTTTAGGCCTCTACATTATCCAACAGATAGTTGAATATCACCAGGATAGAGTCACTAGTCTGATCGAAATCTTTATGGATGGTGTTGCATTAGTGGTAGGGAGAACTATTATCAATGGGAAATTGCTCTGTTAACATGACATTGGAATATGTCTCTTCGACATGGCAATGAGGATGATTATTAGCGAGACAAGGTTATATTGAAGGGGAGTTATGTAGTAGTCTCCTCAAAACTTCGTAGAGTTTCTTATCGGAGTGACTTATCGTTCTTGTTGGGACATTCGATCATGTCACTTTGACATGTCTATGGAAGGTGAAGACTCGTGTCGGTGGGACTTCGCGAGTTCATCGAGACTTTCAAGTAAGTCTCTTAACAACGGTTTGGCAAAACAGTGAGTGGTAATATCATGATTGGTGTGACATTAGGTGCATGAAGAGACATGGTCTAGTGTCTCCTTGACACTATGATCACTGAATGAAGTAGTGAACTATATGCTTGTTGATGTGATGATGTGTGTTTAGAGAGACATCCTCTCGTGTCTCTTCAACACATCGATAACTGAAGTCTTGGTAGGTATTGTCTAATGCATGTTGTTAAAAATGACTATATTCACATGAACTTTTCTCAGGACAGATAATGTGGGAAATCAACTATGCCTATTTCCACTTTGTGGCATAGTAGTGCATTTCTTTGAAGTAAATAATTGTTTTGAAAGTAACTAAAGGTACTATTGATCTTATATGTCCATTTTGAGATGACCATGATTTCTCTACACGTATAAAAGGCTCTGATATTAAAGGGAGAATTGGAGAAGAAAAAGAGAAAATTGATCCTTCCTTGTAGGAGGAGGCTGAGAAGGAAGATGTGGATAAGATAGTGTAGGAAATTTCTACTATGTCATTAGGAGATGCAAGGACATTGGTGAAAGGAAATTGGGTGCTCCTATTGCCTAGATGGGAAATATCATCTTCTATTGTAGTAGATGCAATTAGGAAGGACCAAAATGGATTTGTTTCTGAGGAGGTTTTTGACAATAACATTTTTGTCTTATGTTTTAGCCCCAAGATGAATCAGATTTCCATCTGGTCTATGGCACCAAACACAGGGAAAACTAAGGTCATAAAGTCTATGGAAAAGGATATTGGAGTAGTAGTTGTGAAAGGGGTTATGGAAAATGACTACTACTACAACTTCATAATTAATGATGCATGTTGCAATGTTGACTGTGGATACTACTCAAATCATAGAGGATAACTATAAGAAGTTATTGGATAGATACAAAAAATTGATTGATGAACATAATAAGGTGCTTGGTACAACACAATTTAAGGGTTTTCCATCTTCAACAAGTTCTACCTTAGATTTTTCTACATAGGACAAAGAGACCCTACCATTAAGGATTTAAGGTTTGAATCAATAATTGAAGTCAGAAAAGGAGAATACAAAGAAAGAAAAAATTGAAAAACTTAAAGTGGAAAATGAAAATTTCGAGGATGTATAAAAACATAGAGTAATCAAATTGATCAATAGAAATGATGATGTGTGGACTTCCTACAAGAACATCCATGAGGCTAACATCAAAGATTTGTAGGTTCAGAAGGCTTTTTAAACTGAGTGGAGCAAATGGAGCACCGAAGTAGGAACACTTAAGGAAATGATGACTAAGATGTAGGAGGATCCAAAATCTCCTACAAATTTTCCTGAAATATTGCAGGCCAGTGATCTAATAAATGAAATCACAACTTTTCATGTGAAACTAGGGATGCAACTCAAAAATAAATTAATAATTTTTAGGGATATTGAGGACTATGGTATTCCAAAAATACTGGGTGATAAAGGTGAGTAAAGGAGTTTACATGGTTAAATAATGAGCTTAGATATTTACTCTCACAGGATAAGATGATGTTAACTATGATTGATTATTCCATGTTGAATCCTAGCGTTGATAACATGGCTAGAGTTGAAATGAGAATGGATGTATTTGTTAAACAATCTAGAGCTTTAATTGATGCAAGAAACACTCAACACAATGCAAAAGTACAAAAACTGTTGGACATGAAGTTGCCAATTAGGGAAGAATAAAATACATGGTTGGAGAGGTTTACAGAATGAGCCTGTGTATGTAAGGTGATTACAAACATGGTGAATAATGGATAGGGGAGAAACAATGCATAAATGGGAACTAATATAGACTGGGCTTTTTCTGAAGTGTTGCAAAAATATTGTTCTCTCCCTAACACAAAGATTGGTGGCACAAGTGTTGACTTGGATGGGCATGTCTTCTATCTTTTATTGATTTTGTTTCTTTTTGAGTTTTGCTGATTGGATGTGCATGTGGTGAATAATTGTGGCTCGTGAGAAAGATATTTTGATGATGTTACAATGAATGAATCCTTTTGAAAGGTGGGTGTATCTTCTTCAATAAAATAGAAATGAACTTTTCCTTATATGATTTCCCCCCACTTGCAAAGGTGCAAATATAACCATATGGGGAATTATAAAATTGAAATGAAATGCATGTCAAATGTAAATGTAACTTTAATTATAATTTGGACCAATGCTTGTTTCTCCCATGTATCTATAAATGGGAATTCTATGCCAATTACACAAGTCTTTTGATGGTTAAACAAATTTTGAGCTCATGTGAGAGTAATTTTACAATACAAGCACAAAGAAATAGAATTGTGTTGAGTCTTAGGTATGCATTCTTATTTGTAATGAAAATAATATTTTTATAGTAGTAATGGAATATGAAGGATAATTACGAATTCTAGAATCAAATTCTCTCCTCTTTATTTTGTCTTTCGAATTATGAATAAAATAATCAAGCATATTTTATTTGTCTTCAATAACTTTGGCTGAATTTATGATTTTGTTTATGATTTAGTTCAAATAATTGATTAAATGCTTAAAAATAAGATCATAGGTGTAAAAAAATATTTTGATGCTTGAATGCTTTATGATCGTTCTAGGGTTTCTCACCTAAAAGGATAAAGATTGGGCCATAATGCAATGTTAACATTCAGAGATGGATGTGATATGGGTGTAATGTGGCTAGATGAGATGATCTAAATGTAGAAAATGAACAAAAGCTATTGATTATGTATGCAAAACTAAGAAATATGAAGTGATGGAAAACACAGTGTTGTATGCAAACATGAACTAGAAACATAAACAAATTGAAACAAAACTTAATGAAATTGATCGCGGTGCACCTGGAAACTGAAAGAAGATCTAGGAAGGTTTTAGAATGCTACAAAATTTATTGTTGATGACCATTGGAACTCATTCGCCACATATGGCAAATTAGTCCTATTTCTGGTGAAAACTATTGGAATAGGTTTCGGGATGTCGGGAACACAAAACTTTAGAAAAATATTTTTCTAGCCTAGTAGTGGGACTCATTTACCATAGATGGTGAATCAGTCCACCTATAGAAATCTTCAAATTCAAAGGTCAACTCTATGGGTCATGATTTGTACTTTTCTGCTTGTTGGGTTGCTAGATCTAAATCTACAGAAAATGGATTGAAAGAGGTCTCCAAGCTTCAATTAAGGTTATGTTGACTATGATGACTTTGATGAATTTGCAACATCTTTTTGACACCTTTATCCTTGATAAATCTACCTAAAAGACTTGTAAACACACACGCAAAGAGGGGAAAAAGGGTTAATGGTTAGAGTATAGGGGCTTTCCTTGGTCAAACCCCACTTTGGTAATCAAACCCTTGATAATGAAATGAAATAAGAAAGGAATCATGAGAAAATAACATGCAAATGGCATAAACTCACCAAACCCTTGGTGTTGAAGTCTGAAGATATGTCAATGGCTACTCCAAGATGCTTGATAATTGCTTGATTGAATGATGAAAATGCTAGAATACTTGAATGGTATGATTCATGAATGAACTATATTGATTGGGATGAATGGGGGTTAAAATGAATAGAAAATAATCTATTTATACATAGTTATGCCCTAATTTACCAAAAAATACATCACAGGCCGACCTTAGGTCTTTAGGAATAAAAACCCACTAATAATTTAAGTTTATTTAGATTTTTTATGCCAAGAGAATCTCATTCACCCCTAGTGGTGAATGGGTATAAAAAATTATATTGTATTAAATGATGTTAGCTGGGTTTGTACTAAAAAATACACTTAATTAAGGCCTGTAAGTGCATAAAGGGGCCAAATAAAGCATAAGAAAGGTGTATTTGGTGATAAAAAGTCTAGAAAATCATGAAATTTTGTTACAAGACTTTACAACACTTTAAAATAAAACTTGGTGAGAGATAAAAAGGGGGTATGTAGGTGAATTATAATAAGAAGAGTCTAGAAAAGTGTGAAAATTTCTTACAACACTTCACAACACATTTACAAGACATCATATAGTCTTAATGATTCATAAAGATTCAAGACCTAATATGAATGTGCAGGCCACATTGCAACATTAAATCAAGGAAAAATCAAGCCAAAATAAGCACAAGCAAAGACAAATCAAGGAAAAGTAAAATGTTTACATTTTTCATGTCCATAATAGGTTTGTGAGATAAAATTCAAGGATCAATAAGAAGATTATTTTTTTAGATACATTGATTTGTGTGTTGCAAAGCAATATAAAATAGTTTATAAATGCTTGCTTCCATTGCTAAGGTACTACAGTTTATTACAAGGATGAGTCTGTCACCCATAAATAAGGCACTGGTCTATTAATTTGGTTATAATAGATGTAAGTGAGTCTACCCATACTTGAAAAAGAACACAAATATTAATTACAATTTTTGACACACCTATAATTGTAGTAAAGTGGTAGGAAGTACCACTCCTTCCTTGCTTTAGATAACAATTTGTTAAAGGTCAGCCAAATCCTTTAATAATTTTGTCTATTTGAATATGATAGGAATGCATCTTTTTGTTTCAATTTTCATGATAAAATGGCACAAGAGTATCAAATAAACATTGTTAGGATCACCCTCCTAGGTTTTATAGAGCCTAAAGTGTAGAAGTAGATACCTAGCAATCCTTTACTTGTTCATTGGAAAATCCTTACCTTTTCTTATCATTGAATTCTAAAAAATTCATAGGTATCTGGTGAGATAAAGTTTGGTTCTAAAAAAAATAACCAACAACACCAACAATAGATGATGGCCAAAAAAATCTAGATTCTAATAGCAATGGATTTCTAGGAAGCTGGTGAACACCTAAGGTACACTTTAGATATGAGAGACTTAAGTCTCTAGCCAACCTATGTGTGGTTTATATACTCACAAAAAAATTGGCACACAAGGTATAACATCCCTGGAGAGAGTTACTGACTTTCACCTTCACCTCTTTGATATAGCCTGGTCGAACAAATCTGCTATGAGATCATCCCCCTTGAGTTCTCTATTAAGATGTGTCTCAAATTCTAGCCTCCTTAAAGAAGAAAAGGAGTTGATATGAGTTTCTCTTACACCCAAGATCACATGAAGTGCAAGGGGAGAGGATATGCACACAACAATATGGGATTTAACACAATGTGTAATGCACCAAACATTGAAAACCCTTGTTCTTTTTAAGCCCAAATGCCAATTTTCCTACTTTAAAAATCAAAGACACATGTATAAAACCCTACAAGAACATGGATTAGTAGTCTAGATAAAAAAATTCTTCTCCTAATGATCACCATAGGGTAAAAATTACATATTATTTATAACATCAAAACCCTCTTCCCTAATGAATGAAAAATGTAGAAAATGAAAAAATCCAAACCTATACCTTTTTTTACCTTATGACATACAGTTGCATCATTCTATGTAACAGTTGTGTAAAACTAATGTAGATAGATGCATCAAACTAGAAAATGACTACAACGAACTGTTTTGTGAGTGCAGAGGACTATCACACAAATGCAATAGACTATCATTCAAATGTGTCACAATGTTCGAAAGATATGACACGTAACCTAAAAGTTGTAAAAGAAAAGAAAATCGAACAAAAGATAGAAAATATGATGTAAGGAACCTATCAAGATGTTAGAATAAAAAATAGAAACCAAAATAATGATAGAAAACCAAATTAATAGACAAATTTGATTATGTTTCCCTAAGATGGATTGATGCAATGCTTTGGGTAGTAAATGTGGTATATAAACTCTCTCATGTGTGTGTCATATAGAAATTATGTCACTCTGTCAAAAAATTATGTCATATTGTCAAGTGTATGTGTCTTACTATCAAGCGAATGTGTTGTACGATCAATAAAATATGTCATTCTACCTTTTAGTTGTGTTGTAGACCTGAAAACTAAAAATCTATCACAAATTTCTTCAATTTTGATTAGCTCATATCAGGTTCACCAATGTAGAATAGGTTAAAATCAAGGTAAAAAGTATTATTCAACAATATCTTCCACCAACTACCCAAAACTAAATCCCTAAATACTTTAATCCAATAATGAAGCACAAATGACAATAGAAATATAAATAATAAAAAATAATACCATAATTTATATGCCATAGTTGAATCACCTTAATTAGTGTTCTCCATTTTTCTTTATATTCTTGCTTCCCCTCATATTTATAGTATGCAAGAATAAGCCTAATAATAGTGACAACAAAAATAAAAGATAGTGGTTGTAGGGTTGAAATGAAAATGATAGGTCTCTTTTATAGAAAACAAATTCAAATTGAAGGGATATGATTAAATTATGAATAATGATGATGATAAATGGATGAAATTTCCTTTCAAATCAAGTAAATAGGGTTAGAGAAAAAATAGGGTTTAGTTAAGGATAAATAGTGGAGATTAAAATGTAATAAAACCTTATGAAGGGTGGAGGTTAATTTAGATAAAAGAGGAGAATGGAAAAAAAGAAAGAGGTTACTAGAGTAAATTAAATAATTATAAAATTATCTAATTTAGTAGGGAAAGTGAATAATTAAATAATTAAAGTAATTATTTTATCATAGAAGAAGAGAGAAAAGTTGACTTTTAATTAAAATAATTGAAAAATAACTACTTAATTAAAAGTAGAGGAAAAAGACGAGGCGAGGACCCTCGGTTGGCTAAATATTTCTTGTTGTAAGAGGTTGGTCACAAGGTTTAGTCTCCCCCTCCCCCATGGTACCGAAGGGTGTGTCACGCTTTCGCTATCGGTCACGTTAAAATTTTTACCAGGCACACTGTAGTTTACAGGGAGTCGTGCTACCCAATTCCTGCAGTCTAAAAAAAAGGTGGAGGAAAAAGACAAAGAACTAAATAATTAAAATTAGTATTTAATATTGGGGGGAGAAGTGGGACATAATTAAATAAATAGGATTTATTTAATTATGGAAGAAAAATCTAATGAATAATTAAATATTTAAAATAAGTATTTAACTATAGAAGGAAAATTATGTGAAATGAATAATTAAATAAATAAGAATTTATTTAATTAATCAAAGGAAGAATAGAAAAGGGGAAATGAATCAATTAAATCATCAAAATTATTTAATTAATACAAGAATATGGTCTTAGAAAATATAATAAAATAATTAAAATTATTCAATTATGTAGGGAAGAAGGGAAATTGATGTGAAAAATGGTGTTCATAGGCTTAGGAAATTTTTTAGTGTCTACACTAGTAAACACTAGTTCATCTTCAATAGATTTTAATACAACTTCGACATGTTTAAAGATTTCTTCATCATCATGTTCTTATCATCAAGGGACATCTCTTCAGAAGGTTTTAAACCCTACTCTTTCTCTTTTTGGAGAGGAATTCTTCCCACTAGGTGTTCTCCTTTTCTCCACTTTATGAAAAATTTTGTACATGGGTACCTAACATAGCCTCATCGTTAGGACCCATTTCTAACTATTAGACTTTTGTTATCTTCCCAAGTATCACTTAAGGGGGGTGGTGTTAGAGTTAATAATTTATCAATTCACTATACTTAAGTGTACTTAGGTTGATCAGGTTAGACAACATATTGTCTAACTGAATGTGCAACACTTAGGCCTGTAGAGGTTACCAAGTTATTTGGTAACTTTCATGTACCTACCTTTCCAAGTTGGAAGACTTTTTATCTCACCTCAAAGGTCACTCAACACTTGGAATCAAGGTTGATGCATTGGTTAAATAGGTTGTTGGTTTTCACATTCCAAGTGATCTAAAGGTTGAAACCTATATGATGTAAGAGCATCCCTAGTTATAACTTAGCAATCATGTATGAACCAAAAACAATTCTTTGGTTGCATTAAATTCAATAGTAGTTTTAGTAGCTCATTTCACATTTTATTGTATCATTGTTTCTTAGCTCATGGAGCATGATATATCATCTACACATCAACATCTATTACATATATAAATTTCACATCATTTGCACTTTCCTACAAAATAATATCACTCTCATAATTTCATTGTATTACCAGTCAAAGAATTTGGGACTAACTTCGTCTAGATTTCTTAGTGTAGACCTATTCCAGATCATGTGGAGCTTAATATGACATCATACAAGAATCTTGGGTTAGTTGGGACCTATCTTAGAAATTCACAAGTTACCTTTTTTCACATGGAGTTATCTTTCCATATTTTGAGACTAACTTTCATATACAATCATTCATCGATTTATTAACCCTTATGGCCAATGCATACCTATATTTGAGCTGACGTGCATATTTATAAGCATATGTATTCATTGTAGATCATCAGTTCTAAGTTATATTTTTTAGGATCATTAAAGTTTTGCATAAACCCTTTGGGGGCATCTATTAAAGTTCATTGCCTAGTTGTATTGTTGAAATACCTTAAGGCATGCCTATGAGCCCTTGATAGCTCACCCTTGAGGCCTATGTTGCATGTAATATTATCAATTCAATGAGATTCCATATTTGTAAATTAATTTGTTGTGTTATTTCCATTGTGTTGGCTCATTGTTGCATGGTTCAAACTATTCCTTCTTGAACCCTCCTACTATGACTACACCAAGTGGTATAAGAGTGATTTTTTGACTCTTCAAGGCATTCCCTAAGGTGAAAATATTTCCAATCTTAGGAAAACTACATTTTTTTTCAACAAATGACCAATTGTGAGGTAGTTGAAACCCTTGTAGCCAGATTGTCAAATTGAGGTAGTTGAACCGATTTGAGGGGAGATATGTTTCAAACGAGAGAACTTCTAATGGTGAATTCCATTGGAAGAGTGGATGATATTTTGGAGATGATGTGTGAGATATGAGTTAGGTTAGATGCTATTCAATAATATAAAAGGCAAGACCTAAACCTTAGGAAAAATGATGAAAGTGATGACAAAGAAGAAAATGCGAATCAATTTACAAAATCCCTAGCCAAAGAAGAAGACGAATCAGATCAATTATAGAAATTGAAAGTGATCTCAAATATTGGCAAGCGACCTAGATTTCAAATTCAAAATTACATCATAAATTTGAATCCTAAGGAGTTGATTGATTGGATTGATGAAATGGATGAATATTTTGAATATGAAGAAATTGGAGATATGGAGAGAGTCATATTTGTGAAAACAAAGTTGAAAGGAAATGCTACATTATGGTGGAAACAAGTTCAATTAGACCAAAATAGAAGAGACAAAGAAAGAATCATTAAATGGAACATAATGGTGATAAAGTTAAAGTTAAAGAATTTTTGAAGAGACTGCAAAACCTGAGGCAAAAGGAAAGATTTGTTAAGGAGTATTCTAAAGAATTCTACAAAATGATAATCAAAATTGGTCATAGTGAAGCAAGAAAAGGAAATGTTGCAAGATACATCATCAAACTAAGAAAAAACATTCAAGAGGAGTTGTGTATAGTAAAGATGTAATCTATTGAGGAAGCATATCAATTTGCATTCAAAGAGGAAGAGAAGTTGAACAAGAAGTTTGAAAAAAGACAAAGAAGTGCAAGAGGAAGATTTCAAAAGAGTGGACACCATTACAAAGAAAGGAGACCTTATGCAAAATGAAACAAATATTTAAAACCTTATGAGAGTGAAGAAAAGAATACTAAATCATACCACAAAGGGAGAGAATATAGAAATTTCTACCACAGTAATAGATGAGACCATAATTCTTACCACAATGATGGATTTTGGAAAGATGAAGGAAGATATGATAGAAGACCATTTAGAGGAAGCTATTTCAAGTGTGGAGGTGAAGGACATGAGCATTCGAGTGTCATCAAGGAAGTACCGAAAAGAAACCTAAACATACCAAAGAGTATCTTATGTGGAGGAAGAACATGTTGGATCACCTAATTTAGTTAGAAAACTTGAGAAAGGTGAATCATTTGTGAGGAGAATAGCTCTAATGCATGAAGAAGTGATTGAAGAACCATCACTGAGGAAAAGCTTATTCAAAACCAGATGCAAGTCTAGAGGAAAAGTATGCAAAGTTATCATTGATAGTGGTAGTATTGATAATATAGTTTCAGACGATATGACAACCAAGTTGAATTTGAAGAGATTGAAACATCAAAACTAGTCGCACCCATAAAAGGATATGAAAATCACAGAAAAACCTTTCCTGGGAATTGGAAATTTCAAGAGGTGACTAATACCTCTCTAAGGACGTTCATTTAATTGTCAAACTAGGGGACGTATACTTTAAATGGCATGGCAAAATATATGCACTAAGAACTAGTTTCAATCAAAACTTAGCAGAAATAAATACTGAAAAGGAATTCTATCTATGCTACAGAAAGGTAATGAAAAGTTCTTTAACTCAACTATGATTTGATTAAAACAAAAACCATAACAACTACGACTGAAACACAAACTATGGACTAGCCTTATGTTGCAGGAACAGGCACAGGGATGGATTCTCTATGCTGCAGGAGCAATAAAAGATAGAGTTTGCATGAAAACTTCAAAGATGAAAGCTAACTAAAGATCAACAGAAAAGAACAACTAATTAACTAACTACAGATACTTACTAAGTGGGCCCCCTTAGCAAGCATCTACTGATTACGCAGGTGCTAAACTCAGAACTTGATGAAACTTTATTCATGAAAACATAATGGTATATATTGCTTTGTTGATATGGAAACTAACAAAAAATTTTGTCTCTTGTCAAACAGATTCTGCTTTTCATTATCATACTAATTCTTACATGATATCTGCTATCACTATGCTTCTATCTTTAACTATCATCTCTTCTTCACTCGCGTAGGAGGAGTACTTTATTTTAAAATCAGGAGAGCAACTAACTAACTAACCCTATCAAAGAAAGATGCGGAAGTAAAGTGTATCCCAGAATCAAGGAACAAACTTCATAAATGAATTTATGCATTCAACTCGATCTGGAGAGAATCTAGTGCTCCACTCTTTCCAGATTGACTGTCATTAAAAATCTTTCCCAATGGTTTCGGTCAAAGAGTCTTCGTCGGAGCTTCCTTGAAGTCATGCAGGAAATGGACTTTGCTACAAGGCTAAAATCGGCTGCGCTTGACTCGATCATTCTTCAACAACCTGCGAAACAAAAGGTAACAGATGTGAAAGAAAAAGCGTATGGAACATACACAATATTCGTTCATTAATCACACATTTAAATCTATTTCATCATTCCAAAACTGTATGCGATATACCAGTCATTTAGGGAGTCAACGGGGCAATAAATGTAATCAATTCAACACAATAAGCTACAAGAATATGAAGTATTTTGCTACAAGATATCCCCATAAAAGGTTTCAACAGAGTTTAAACAGTCACAAATAACAAAAGTAAAGGCATTAAAAGTTCATCATAATATCCAAACTTATGAACATATTTTAAGCTCATCATTCTGCCCCCTAATTAGCCCAATGTTGGTCCTCCAACATTAACTTTCCTGGTGGTTTCTCTGAAGTCAGTGGTTACTGCATGACTCTGAAATGGATTCCCAAACATGTAATAAAATCCTCTGAAATCCTGACACCTTTCATACCTTCGGTCTTCTAAATCATCATTAAGATTTGTAGCCTGTTGAGGATAGAGGGGCCACATTAGCATAGGAGGTCTAAATGTCAATGGCAACCACAGTTCAAATCTCTTTTGAAGTCCCAATTGTGTGTATTTGCTTGATCTTTTAAGAGCTGCTATAAAATTTAAGGGACTGTGAGGTTTAGATCTTCTTAATCCAATAGTTAATCTTTCCCATCTTTTCTCACTTCTGGTATATGCCAGTCTCCAAAATGAATATGGATGTGCCTGAAATTCATCATATACTTGTTTCCTGATATCAAATATTTTCTCTCTGGCTGTAACATTATTAATGCCATATGTTAGAGCAAACCAATCTTTCAACATTGCATGGGGGTTTGAACTTTGAGAGCGTAATGGAACAGGATCAGTTTTCTCAGCTTCCTCATATGTTTCCCACTGCCTACCATAATTCACCTCATTTGCTACCCATGACATAAATGCTCTCAAATGAATATCACCAATATACAGAAGAGGATTCCATTCTGTTTCAAATGGAATTAAAAAGCCATGTAAATAGAATTCACACAGAGAATTTCTTAACCAATTTGGGGCTATCTGGTATGCTTCGTAAAATTCTTTGGCAGTATGAAGTATAGGATCTTGGTTTCTAGAAATTCCCATTAGTTGGAACCATAAGAACTGTTCTTTAAGACACAGAGCATAAACTCTGGGTGGTGGTCTGCATTCTATAATCTGACTAGTTACTTTTAACATTTCGTCCATTTTTGCTTTCAACTCAGTAATTTCTTGTTTCTGACTTTCAATTTCCTTTTTCAATTTCTTCCTTTCTACTTCCCATAGACTTTGTTGCATGTCAGTTTGGGCTATGTGTCAGAAATTCAGGGTTTGCAATGTAATTGTTTCCCAGTTAGCTTTGACATATTCCATAAACTCAATTAAAAATGTTTTCTTATAAAGAACAATGGCTTTACAAGTTGTAGGGTGGAATGTAACTTCACTAGGCACATTCAATTGTTCAGTTAGTTCCTGCTCTTGTTGCAAGATAAATTCTTGTTGCTGCAGAGGAGAAGTCTGTGCTTCCTCTGAAAACTGCATAGCAGCAATAGCCAAGTCATCCAGATTTGGTAACCCTTGCTCATTATGCTCCATTTCCTTTGTTTCAACTTGTTCCTCTTCAGGAACGAATGAACTTTGAGCGGCATTTTTAGACACATTCTGAGAAACATTAAATTCAGACTCAATAGACCCTTCTAAAATTATAATAACCTCTGGTTGAAGTGAAGCAGGGGAGGTCTTAGATTGTTTCCTTATGGAAACTCTTCTTGGCACTGATGCGATTGCAGGAGGTGTTTTGGTAGCCTTCCTCTTTCTTGTCTGCTCAGAGGGCTCTGCCCTACCAGAGGATGACGGTGAATTGGTGATAGCAGTAGGTGTTGCTGTAGGAGAGATGGATGTAGGGGATGATGCTGTAGGAGAAGGACATTGCCTTTTATGAGAACGAGGGTCAGATTCTGGGGACCCTTCTGCCTTTATTTTTCCCTTCTCTCTCTTAGTGGCAGACCTAGTTTGTACCCTAGCAGAGGATTCAGGTGTGAAAGTTACTGGACAAGGTGCTACAGGAGTAGATGACCCTTGCCCTGTTCTACTGGTAGACACAATTTATTTCTTCTTTTTCTGAGGCTGTGGGGTAAGTACCCTAGGGGGTTATAGAATTTGCAAGCTCTTTTGGGCAATGAATTGTTGCTAGGAAAGAGGTGAGACATCTCTTAAAGAGCATTCAATCAGTAATTTGATAAGGCCATGGTGAGTAACAAAATTATCTTTCCCCTATTGGGTTCCATGGGCACTTTGTTCTAGAAATTTTAACAGAAAATTCAGAACATTTACAACTAACCCATGTCTCATATAGCTTAATAATTTGAAATGATGAGAATGCAGGTAGGAAAAATGGCCTTCACAGGTTAAATACCTGATTATGTAAGCAACATACTCTGAATAAGGAGGAGGCAATGATACCCACTTGCATCCCTGCTTGGAGACTTCCAAAGGTCCATCAGTGGGCATTAAAAACTCAGCTCTTGCAGCTGTAGCATCTGAAGAAAAGTTTTCTCCAATGGCTGGAAGCCTGGTTACTTCAGCAATTATGTCTTCAGTTGTAACAATTGTTAGACCCCATACGGTGGCTTCCCCTTCAGAAAGGGTTCTCAAAAATTCTCCAGCAGCCTCCTCATCAAAATCATTTAAACTCAAAAAGTAATTTAACCATCCACAGAGGCTTAACGCGTGGACTGTTTGAGGATTTTGCAATAATAGTTCATGAGCTACAGGCTCTTATCACACCAACTGACCACCCATGTTCACAGTTTTCTCGTAGTTGAACTCAATTCCTTGCTAAAAATTTAAATTCCCTGTTTCCCTTTCTGCTCTGGTTTTTCTTTTGTCGTGCTATCACATTTCTTTTCTTTTCCAAAAATAAACTTTTTAAAAAAGCAGTCTTAATCGTAATTTACAAGGACATGTGATCACATTTGGAAAGTACCAGAAAAGTATTAAAGAAAGGTTTTAAAAGGTAGATTACCCCACCCCCTACTTAAAGTATGACATGTGTCCTCACATGTACTAAAGAATAGACAGAGATATGGTAATAATGACCAGTATATGCATAGCAGTAAATGAATAGAATAAAATAAATCAAATATGCGATAACAAAATATATGGCGTACCTTTGATATTTGCACATACGTGTGAAGAAACATGACAGCGTCTGTATGAATTGACAGTTGGGATTGATATCATAATGAAAGTTGATGTGGATGGATGAGGTGGATGGGTGACGTGGGCGGATGAGATGAATGGATGGAACAGACGGATGGGATGGATGGATGGAAGATAAAGAAATGAGATGGGGTAATAAAAGAAAATGGAGAAAAAGGGTTTCCTTTTTTTAAAAAAAGAAAACCTTTATTATGGGCATGCTTTTTTCAAAATTATGGTGAAGTTGTAGAAGAAAGGTCAAAGCCTTCGGCTGCAGGAAAAGTAGCGGGAGGAACCTAAATGAACTGCTACATGAATTCTTCCTTTGAGACTGGTTTATGGTACAACCAGAGTCGGTGGCCATTAACTAGCAATTTGAAACAGACTTTATCAATTGTCACCAATTGTACAGTTCCATTGTCAAACACATTCTCAACCTCATAGGGGCCAAGCCAACGTGTTGTGAGCTTACCCTAGTTCTCTTGATATCTAGAATCATATAATAGAGCCCAATAACCAGTAGAAAATCTCTTGGTTTTGATGTGTTGATCATGCCATTTCTTCCTTTGTTGTTGGATTGTTTCTGTATGCTGCAGGGCGGCTTTTCTCATTTCATCCAAAGCATTTAGCTATAGGAGATGGTCCTTTTGTGCTTCAGATATTTCTATATTGAGTTCAAGAGCTGTCCTCAAAGTTTTGTATTTGAATTCTATGGGCAACATGGTTGTTTTCCCATAAAGTAGCTCAAAAGGTGTAAACCTAGTTGTTGTTTTCCATGTAGTTCTGTAAGCCCAAACTGCTTCAGGAAGTCTATTACTCCAATCTTTTTTATAGGTCTACATTGTTTTTGTGAGGATCACCTCAATTTCACTATTTGTTACCTCTGCCTAACCATTGGCTTGAGGATGATAGGGGCTAGACTTCCTATGTTTGATTTTATAGTCATTCATTAGTGCAGTGATCAGATTCGATGTGAACTAAGCTCCCTAATCAGTTACAAGCTCTCTGGGAACTCTAAATCTAGTGAAAATTTATTCATACAGAAATTCAGCAACTTTGTTATCTCGAGCATGAGTCATAGCTTTTACCTCGACCCATTTTGTTACATAGTCCGTGCAAACTAGAATGTATGACTTGCCATTTGATGGTGGATCAATTGGTCCCACAAAATCTATCCCCCATTTATCAAAAGGGGCGTCTATGACCTACGAATATAGTGGCATTTCATCTGACTTAGTTGGTCTTCCCATATGTTGGCATCTATCACATTTCCTTGTATAGGCCACAACATCTTTGTGTAATGTTGGCCAGTAGTACCCTATTGTAAGAATCTTCATTGATGTTCTTTTTGCTGCAAAATGTCCTCCACATGGTTCATCATGGCAAGCATGCAAGATATCATAAGTCTCATCTTCTCTTACACATCTTCGCATCACTTGATCAGTTCCAGTATAAAACAGACAATTTTCAATCCATGAAAAGTTAAAACTTTTTTCTATTAATAACTTCTTTTCTTTTGAAGAAAAATGAGCTGGTATTCTGTTTGCTACTAGATAATTAGCAATGTCTGCATACCATGGAGTATGTGCAACAATGGAGAACAAGTGTTCATCTAGAAACCTATCATCAATGACCTCATGTTCAACAGGTGTAGCTGATTGAAGTCTTGATAAAAAAGTTAGCTACAACATTAGCTTTTCCTGGTTTGTCAATTATTGTAATGTCAAATTCTTGTAACAACAGGAGCCATCGTTCCAATCTACCAGAAATGGAAGGTTTTTTCATCAAATACTTGATTGCTGCATGGTTAGTATGGACGAATATCTGATAACCTGTGATATAATGCCTAAATTTATTCAAAGCATACACTACTGCAAGCAATTCCTTTTCTGTAACAGTATAGTTGAGCTTAGGACCTTGAAGGTTCTTGCTGATAAAGTAGATATCATGCTCAATTGAATTTTCTTTTTGACTTAAAACTACTCCTAGACCAAAATCAGAGGCATCAGTATGTATGTGGAAAGGTAAATTCCATTTGGGACCTTGAAGAACAAGGGCTTTAGTAAGCAAGTCCTTTAGTTGCAGGAAATATTTTTCATAGGCTTGTGTCCACTCGAATTGAGAATCCTTAGTTAACAAGGCATAAAGTGGACTGGCAACTTTACTGAAATCTTTTATAAACCTTCTATAGTACCCTGCATGGCAAAGGAAACTTCTGACATCTTTTTGTTTTGCAGGAGTTTGTAAATTCTGAATTACTTCAATTTTAGCAGGGTCGACCTCAATTCCATTCTTTGAAACATGATGACCTAGAACAATACCTTCTTCCATCATTAGAAAACACTTTTCACTATTTAGAGACAAATTTTGCTCTCTACACCTTTTCAGTACCTTTTCTAAATTCACCAGTACTTCTTCAAATGTGACTCCATAGGTAGTTAAATCATCCATATAAATCTCCATACAGTCATGAGATATATCAGCAAAGATACTAATTACTGCTCTCTGAAATGTTGTTGGCGCATTGCATAGACCAAAAGGCAAGACTGTATAAGAAAATTTTCCCCATGGACAGGTAAAAGTGCTCTTATCTTAATCTTCAGGGGCAATTTTTATCTGATTGTACCCACTGTAACCATCCAAAAAGGAAAAATATCTTTTGCCAAACAATGAGTCTAGTACTTGGTCTACAAAAGGTAATGGAAAGTGATCTTTTTTAGTGGCATTATTCAACTCTCTGTAATTTACACACACTCTCCATTTGCCACCTTTCTTGGGGACAATGACTAATGGAGAAACCCATTGACTGTCAGAGATTGGATAAATAAAACTAGCATCAAGCAACTTTTGAAGTTCACTTTTAACTATTTCTCTAAGTGCTAGATTTACTCTTCTTTGAGGTTGTCTAACTAGTAAACAATCTTCTTTGATATAGATCCTATGAGTACAAACTCAAGGATCTATCCCTTGCATGTCCCCATATTCCCATGCAAAAGCTTTATGCTGTTCTTGTAGCATTTTTAATAAGTCAGCCTCTTGAGATTGTGACAACTTGCTATTGGCATTCAAACAATGACCTGGAGACAATTCTATCTGCTTTGTGAGATTACTCATAGAATCTACAAGTGATGTTTGTACCTCTTGTGGAAGCATGTTATGAAAAATTATAGGAAGTGTAGGCAGTGAACTCTCAGAATTTGGTTGCTGCAGGAAACATTGTAGATGGCTGCCACTTGGATCAGATGAACTACCCGTATCAGAATTAAACTGCAAAATTTGGAAAAGCAAGGCATCCTCACTCTGAAGTTGTGAAAATGGATCATTTTGAAGCATCATTAATTGAGCCAAGGAATTGGATTCTTCAGTTTCTTCCCCCACATCTAGCCAAATAGGTTGGGACAAATCTGGTTGGGGTCTAGTAGGTGGATACAGAGCCAATTTATTTGTGGACTGTCCATCAGAAATGGTCATATCTCAAGAACGAAATCCTATAAAAGCATCAGCAGTTGCTAACCATGGTCTACCAAGGATAACTGGATACCCTCCTAAAGTTTTCTTAACTGATAATATTGTGAAATCAGTAGGGTACTCCCAAGATTCAAGAGTGACAATTACATCTTCCACCATCCCATCAGGTTTAACTGTAGAGCTATCTACAAGCTGCAGAACTGTGGGTGTAGACCTAATGTTTGAAATATTCAAGGAATCTATAGTATGCTTTGTCATGACATTAATGGCAACACCTAAATCAATCAAAACATTTTTTACAACTTGGCCATTTATATGTATTTGCACTATAGGACTTCCAGGGTCAATATACTTTGGAATGATTGCATTTCCCAACATTATATCAGCCAATTTCCCTAAGACATGAATTGTTTGAGGATCCTTTTTCTTCCATCAGGCTTCTTCAAACATGCCTCTTTAATGGCTTTTCCAAAAAATAGGAACATCTTTAATAGCCTGAAATAAGGGGATTTGAATTTGTACATTTTTGAGCTAATCCAGAATGTCAAAAGTGGGTTCTTCCATAGATTTAGATGCAAAACTTTGCAACCTCTGAGGAAAAGGTGGGTTGTCTTGATTTTGCAAAATAGGCTCCTTAGAAACTGTATCACTTATGGGAATATGATTAGTAGGAACAACAGGTGCAGTAGACTCTTCAAGGGGAGAATCTGGTATTTCAGTAATTAGAGGCAGTTTTGGAGCAGGTAAAGTGGTTCTATACCTCAAACGGATGTCATTAATGTCGAAGGCATAAGCTTGATATTGGTTGGCTTCAGCAAGATACGCAGGCTGTTGTGGCTGCTGTTGTTGCTTATTATTGGGATTTGGCAACAGTTGGGCAGGCATAGGCATTTGCTTTGGAGGGCTAGGATTTCTGGTAGTTGCTGCAGGAGGCGGCATGAAGGCCTGTGGTTGTGGTTGTGGAAGCTGCAGGAATCTAGGGGACTGGTTTTTCCATTGCTGTGGGCCTCTCCATTGAGGATTTTGCTGCCAGTTTCCTAAAGGTGGGGTCCATTGCCCTTGTGGCTGCTGCCAACCTCCTTGAGGAGATTGCCATTGCAGGTTCTGATAATTAGGCCAACTTGGTTGAGGTGGCTTCCAGGGTGGTGGTGGTCCATATGCATGTTTCCATTGGTTATTATAGCCAGAATAAGGATTACCAAAAGTTAAAAGATCTTGAAGCATACCTTATCTTTGGGCCAATGGTCTCCTTTGTGCAACAAAGAACACTTAATCATCATCACCTTCTACTGGCTTAAAGTCAGTAAGTAGTTGCCTAGCTTCCAAATTAGCCACCATCTTGCATCTGTAGTCACTCTTCTTCTATCTGCAGTATGGGAAGAACTCAGTCAGAACTGCCTCAGCTTCCTCATGTTTCTTCCAAGGTTGCATAGTGTCCAGTTGTGTAGCCATATTATTAATGATGTCCTACTTGAAGTCGGATAGCAAATTTGTTATCTCCATTCGAGAAACTCCACTAGAAGAAAACTTTCTCACTGTAGCATGATGACCTCGACCTTTCTTAACTATTGCTCGAGAGTAGTTAAGACATATTTTCTTTATATCATCCCAAGGCAGTTGGATTATATCACCTCCTCCATCAGGTTCAGGGCGTCTATACAGGCATCACTAATTCCCCTTAGAAAGAGTAATTTCTGAGAGTCCTTGTTGAGAGTATGGTTTGAGTTCCTCTTTAGTGAAAACAAAAATATGGAAATATAATCTTCCAAACTTTCATCCTCCTTCTGCTGAATTCAGAATATGTCATCACCTTTGCTAGCACTCTTACAATATTTCTTATACTTTTTAAGGAATTTCATCTGCATGGCTGCCCAACTATCTACAACACCTCTTCCCAGACTCATGAACCATCTAAGAGCTCCTTCCTTCAAGGTGGAAGGAAATAACTTCAATTTATGAGCATTTTTGTTGTAGTCATAACTACGACAGAGGACATCAATTTCAAACAGAAAAGTTTTTGGGTCCTCTATAACCAGGCCATAAAACTTTGGAAGCAAGGAAGAGGGAATGTTTTTAAAATTGTTAGTATCTCTCTAAGGAACAATGGGAAACTCAAATGTAGGAGGTGGATTATTAGGTGGATTATTTGCCATGTTTGGTTGCTGGAATAACAGAGCGAATGGATTTTCCTTAGGTTCATTGTTAGCTGGGTCAAATGGTAGTTCAATAAACAGGTTTTCAGGGAGGAACCTTCCTAGTGCGTCTCTTCTTCTTCTATGCATGCAATTTGATGAATAGTGGCTTGAAAGATTTAGAAAATTTTTGACTAACAAACTAAACTAATGCTAAAAATGACTTCTGACAAATTCCTAGTTGGACGCCATCCCCGGCAACGGCGCCAATAATGCTCGCGCCCAAAAAAGGATATGAAAATCATAGAAAAACCTTTCCTGGGAATTGGACATTCTGACAGGTGACTAATACCTCTCTATGGACATTCATTTACTTGTCAAACCAGGGGACGTATACTTTAAATGGCACGGAAAACTATATGCACTAAGAACTAGTTTCAGTCAAAACTTAGCGGAAATAAATACTGAAGAGGAATTCTATCTACGCTACAGAAAGGTAATGCAAAGTTCTTTAACTCAACTATGGTTTGATTAAAACAGAAACCATAACAGCTATGACTGAAACACAAACTATGGACTGGCCTTATGCTGCAAGAACATGCACAGGGATGGATTCTCTATGCTGTAGGAGCAATACAAGACTGAGTTTGTATGAAAACTTCAAAGATGAAAGCTAACTAAAGATCAAAAGACAAGAACAACTAATTAACTAACTACAAATACTTACAAAGTGGGCCCCCTTAGCAAGCATCTACTGATTATATAGGTGCTAAGCTCATAACTTCATCAAACTTTATTCATGAAAATAGAATGGTATACATTGCTTTGTTGATATGGAAACTAACAACAAATTATGTCTCTTGTCAAATAGATTATGCTTTTCATTATCATACCGATTCTTACATGATATCTGCTATCACTATGCTTCTATCTTACTCTAACTATCATCTCTTCTTCATTTGCGCAGGAGGAGTACTTTATTTTAAAATCAGGAGAGCAACTAACTAACTAACCCTATCAAAGAAAGACGTGGAAGTAAAGTGTATCCCAGAATCAAGGAACAAACTTCATAAATGAATTTATGCGTTCAACCCGATCTGGAGAGAATCTAGCGCTCCACTCTTTCCAGATTGACTATCATTAAAAATCTTTCCCAATGGTTTCGGTCAAAGAGTCTTCATTGAAGCTTCCTCGAAGTCGTGCAGGAAATGGACTTTACTGCAAGGCCGAGATCGGCTGCGCTTGACTCGATCATTCTTCAACAACCTGCAAAACAAAAGGTAATAGATGCGAAAGAAAAGGCGTATGGCACATACACAATATCCATTCATTAATCACACATATAAATCTATTTCATCATTCAAAAACTGTATGCGATATACCAGTCATTTAGGGAGTCAACGGGGCAATAAATGTAATCAAGTCAACACAATAAGCTGCAGGAATATGAAAGTATTTTGCTACAGGATATCCCCATAAAAGGTTTCAATAGAGTTTAAATAGTCACAAATAACAAAAGTAAAGGCATTAAAAGTTCATCATAATATCCAAACTTATGAACATATTTTAAGCTCATCAAAAACCATTATAGGATAGCATGGATTTAAGATGAATATAAGATATTTGTGATTCATTAATGTTTGGTGAAATTTTATATTGGGTCATATAGGGATGAATTATTGTATGATATTATGCCTATGGATGCATGCAATTTACTGTTAGGCAGACCATGGCAATATGATAAGAAATCTATTCATGATGGAAGAAGGAATAAATCTACTGTGACATCAAATGGAATGAGAATCAAGGTTATACCTTTGAAGTAAGAGGTGAAGACTAAATTTTGTGGCACTACCAGACTATGTTTTGTAGATGGAAGGAAATTTTTAGATGGATTGAGGCATGATAACATGTGTTTCTCACTAATTCTAAAGATTGATGGTATACTAGAGGTAGAGAACCCTACCACAAAGAGTGAAGAAGTAGATGAATTATTGACAGAGTATTAAGGCATCATGTTAGAGAATGTACCAGAGGGACTCCAGCCAATCCAAAGTATCAGTTATCAAATAGATCTTATACTAGGAACAAATTTTCCAAACAAAGTAGCACATAGAATGACACTAACAGAGAATGCAGAGTTGAACCGATAAATACAAGAGTTATTAAGGAAAGGATTGACCAGGGAAAATTTAAGCCCATGTGTAGTACCTATTTTTTTCACCTAAGAAGGATGGAGAGTGGAGAATGTGTAATGATTCAAGAGAAATCAATAAATCACTATCAAGTATAGATTGAAATTTCCAAGAATGGATGACATTATGGATTGTTTGAGTCAAGCGAAGTATTTCACAAAGATTGATCTCAAGAGTGGATATCATCATATCAAAATCAGAGAAGGTAATGAATGGAAGACACATTTTAGACCAATGAAGGATTTTATGAGTGGTTGGTAATGTCTTTTAGATTGACCAATACACAAAACACTTTCATGATATTGATGAATGAGTTATTGAAGAAATTATGTGGTGAGTTTTTCATTGTTTACTTCGATGGTATTTTTATTTTTAGTAAGACAAGAGAAGAACATTTATGTAACATCTAAAAAGTATTACAAAGGTTGAGAGAAGAGAAGTTGTTGATTAATATGAAGAAGTGTAGTTTCATGAAGATGGAATTGGTATATCTTGGATTTTTAATTTTTTCTAAAGGATTGAAGATGGATCCAAAGAAAGTGAAACCAATTTTATATTTTCCTACACCAGTAAACATTGGAGAAGAATGATCATTCCATGGATTAGTTAGTTTCTACTGAAATTTTATCAAAATTTTCAATAGCATTTGTAACCCCATGATAGAGACAATGATAGGAGAAAATGAATTTAAGTGTACATTCAGAGCATTAAATATTTTTTAAGTGTTGAAGAAAAAGATGACAGAGAAGCCAATATTAGCATTACCATATTTTGACAAGGTATTTCACATTGATTGTGATGTAAGTGGAAATACAATTCGATCAATGTTGAGTTAGGAAGGAAGACCTATAGCCTATTTTTGTGAGAAGATGAATGATGCTTGAAGAGGATACTCAGTTTATGATGAAGAATTCTATTCCATAATTCAAACTTTGAAGAACTGGAGACATTACCTATTACCTAAGGAATTTGTGTTGTATATAGATCATCAAGCTTTGTAGTATCTGAATAGTCTATGAAAGCAAAATTAGTCACATATGAGATGGATTGAGTTCTTGAATATTTTTACATTTTTGTTGAAGCATCAGAGTGGAAAGTCAAACAAAGTTGTAGATACATTGAGCAGAAGGAGGAATTTTTTGACAGAGATGAGAGTGCAAGCATACAGATTTGAGGAGTTGAAGCATATATATGAAGGAGATGTAGCTTTTGGTGAAGCATGGAGAGAATGTAAGGAATCAGTAGTGATAGAACAAAGCCAATGGTTGGATTATTTAATTCAAGAGGGTATGTTATTCAAAGGAAATCAGTTGTGTGTACTCAGTAGTTCAATGAGGGAGAATTAGATCAAATAAAAGCATAGTTGAGGTTTAGTAGGACATTTTGGAGTGGATAAGATAGTAGCTTTAGTGAGTGAACATTATTTTTTACCACAAAGATATAAGGATGTAAGGAAGTATGTTCAAAGTTGTATAATTTTCAAGTTACAAAGGGGAGTATTCAGAACATTGGATTGTATAAACCTTTGATAGTATCAGAGAGACCATGGGACAATATATGCATGGATTTCATTTTTGGATTTCGAAGAACACTGAGAGGTTATGATTCTATTATGGTAGTAGTGGAATTTTTTTCTAAACTAGCACATTTTATTCCATGTAGGAAGAATAATGATGTTGTGCATGTTGTTGATTTATTTTTCAAGGAGATTGTGAGATTGCATGGAGTACCTAAATGTATTGTTTCAGACAGAGACACAAATTCAGTGGATACTTTTGAAGGAAATTATGTAAGAAGATGAAGATAGATTTGAAGTTTAATTTAGCATATCACCCACAAATAGATGGACATACTACTTGATAGTGAACATAAGTTTGGGTAACTTGTTGAGATGTTTGATTTGAGATAAGGAAGGTAGTTGGGATGTAGTTATACTATACATGTAGAGTTTGCATACAATAATTCAATGAACTAGAGCACATGGAAGAAACCATTTTAGATCATTACCAGAGTAAATCCTAGAGGAGTTGTAGAGTTAAGGGACATCAGTATGGAGAATAAAAGGAGTGCGGAGGTAGAAGAGTTTGCAAATTTCATGGAGACATTGCATAATCAAGTTTAGAAGTATTTATAATACATGAATGATAAGTATAAGGAGAAGGAAAATAAACATTGAAGACAAGAAATTAGCTATTGGAGATGAAGTGATGGTATACTTGAGGAAGGAAGTATTTTGAGTTGGTACATATAGTGAGCTAAAGATAAGGAAGTTTGGACCATGTAAGATTCTCAGGAAGTTTGATTCTAGAAATGCATATGAAGTGAACTTACGAGAGACATTAGGTATATCACCTATTTTCAGTGTTGTAGATATATACGTGTTTCATGAAGGATAGTCAAGTAGTAGTAGTGAGGAAGTGGATTTGAAAGAGAATATACCACATTAGGAATCAAAGGATATTGAGTAGATTTTGGATACCAAAACCAAAAAGAGCACTAGGAACAAGCAGTACAAAGAATATCTTGTGAACTTGAAAGAAAAACCAATGGAAAATTCATCATGGATTCTCAGGTTGAGGTTTAATGTATTATTTTTCCTCTTATACCTGGAAAGTGAGGTACTCACCTTTTCTCCAACCCTGGGTGTCTGATGTGGGAGCATCCCTAGTTGTAAAGCAATCTGTATCAACCAAAAAAAAAAATTCCTTGCATTACATTTAGTATCAATTTCAATAGCTCATTCCACATTTTATGGTATCATTGTTTCTCAACCCACGAAGAAGGATATAGCATCTACACATCGAAATCTATCACATATCCAAATTTCACATCATTTGCATTTTCCTATCGAAAGATATCCCTCTCATAATTTCACTATATTACTAGTTAGAGAATTTGGAGGTGACCTCTAGTCTAGATTTCTTAGTGTGGATCTATTTTAGATTGTGTGGAGCTTAATATGACATCATATAAGCATCTTGGGCTAGTTGGGACCTACCTTGGAGATTCACATGTTACTTCTTTATGCATGGAGTTATCTTTCCATATTTTGAGATCAAATTTCATATACGATCATTCATCAGTTTATTAACCCCTTGTGGCCAATGTGGACCTATATTGATTTTAAAGCACATATTTATAAGCATCTATAATCATTATAGATCATTATTTCTAAGTTATATGTTTTACGATCATTACATTTTCAAACAAACCCATCGGGGGTATGTAACAAGGCCTATTGGCCAGTTGTATTGTTGAAATCCCTTGTGGTAGGCCTGTGAGCCTTGGATGGTTATCCCTTGAGGATTATGTTGCATGTAAGATCATCAATTCAATGATATTTCATGTTTTCATATCAATTTGTTGTGTCATTTCTACTGTGTTGACTCATTTTTGCATGGTTCAGACTGTTCCTTCTGAAACCCTTCTACCATTACTACACCACTATAGAACACTTGTCTACTTATTTGTAACAAATCAAGGGGAACTTTCAATCCACATGATAGGTGGATTACCTCTTCCTTGCCTACATATAAGCAAGCTCATATTGTACCTTTTAAGTAACTCTAATTCTTATAGTATCTTCAAACAAATATTCTTTAACAAAACCATCTAGGGGTCCTCATCATCAACATAGTCCTCAACATAGGATAATTTAATGCTATTTTATTTTTCTTTAAGCTTTCTATTAAGAACATCACTGACTTGAGCTCTACAATTCCAAGTTTTGTGGCCCTTTTATTAATATATTAACACTCAATATCCTTTTCTTATTATACCCTCATGTATAATACTTTCTCATGTTTAGAGTCAACTTCTAAATCTTTTGCATTTCTTCCTTTTCACTCTACTTAAAGGGTTGAAATCTGTACCATAGAAAAATGGATCATTTACATTTTCATGGTCTTTTAGGTCTTTCTCTTGTGATTTTTGATTTGTCTTTCTTTGATTTAATGTTGCAATGTAACTTAAGCATTCACATTAGGTCCTAAATATTCAAATTATGACATCTTGTGAAAGTGTTGTGAAGTGTTGTAACACAATTCTACACTTTTCTAGACTCTTCTCATTATAATTCACCTAAAAATCACCTTTTCATCACTTTTCAAGTTCTATTTTAAGGTTTTGTAAAGTCTTATAACATGATTTAATGCTTTTCTAGTCTTGATTTCACTATTTACACCTTTCGTATTCTTTATATGACCCTTTTATGCACTCATAAGACTTAATTAAGTGTATTTTTGAATGTAAACTCAACAAATAACATTAAATGTGACTTAATTCCTGACACCCATTTACAAGCCCAAGGTGGGACCCATTCACCATGGGTGGCGAATGAGTCCCTCTTGGCTCCAAATTCAAAATGATTCAAAAAAAATTTTGGGTTTTTATTTAAAAATACCTTATGTAGGCCTGTGATGAGGTATTAATTAGTTATTAGGGCATAAGTGTGTATAAATAAGTGATTTTTGAATCATTTAATATCTCCCCATTCATCAAGTTCACTTGCATTCCCGCATTCAAGCACTTTGCATTATTCAATCAAGCATTCATCATGCATCTTGGAGCATCCATTGACATATCTTTAGATTTCTTCAACAAGGTTTTCGTGAGTTAGGATATTTGTATGTTGTTATTCATCATTTCATTTTTTTATTTAGGGTTTGATAACCAAAGTGGGATTTGACCAAGGTAAATCCCTATACTCTAACCCTTAACCATTTTCCCCCTTTTGCATGTGTGTTTGTAGAATTTTTATGAAAATTTGTCAAAAAATTAGGTTTTGAAAGGTGGTCAACAAGTCAACAAAGTGTTTCAAGTCGAATACACCCTATTTCAAGCTTGGAGACAACATACAGTCCATTTTTTGTAGATTTGTCTTCGTTAACCCGATAAGAAGACAAGTGTAGATCTAGAGCTAATTTTTGGTAGAATTGACCTTTGATTTCACAAAATTTTGGAGGAGGGCTGATTTTCCATCAATGGTGAATGAGTCCCATCTTAAGGCTAAAAAGGGTTATTTTGTTAGATTTTAGTTCCCAACAGTTGGAAACCTGTTTCAGGAGATTTTACTAGTAGGAGGATTGATTTTCCATCAGTGGAAAATGAGTCCCATTGATCATCAATAGTGATTTTTCTAGTATTCCAAAATCTTTTCAAATCTGCAATCTATTTCTAGGTGCACTCCTTTTAGTCTCTTTCATTTCTGAGTTTAGTTGTGTATGTTTCTTGTTCATTCTTGCAAACCTCACTATGTTTTCAAACATTGCATATTACATTAGTTTTAAATTAATAATCAGTCAATTACATCATTTAGTTGAATCTACATCATTGCATTTAGTCTTAATTACATCATACAATCCTCTATTCGAGTGAACCATCATAATTTTGGGGTTTTATCTCTCTCCTTTTAGGTGAAAGGTCCTAAGAGTGTAAGAGAAGTTCATAAAAAAACAAAATTGTTGATTTAAAATCACACCTTCTAGTGTTAGAGAAATTATTTCACTACATGTTGAAATAAAATTATTGTATTTTGAAGTTAAATTATTTAAAAAATATCCTTCCATCTTCATCATCTACTAAGCCTTGACGTTTGTCAATTTTCAAATGAGAGACCTCAAATTTATTATTTGATTTGACATATGCAGTGAGTCTATCTTCCATTTTGAATAAAAATAGTTGCAGTTTTAATGAAAATTTTACATTATCTTCTTTTGGTGCAAGAATTTTATTCAAATTATCCCAAAAAGTTTATGATGGTTTGTCAAATCTATATGATTTAATTTAATATAAAAAATAGCAAGGAAAATAATATATTTATCTTTACCATGTATTTGATGCCATTCCAATAGCTTATTTCCATATGCAGGTGATTCTTTAGTCGAATTTATTATTCCCCATAAGTGTTTGTTTATTAGTTGCATTTAAATTTTAGTTTTCCAAGTATGAAAGCTAAACCCAAGATATTTATCTAAAGGGATCTCAATCTTGAAAAAATTATAAATTGAAAAATATTCAAAAATCTTCTATCAATGTTGTCACTCCAAAATCAAGAATTAGAAAAAAATTATAAAAAATGTAAAATTTATTGTCATCCTATTGTGCTCCTTTAAAAGAAAATAATGCTTTTTCTCTTTGGTGTAGCCAAAAATTCTTGATAATATCAATGTGTTGTCCACATCTTATATAGCTTCTTTTTCTTTGCAAATTGTGCTTTATTGCCTTAAACAATACTCAAAGTTGTAATTTAAAAAATATATATGAAACCTAATTTTCTTTTGCAAATATTCTCACCATGTTGTGTTTTTCTTAGTTGCTAAATATTGTAAACATGTATTTCTAATATGTATTGCATTGCATCTACCAAATCTATAGGTAGGTTGAAATCACTCATGACTTTGGATTTGCACTAAATAAAAGGCTAATATTAACTAGTTAATAAGAGGTGACCCTCCATGTTTTCCTTCCATCTAATGATTTAAGTTATGGGATCTGATACCATATTCAAAAAATTAAGGAACATCTACATTTGCACAATATTAAATAGAAAATTATAATTCATTTGATTGAGAGTTACATTTGAATGTATTACAGTATTTCTTTTATAAAGCATTTCAAACATAACTTCTACAATGACCAACTTATGAAAATGTAACTAATTATTTAACAACAATAACAAACTACAAAAAAACAAAAAATAACTAAAGTGACTGAATGTACCTGATTATTTCACAACAATAATAAACTACTAGCAAACTACAAATAATTACATTGACTTTATTACCCTAAACCTTAATATTCCAACTAAATAAAACTCAACATAAGAATATAACACTTTTATGTACTTTTCAAATCTAGCATAAAATTATGACACTTACATGTACTTTTCAAACCTAATATAAGAGAATGACACTTGTATGTATTTCCAATCTATTTCTATCTATATGTAAGGGTATAAGCTATGTGAGAAAAAGATGAAATGAGGAATCCCAGATTGAATAAAAAACTCGAATTCTCATAGTTTTCCATCTACTCACCACATCTCTTCTCCCACTCAAGTTACTAGTAACTATCACCACTTTTTCTCCAAATGTTTTTACTACTTCCACTATCATTTGTAGTACATTTGGAAAACTTGAAAAAGTTGTGTTGTGGATTATTATCTTTTTAGAAGGGTAGCTTTTGATCCTTTTCACAATATCATCTCCAATGTTTTTCTCCATTTCTTTGGCCATTTAAATGAGATAAACCTCTACCAGACAAGGTTACAACATGAAGGAGAGAAAAATGTAGATTCCCAAGCCTATGACCACCACTACCACCTTGTTGTACATGTTTATCAGATAGGGCAGCCCTATAAAGGGAATGCAATAAGTATAGAAATAATTTGATGGATTAGATGCCAAGCTTCTAGTAAAATGTCTCACCACACCCACCAACATCATGTGCTCATGTAAGGTGACTTTATTAATTTAAAGCTTAATATTCCAACACCTTCCCTTAAGGTTTACATTCTACACAACCAAAAAAATTAACTCAAACAAGAAAATGCACTTTTTTTAAAGATTTTCTTTTGAAAAATAAATATTGAACCAATTGTAACACTATGAGGCTACCTTGTAACACTAAAAACATATATGTAGCCTCTAAGTTAAATTATTGAGTTCTTTGATTACCACATGTATGAACTCCCAAATGATAAATGCCCCTAATTATTGAAAAACAATCTATTGCTCCATCAAGTCATCTTATGACCCTGCATGGATATAATTCTCTAAATACACAAATGTTGAGCTATCTAAGAAAAAAATATAATTGAGTTCACTAGATCCCCACATGTTTTTTTTTTAAAATAAGCTTCACATTATATACATTCTTCAATTCCATAAGCATAAAAAATGAAAAGCATCCATAACATGTGCTTCTCATACAAGCCACCATATCTAGGTGAATAGATGACCTTAGATGATGAAAATCCTCCAACCTCCAATTATGGAGACTCAAAATAAGTAGTTAACCATCCTTAGTATCTTCAAAACAATATTCTTTAACAAAACAACGATCTAGGGATCCTCATTGTCAACATAGTCCTCAACATAGGCTAAGTTAATGTTATTTTATTTTTCTTTAATATTTTTTATTAAGAATATCACTGGTTTGACTTCTATAATTGCAAGTTGTGTGACCCTTTTTCTTAATTTAATAACATTTAATTTCCTTTATTTATTATTGCCTCATGTGTGTAATACTTTCTCACATTTAGGGTCAACTTATAAATCTTTTGCACATCTTTCTTTTTATTCTAGTAAAAGGGTTGAAATAATATCTTCTAGTGTTTGAGAAGTTATTTCACTACATTTAGAAATAGTATTATTGTATTTTAAAGGTAAATTGTTTAAAAAATTACCTTAGCATCTTGATCATCTACCAAGCCTTGAATTTTGTCATTTGTCTAATGAGAGACCTCAAATTTATTATGTGATTTGACATAGTAACTCTCTCTTCCATTTTGAATATAAATAGTCAATTTTTTAGGGAAAACTTTATATTAACTTCTTTTGGTCCAAACATTTTATTCAAATGATCCCCAAAAAAATTATGATGATTTTTCTTAATCTACATGATTTAATTTAATGTTAAAAATAGCAATAACAATAATATATTTATCTTTTCCATCTATTTTATGTCATTCCAATAACTTATTTCCACATGCAAGTGATATTTTAGTCGAATTCATTATTCCCCATAAGTTTTTGTTTACTAATTGCATTTAAATTTTAGTTTTCCAAGTATGAAAGTTGAACCCAAAATA
The DNA here is from genome assembly GCA_007258455.2 of Sequoia sempervirens. Taxonomy (NCBI): domain Eukaryota; kingdom Viridiplantae; phylum Streptophyta; class Pinopsida; order Cupressales; family Cupressaceae; genus Sequoia; species Sequoia sempervirens. Next base: position 69,880,699 of record VDFB02193867.1, on the reverse strand, counting down.
TTTATCTAAAGGGATCTTAATCTTGAAAAAATTATAAATTAAAAAATATTTTAGAAATCTTCTATCAACCTTTCACTCCAAATTCAAAAATTAGAAAAAAGAATAAAAATGAAAATTTTGTGGTCACCATGTTGTGCCCCTTTTTAAAAATTTATGCTTTTCTCTTTGGTTTAGCAAACAATTCTTGATAATATCAATACCTTGTCTGCATCTTATATAGTTTATTTCCCTTTACAAATTGTGCTTTTTCCCCTTAAATTATAGTCAAAGTTGTAATTTATTAAAAACATTGCAAAACCTATTTTTATTTTGTAAATATTCTCACGATGTGTTTTTGTTAGTTGCTAAAACATCGAAAAAAAATGAAATGCATGTTTCTAATGTGTATTGCATTGCATCTGCCAAATTTGTAGGTAGGTTGAAATCACTCGTGACTTTGGATCTACACTAAATGGAAGGATAATATTAACTAGTTGATAAGAGGTGACCCTCCATGCTTCACGTCCATGTCAAAATGATTTAAGTCATGGACTCTGATACCATATTTGAAAAATTAAAGAACATCTATATTTGCATAGTATTAAATAGAAAATGACAATTAATATTATTGAAAGTAGTGTTAGAATGTATTGAAATATTATTTTTATAAAGCATTTCAAACATAGCTTCTCCAACTATAACGCCCCGCCGTGCGAACCCCAAAGGACAATTAAACCATAATTACTGGACAATTTTTTTTTTTTAAAGTAAACATAACATATATGTAATACACATTAAATCATAACATGAATTTTCAATTAAGTAGATTCATTAACACATACATCCCTTGGGGTACATGAGGAGTCATTATGCGACTTAGATCCACACAATGACAATAAAGAATAAAAGCCAAAGATACAGTTCATAGCAAAGTAAACATTAACAAATATAACTCATACATGATAATCATTGATAAGAAACCATCTATGTACTTAAATACAACGTATGCATAATTAACTTAACACATTGAATAACAATTGCCACAGCCAAAATCCACACCGAGTTTAACATTACATTACAGTACAAAGTTCTAGAGGTACAATGATACAAAAGTGTTTCCAACATAAATGGAAACCATACACAAGAATCATGATACAAGTAAATAGATGAATATAAAGAATCATAACTGGCTCCAAGACAAATACAACACTGGAGTCGCCGCAACAGCACCAATCTGCACCTCTCGATCCTCAACTGGGGACCCAATGGAGTGCTTAGCATGTTCCACCCAACCATGTGAGTCTGAAGACCCACCCCCTGTGCTAAGGGGCTGACAAGAAAGAGACCTCAACCAAGAACATCCAAACAGGGAACCACAAGAGTCAACAACATACAAAAGTATCATAAAACTCAAGGATTACAATGACATATTCAACAACGTCCAAGAGTCATCAAAATAACTTAAAATCATAAATCTCATCACATAAATCAAAGCAATGACCAATAAACAAGTAACCAAACGATAATCATGAAACACTTCCAAAACAAATTGAATTAATAAACATAATACAATTCCCAAATTGCAATTAAACAATACAATAACATCATAACACAATACCCAAAAGAGTACAAGGTCATAAGTCAAATATCAATGAGATCATACAAGACCACCAAGTACATCAAAATATAATAAGGCAATAATCACAAATCAATATAAATCTGTATATCAACAATCTAAACCAATTCCCACAACCTACTTCTAGAGGAACACAATAAAGTAAAACACATGGGCAACTAGGGGAGAGTGTCATCGCATAGTCCTACATGGGCTGTCATGTGCTCTTCCTCCCAACTGGAGGCACCGGTCCCATCTATGGCTGTCTTGTGCTCTTCCTCCCAACTGGAGGCGCTGGTCCATAGGGTGACTCATGCGGAGCCGTAGACCTCTTGTGAAGATGAGGTCACGACCTTGCTAACCACGGCCTTTTCAGCCTTCCATTAGCCTACGGAAGCACTAATGAAGACGAGGCATCCATTTTATTAATCTTATAATGATATTACTACCCAACCCTCCTAAGTTAATTATTAGGTTTTCACTTGTTTACTAACTCACTCGTGGGTTATCCTATGCCCTTCCCCTTAAATGGGGTGCCAACCCCCATGAGGAGCCACTCTCCCTAGAGACCCAACCACATAAAACCAAGAAACCAAGGGTTGTACAACATAACAAGAATATTAGATCACAACTGAAGCGCATGCGAGGCATTACCCATCTCACTATAAATACATAATCAAAGTCTCAACAATTCCCATACAACCCTTTCAAAATCATGAAACCAAAACACTTGCCACATCAAGGGCACATAAAGAGAGAACATCAATTATCAATCATCTCAAGCCTCTGGAAGCCAAAAGAATGAAAACCCACAAGCTAAGGGTAAAGTGAAGCAACATGAGTATTTCTCCAATAATTCCAACACAAGGATAAAATTTCATCAAATATGCGAGTAAATCAGAAAAGCCATAAAAAGGGAAAGGCTCATCAAGACCCATCCGCAAATCAACAATGGTGTTACCTCAAATAGGAAAACGCACATTAAAATCAACCTTTAATTCAACGAAATCACTTAATGAAACCAAAAGCCACCAACTAGGCATTCCACGGGAGACCTCAATTTTCTCCTCACAAGAATCCCTTAGATTGGTACATAAATCACCATCATAAAAATCAGAAAACATGGCAACAACAACAATTATCTATACACATTATCAATCAGAACAAAATCAATCTTCTCAACAAATAGGCCAATTACAATCTCAAGTTCTAAATAACTATCCATATAAGAACCTCATCGATTAGACACCCGAATTGTCATAAAGTGATCCACTAGCTAACAATCCAAATGAAATGATTAAGAATGAGAACTCAATTCAAGGAATAATTTTATTTCGTGGATTCAAGTTTATAAAAATACCATAATGAAATCAAATAGAATTTATTATAATACTTAACCATGGCCAAGGATACACAATTCCATAAAAGTTCAGTACAAACACCCATGACATGATACTCAACAATTTCTTAATTAGAATATATAATTAAGAGAATCATTGTTCCTAGTAAATTTCTATAAGATGCGAGGAGTTAGATATTAAGATAATATTTATTAATTCTTAAACTAAAAGAAATATAAAGGAATTAAAAGATATCACCAAATTAATACTATAAAATTAGAACACCAAATAAGAGAACATATAAGAAGAAGTAAATATGCACTTCATATTTTAATTTCCACTACATTAAAAGAAATCCCAAGTTAATATTTTCAACCTACCTTTCCATTTAAATTAGATACAATAATTAGTAATATTCCTTATCATTAATCTCATATTTAAATTAAAAGATTATTTCTCTCGAATATTTGAGACAATCTTAATACAATTTCCTAGTTATTTAGCTTACACACTAATCTTACCATTCTACTCTAAGAGTTATAAAATAACAACATTCACCTACAAATTAACAAAGAATAATCCATAATAATTGTGATAATTATAATATCCTAAATTTCTTAATCTTTTGGACAATTTGCTAATCATTTAATAACAGAAATAACCTTTGTTCAATTTTAGTGCCAAGGAACCTTAACTTTGCTTATCTTTATTTAACTAACCATTTTCAACATAAATATAGTCTTATTTACTTTATTAGTCCCAATTTAGGTTCACTATTTTCTACAATGATTAAAGAAGCATCAAGACTTACTTAATTGTATGCATACCAAGATTTACTACCAAGTATACATATATAAGGAAATACCCAGTTACAACTTAAATACCACTTCACATTAGAATTCTTTATTAGATTCCTTAGACCCAACCCATTTCAATGATTCCAAATTTAACACATCCAAAAAGTCTCTAGTCCAAGAGAATATGATCAAGTCAGATCTATATATCTTCTAGTGTTCTACCCTCAAATTCTAGATCATTACACTAATACAATATTTCTAACCTCTTCCCAATCTCCAATTTTGAGCCATACCTATTATCTTAAATAGGTGAATAATAATAAATTATTATGCAGACAATGATATATCATGATGACAAGATATGTTGAATAGATATCCATTTGTTAACCATTCTCTAATCTATATTTATGTTAACATTCATGATGCTGTCACTAAACTAAGGGATTATAGCTGCAACAGAGATAAGTAGATTAATAAAATCAAAGAGATCCTTTAAACCTTTAAACTTTCTATTATGTTCAGGTACGCGGCTAAAACAGTTTGACAAATGAAATCAGAGAAATTATTTAATTTACTACCCCTATGCAAGTCTAAGAGCTGCAGCTGTGACGGGTTTCCAATGGTTTTAGGAAGACTATTTAAATTTATACACGGTCCAAAGTCTAGACACTGCAGTTGTGATAGGTTGCCAATGGTATCAGGGAGATTATATAAATTTAGATTACCAGACTATGTGAAAGAGCTCATCTAAACAATGTATCCAATAACATCAATTTCTCTCAACTTCGATCAAATGGAGGTAATTGGCAAAGGCTTGAAACATTGTGCAGACCAAGAGAATTAAATAATCTACTCATTGGTCCTCAATTTCTTCACTTGAACAATCTTTTCATTGACGACATCAGAGAAGACACACGAACCAAGCTTCCTCCAAGTTTGAGATGGTTACGGTTGCAAAAAAATGTGAGAAGCCATTTTCCTTCAGTCTTGAGGATAACATTTGGGATTTGATAATAAAATCAGAGAGTTTATTAAATCTATATACCCTACCATGTTCAAGTGTTGCGGCTGTGACAGGTTGATGACAAAAACAAAGAGACTATTTAAACCTTTATAAGTTTCCTATTATTTTCATGTGCTACAGCTATTGACAGAACGCCTTCAAGAAATGTTGTTCACATGTTATGCGAGGTCGCACGGTATGCAGAAAATGGATTCACATGGAAACTCTCAAAATCTTAGAATTAATTAAACACTTCAGTTATCCTTATTGCATAACGTATACATATAGTTAATAATTTTGGTGCGCATATTGCAGTTTTGACACTAGAATAGGAGGCAACACTGACATTAGAGAGAAATCAGAGGAGACTACGAATTTGTAAGGAGCTTGGCATGCTGGAAGATCAATTAATTCAACTAAACGTTCATACCATGCAAATCAAAAGATGCAGGATTTTGCTTGGACTGTTAAGCAGAGAAAGAGCCTTTGAAAAGAACCACCAACCAAAGAGATGGATTAAAAAATAAAATGTGCTACTTCGAACCCTATGCTCAGATAAAGCAGGTCTCAATATTTGGTGAAGGGCATACCCAACAAGCCGAATTCTAGACAACATGAGATAAATAATAAGGACGACCAAGGAGCGTCATTTCTATAATAAAGTGGGAGGATTAGGATTGTGCAAGATTTGTACCAATATAACACACATAAAAGAGTGGATGGTTATTAAAATAACAAAAACAAATTAATAGTAGATCTGCTTAAGGAAGGAATGAATGAGTACCTTGAAAGGATAGGTGTACTCCTTTCTTATGGACAGCTATGATTGCAGAGATCAATGCCCAACCACCAGCAAATGGCGCAGAACAAGTGATGAGAATTTGCAACTCTACCCATCCCTTGTGAGGCACCGGAACAAATCCCTAAATTTTTTCTTTGGTAACCCCTTAAAAATTTCCTCCATGTAGCGGTTACCAGCATGCCTCCCTCTACCTCATCTCTGAAACCTATGCTCAGAAGTGATGAGGATGAATAGAAGACCTCCCATTGAAAGAATTCCCCCCCAAGACGACTCTGAATTCTAAGTTATGAAATGACTGTCTGGAAGATGATGAGACAGTAGAAGCTAAAGCGTTCTTCTAGATTTTCTTGCCATTTCCTCTTCCCAAAATCTTATCACAATTTATTAATTAATAAACTATTCACTTTCCATTTTCCAATTGGCTTCCTTTTTATTATTTTCTTTTCAAGATTATTTTGTTCATTACTATTATTAAATCAATTTATCTAATAATGTCACTTGTGCTTTTAACAAATTAGATTAATTTGATCATTTGTTCTAAATCATTTGATTTAATTTAATTGATTATTATTTTAATTTCTAATCATATTTTAAATAACTTTACAAATCACTTATGATTTAATTAATTATTTAAACATGATTACTAACATATTATATTTTCCACATAATCAAATAACACAGAAATCAATGAAGCACACATAAACTCACACACAAGTTCAAAACAACCGTCATGGGGGGGGCATTACATCCTCCCCCCCTTAGACATCGACTTACTCCTGGAAGTCAAGCCCAAGCACAAACACGATAACACAACAATATCAATGATCATAATCACATCAACACCATAAATTAAAACATCAATTAAATGTCATCAAGTAAGCAATGAAAATTAAACAACCCAAAAATAAGGAAATGATACCAAAACGAAAGTGGTGATGGGGTTGCAACCCGACCAATTTGTCAAACACTAAAACAGATGACGAACTTGGTTGGGAAAACTTTCTTGTCAGCCCCTATGTTCAACGTCAAGCCCATTGGGTGTATATAATACTCGCCCTGTCCTGACAATGCAGGTGGAATTGAGACTTAATTCCTGCAATCCTACATGCAAACAAACATTTTGCACAATACATATATATCACAAATACATCGTGAGAGGAATTCCTAGCATAGTAGGGCACTCGTGAGCGAGTGATACCACACTGTCCCTCCCACCAACCACACATAATAGTCAAAACAATTCTAGTAACTTGTAAACAATTTTCTTCTAATTAGTTAGGAAATATTCATATAAGGATACTAACCATAAATCTAATTCCTATACTGTATCAAAATTGATTACTACTTGACATTATAAGTGTCTATACCTGCATTTTACAATTACATTACCTTCGTCACTATGCTTTCTGAAGCCCACTTCCTGTAAATCAAAAGCTACCATAGAGCATTGCACATTAGTACCAATAATTCAAGTTGCAACTTATCCTCAAGATACTATATTCTGCTAAAAATCATAGAATCATTATCCGCAAAACCTTACATTTTCATTAAAACTCATAATTTTCACACAAGGAACTCCACTTTAATCATTATTCAACGCCAAAACTCACATCAATTTCAATAAAAAGGGTCAAATTTTACACCTTCAGAGATTCAAGAAAACATAATTCATCACTCAAGGACAACAAAATCGCAGATTCCATGCACACCAGACATATTCACATACATAAAACACATCACCAAGAAACACATCACACAAAACTCAAGGGTCCATAGAGCATCCCTGATAGGAAGGATATCGGTGCATTGCGCACTACACCGCGGGTCCTATCCTTTCCCATTAGTTTCCTGCACCATCGACCCGACACCAGAAAACAAAAGAAACTCAGGTCCACAACAATGACAGCAGAAAAGTGGAACTCAAGACTCACGGGTCTAAGTGCAAGATTACATAGTGAGCACACCTAGTGCCCAGTGTATGAACCTATGCTCTGATACCAATGTTGTAATGCCCCGCCGTGCGAACCCCAAAGGACAATTAAACCATAATTACTGCACAATTTTTTTTTTTAAAAGTAAACATAACATATATGTAATACACATTAAATCATAACATGAATTTTCAATTAAGTAGATTCATTAACACATACATCCCTTGGGGTACACGAGGAGTCATTACGCGACTTAGATCCACACAACGACAATAAAGAATAAAAGCCAAAGATACAGTTCATAGCAAAGTAAACATTAACAAATATAACTCATACATGATAATCATTGATAAGAAACCATCTATGTACTTAAATACAACGTATGCATAATTAACTTAACACATTGAATAACAATTGCCACGGCCAAAATCCACACCGAGTTTAACATTACATTATAGTACAAAGTTCTAGAGGTACAATGATACAAAAGTGTTTCCAACATAAATGGAAACCATACACAAGAATCATGATACAAGTAAATAGATGAATATAAAGAATCATAACTGGCTCCAAGACAAATACAACACTGGAGTGCCGCAACAGCACCAATCCGCACCTCTCGATCCTCAACTGGGGACCCAATGGAGTGCTTAGCACGTTCCACCCGACCATGTGAGTCTGAAGACCCACCCCCTGTGCTAAGGGGCTGACAAGAAAGAGACCTCAACCAAGAACATCCAAACAGGGAACCACAAGAGTCAACAACATACAAAAGTATCATAAAACTCAAGGATTACAATGACATATTCAACAACGTCCAAGAGTCATCAAAATAACTTAAAATCATAAATCTCATCACATAAATCAAAGCAATGACCAATAAACAAGTAACCAAACGATAATCATGAAACACTTCCAAGTCAAACTGAATTAATAAACATAATACAATTCCCAAATTGCAATTAAACAATACAATAACATCATAACACAATACCCAAAAGAGTACAAGTCATAAGTCAAATATCAATGAGATCATACAAGACCACCAAGTACATCAAAGATATAATAAGGCAATAATCACAAATCAATATAAATCATATATCAACAATCTAAACCAATTCCCACAACCTACTTCCAGAGGAACACAATAAAGTAAAACACATGGGCAACTAGGGGAGAGTGTCATCGCATAGTCCTACATGGGCTGTCCTGTGCTCTTCCTCCCAACTGGAGGCACCGGTCCCATCTATGGCTGTCTTGTGCTCTTCCTCCCAACTGGAGGCGCTGGTCCATAGGGTGACTCATGCGGAGCCGTAGACCTCTTGTGAAGATGAGGTCACGACCTTGCTAACCACGGCCTTTTCAGCCTTCCATTAGCCTACGGAAGCACTAATGAAGACGAGGCATCCATTTTATTAATCTTATAATGATATTACTACCCAACCCTCCTAAGTTAATTATTAGGTTTTCACTTGTTTACTAACTCACTCGTGGGTTATCCTATGCCCTTCCCCTTAAATGGGGTGCCAACCCCCATGAGGAGCCACTCTCCCTAGAGACCCAACCACATAAAACCAAGAAACCAAGGGTTGTACAACATAACAAGAATATTAGATCACAACTGAAGCGCATGCGAGGCATTACCCATCTCACTATAAATACATAATCAAAGTCTCAACAATTCCCGTACAACCCTTTTCAAAATCCATGAAACCAAAACACTTGCCACATCAAGGGCATATAAAGAGAGAGAACATCAAATTATCAATCATCTCAAGCCTCTGGAAGCCAAAAGAATGAAAACCCACAAAGCTAAGGGTAAAGTGAAGCAACATGAGTATTTCTCCAATAATTCCAACACAAGGATAAAATTTCATCAAATATGCGAGTAAATTAGAAAAAGCCATAAAAAGGGAAAGGTTCATCAAGACCCATCCGCAAATCAACAATGGTGTTACCTCAAATAGGAAAATGCACAAGAAAATCAACCTTTAATTCAACGAAATCACTTAATGAAACCTGTATGTTATTAACAAATTATTCCACGGGAGACCTCAATTTTCTCCTCACAAGAATCCCTTAGATTGGTATGTAAATCACCATCATAAAAATCAGAAAACATGGCAACAACAACAATTATCTATACACATTATCAATCAGAACAAAATCAATCTTCTCAACAAACAGGCCAATTACAATCTCAAGTTCTAAATAACTATCCATATAAGAACCTCATCGATTAGACACCCGAATTGTCATAAAGTGATCCACTAGCTAACAATCCAAATGAAATGATTAAGAATGAGAACTCAATTCAAGGAATAATTTTATTTCGTGGATTCAAGTTTATAAAAATACCATAATGAAATCAAATAGAATTTATTATAATACTTAACCATGGCCAAGGATACACAATTCCATAAAAGTTCAGTACAAACACCCATGACATGATACTCAACAATTTCTTAATTAGAATATATAATTAAGAGAATCATTGTTCCTAGTAAATTTCTATAAGATGCGAGGAGTTAGATATTAAGATAAAATTTATTAATTCTTAAACTAAAAGAAATATAAAGGAATTAAAAGATATCACCAAATTAATACTATAAAATTAGAACACCAAATAAGAGAACATATAAGAAGAAGTAAATATGCACTTCATATTTTAATTTCCACTACATTAAAAGAAATCCTAAGTTAATATTTTCAACCTACCTTTCCATTTAAATTAGATACAATAATTAGTAATATTCCTTATCATTAATATTTGAGACAATCTTAATACAATTTCCTAGTTATTTAGCTTACACACTAATCTTACCATTCTACTCTAAGGGTTATAAAATAACAACATTCACCTACAAATTAACAAAGAATAATCCATAATAATTGTGATAATTATAATATCCTAAATTTCTTAATCTTCTAGACAATTTGCTAATCATTTAATAACAGAAATAACCTTCATTCAATTTTAGTGCCAAGGAACCTTAACTTTGCTTATCTTTATTTAACTAACCATTTTCAACCTACATATAGTCCTATTTACTTTATTAGTCCCAATTTAGGTTCACTATTTTCTACAATGATTAAAGAAGCACCAAGACTTACTTAATTGTATGCATACCAAGATTTACTACCAAGTATACATATATAAGGAAATACCCAGTTACAACTTAAATACCACTTCACATTAGAATTCTTTATTAGATTCCTTAAACCCAACCCATTTCAATGATTCCAAATTTAACACATCCAAAAAGTCTCTAATCCAAGAGAATATGATCAAGGCAGATCTATATATCTTCTAGTGTTCTACCCTCAAATTCTAAATCATTACACTAATACAATATTTCTAACCTCTTCCCAATCTCCAATTTCGAGCCATACCTATTATCTTAAATAGGTGAATAATAATAAATTATTATGCAGACAATGATATATCGTGATGACAAGATATGTTGAATAGATATCCATTTGTTAACCATTCTCTAATCTATATTTATGTTAACATTCATGATGTTGTCACTAAACTAGGGGATTATAGCTGCAACAGAGATAAGTAGATTAATAAAATCAAAGAGATCCTTTAAACCTTTAAACTATCTATTATGTTCAGGTACGCAGCTAAAACAGTTTGACAAATGAAATCAGAGAAATTATTTAATTTACTACCCCTATGCAAGTCTAAGAGCTGCAGCTGTGACGGGTTTCCAATGGTTTCATGAAGACTATTTAAATTTATACACGGTCCAAAGTATAAACATTGCAGCTGTGATAGGTTGACAATGGTATCAGGGAGATTATATAAATTTAGATTACCAGACTATGCGAAGGAGCTCATCTAAACACTGTATCCAATAACATCAATTTCTCTCAGCTTCGACCGAACGAAGGTAATTAGCGAAGGCTTGAAACATT
>VDFB02193867.1:69782669-69869208 GCA_007258455.2 Sequoia sempervirens | reverse complement strand
AAAGAAAAAGCAGAAAAGGGAAAGACAGTTAGCTGATGTCACTCCTCTAGCACCTAAGTCAACAAAAGTTGAGGGAAAAGGTAAAGAGAAGATATTTGTGGATATAGTGGATGAATATTTTGAGGAATATACACCAAGAGATGAACCAAAACCAGTTTAATTGGATGTGCTAATGGTAGAAGAAAGTGATGGAGAAGGTGCTTTATTCAAAGCAAAGATACTACAGATTGTTCAGGAAGATGGAATGCAAAAGATAACTAACATATGGATAAATGGACCATCATATGAATAGTACTTCATTAAGGACACTCTAGGAAGATACTTTATTAATAATAAAATTGAATTGGAGAGTTTACAGAATGTACTTCCAAAAGAATTGATTGAATGTATTAGGGAGGCTATGCACTCTGTGCCTCTGGATAGGAAAGAAGATTAGATAATCTTACATCTAAAGGAGTAGTTTAGGCTATCTCTTGCAAAACTGAAAAAGAAAAAGAATGTGTTAATACAATGCATTGACTCAACAAATAAGATCTACAATTATTGTCTTAGGTGGCCTCATGTGGTTGGTAAATATAAGGTCAAGTTGAAGCAAATTGAGAATGAGTTGATTAAAATTGGTTAGGAGAGACCAAAAACATTATGTGAACCAAGATTAGAACAATTTAGACTATGCAAAATATCTCTTTAACCTTCTCTTGAAGAAAATAATCATCATGTGTTGGCACAAGAAGATAAACAAATTGAACTGATGAAAACATAGGATTTTAGATAGACTGTAGCACTTCAAAACATAGGATGTTGCATTGTTGTACACCAAAACATCTAAGACTTGCAAGGATGAACCCATGCCCCTTTCTAAGAATATTCCCAAGTTTGCACAACCACTTCTATTTCATTGAAGGAATGTGGAGCATTCTTATAGGCCTTCATCAATACTTTTCTCTGCCAATGTACAGATAAAAACGCTGTCACTTATAACTTTTACTATACAAGGTTTAATGACATTAATTATTAGATATAACACGTTCACATATCAACCATCTTTTCTTCTAAACCACAAGACTAAATGTTTCTCTACGAAAGGATGCAAATAAAAATACCATGACTCTATCTTAGAGTATACACTATGAATTCCTTAGCAAAACTTCTACAACATGTCTCCATGCTTGGTACACCAAATAGGAATAATATCAATGTAAACATATTTTAAACACATCAGAACATGTGTAGCATCCTTCACACCACACCTAGACACCAGGTTGATCACCATTCTTCAAATACTACATTTTTTATTGTATCAATACATTTCTTTGAACATAAACTAACTTTGGAGTATTATAAAAAATTTAGTGCAAACACTTGACATCAATGAGAAACAATCTTGATTTGGAATTAGTGGAAACACATATTTCCAACAATTTGTTCATTTCATATAAAAAATTCAAAGAGTTATATTAAAAATGAAAAAAATCAAAGGTGTTTTAGAAAGGTGTAGGAGGTTAAGGTGGTTGAGAAGAAATTATTTTACCTTTCAATTTTGGAGGGTTTCTTATTTAAAAATTAGTATAGATCTACTGTACTTCTCTTTGATGGATATTTAGTTTACCCGAAAGGAGGAACCATGTTTTCATTAGGCATAATTCTATTGTTGGTATACCATTCTAATTTTAAAATAGCAGCTTAACATAGTCTCACTAAAAATGTAATATATTTCTCATTATAAAACCAAATTAAGAAATTCAAATTGTACTAGAAAGATAACAACCAATAGTAGAAAACCTAGAAAGTTTTTGTAATACAATTCATAAATAATTCACACCATGATGTGAAAGACAAAGGTATTTGAATTTCCAATTTAATTTTTTTAATGGATCTATAAAGGTGTAATAGATTTTGTATTTACAAATTATAATTGGATGCATTATTAGTAAAATTGACATCTAAAGACAAAAAATCAATGAACTAGGAATTTGGAAAAATTTATAGATAAGCCAATTGTTGATATTACAACACAAACATAAAATTTCAATGATGGTAGTAAAGGGGGGTGTTAGAAATTAGTGCTTAGTATAGATTATTGAATTTAAAAATTAATAATGTAAGTGATGATATAATAATTACTTTACTTAGTTTTGACTATTTGTTAGTTAGTTGTTAGTTTTTTGGTAGTTATAGGTTGTATAGCTATATAAATCCCTTCAATGTAATAATGGTGTCTTGAAGATGAATGACTAAATTTATAGAGTTAGTGCCTTGTACTCTTTGTTTTTCCAAATTTCAATATTACTCTAGGAATTAAATGATATTTCATTTAAGGAGGTGAAATATTTTTCTACCTAATTTAGTGGAAGGATGAGTTATTGAAATATTTTATCCATGTAATAATTTATTTTATTTCCATTCTATCATCTAATCGTTGGTTAGGATGTACAATTTTAAAAATAATTGTCAAAAAGGTAATGAGCCTACAATATTTTATTTTTACATCCCCATGATCATTTGAACAATATTCCTATAATTCCTCTATATGTGGGCCACATCTCATATTGGCCCTTACTCTTTTCTCTTTTTTCCATTTAGGATCAAAGGAAGGAATTGCAATGTTGAAATGAACATTTTCCCTCTAGTTTTAAGCATTAGATCCTTTGGCACATGGAATATACTATTTAAGAGGAACTCATATAGAAATCCTTGCAATCTTGGAATTTTCATAACTATGCCTACAATTTTTCACTAATTTACTAAACCTAATTGAGCATGCCTTTATCATCAAGTAATATTAAATTTTGTTAAAATATGCAAGAATAAAAGGTAAGGTAGTTTTCTAGAAGGCTAACCATATCTTTTTTTTTCAGCTATAAATTGCTCCTCATGTGTGTCTTTGGACTCTTGAATATAGTTTATTTTTCGGTTACCATCCAACTTCTAGAATCTTAGAATTTTTGTGTTTGTAGTTCCACAAGTATGTGGTTAATAATTTCAATTGAAAGCATGATAATATTATACATTAGCACTCATCTATATTGACCCCAATATCTATCAATTCCTCTTTTACTACTATGTCTTGTCAATTTGATGGCTTTTCTTTATGATAAATCTCTTTTTATGAACCAAATTTTTGGGAACACATCTCTTTGCATAGGGTTTCCCAACAAGTTCTCATGTCCCAACAATTTACATAAATCATCCTTATTCTACCTTAAAGGAAATTGCTCATAATTGGCATTAGAAATTACTTTAAGGTGAGGGCATACATTCCATTACATTCTTCACTTTGTTTGAACACATGGTATGAACTTAGTTATGCTTTCACAAAAAAATGATCATATTTATACTACTTGATTAGAATTATTTTTCAATCAAATATATTTTCTTATAAATCTTGGTATGTTAGACATCACTAGGACATTTTGTTTCCTATCAAGATCACCTATTGAATACTCGACTTCACTAGTATGGGATTCATTAATCTATTCATGGGTTTCCTATCAAATATCAAACTTTGCTAGCTTGTTATTTATGGATATCCTAGAAATGGATCCTAGTTGGAGTTTGTGGAGATCTTAGTATTTCATGATGTCATACCCCTTTATATATTTTTACATTGTGCTCACATTGTGTTTGCATCATTTTTTCATAAATTTTCAGCATTATGTTTGGTGTCTATTTGATTTATGTCTTCATTGTGTATGCTTCATGTTTTATCATGTCTCTTTTGCTGAATTTTGTCTTATATGTATGTGTTTTCTTTTTCCTTGCCATTTTTGTTTAGTAAGATCCTTATCATGGGGTCTTGCATTGTTGAGAAAATGTGTCTCAAACTTGCAAATACATAAGGTAATGCTAATACATCAACTCGAGGGGTTGTAGGGGGGTACCTGCTTATGGGGGTTTAGGGGCTCATCTCCCCAACTAGATGTCTAGGGGTAGCGCACCCCAATGGGAGTTCGGTACTAGTACCCTCGAAAGCCAAATTTTATGTATATTTTATTATTATAAATTTTGACTATTCATCATTAAGTTTCATATCTAATGGTCGATATTTTTTTGGCTTGAATTTCCCTAGAAGGTGACCCTGGTTTATGAGAGCGTTGTATTATGGCCATGTATTGTGATGTATTCTGAGATTCTGATAGCAATTGTGTTACCTCTAGATCTCAGGATGGTGATACTCCTATGAGAAGCTTGCTCTGCAAGTATATTGTAATCTTTGTTATTTTTAAATAATATTTGGTGGCTTTTGGAGTGTGGGGTTTTTATTTTGAAAGGGTTTTCCCCACATAAATCACTATTTTGTGGTATGCAAAATATTTGTATTTATTTCTATTTAAGTTTCTATAACTATTAAATATTTGCAAAAGTTTTGTGTTATTCTCCTCTCAAGATTAGTGCAAGTAGTTGTTTCACTACCTTTGCTACCTTGCATGCACATCTCCTAGATTCAGTGTAATATTACATCTCCAATATTTTGCTAAAAGATCACTTTCTTGGCTTCTTCTTACATTAGTGTGAGTGAAAGAATGTGTTCATACTCTCACTAATGTGGGAGCTAAATATAACATTATAAATTATCAACCCAAACAATTTCAAATTATGTTTGTCTCCCTCTTAAGTCTTTGAACCTAATTGTGCTTAATATTTACATTTTTTATTATCAACAATAATATATTTACAAACTTCAATTTATTTAGAGATACAACAAAAGAAACAAATACGTTGTGCCAAACAAAGAGTAGAACACCAAGACTATGAAGACACAACCCCTGTGACCACCTACAAAATATCCAACAACAAACATGACAACAAGAAGGAGGCTTCCACATTAGAGCTTGAACCAACACCAACAAGAACTACAAGAAAAATAGCCACAAGGAGACTAGCAAAATCCCCCTCCTCCACAACCACCACCAAAGCTATCTCAACCAAATTGAGCATGAGAAAAAAGGCTTCCATAGCATCAAAAAGCCATGTTGGTCCACCCCAAGCAAATCAAGCATCCAAAGGAAAAAGCAATGTCACTAGCCCAAGAGGAAGAAAAAGGTTTGTAGAGAGAAGGGAGGTCCCACATGGACTAGGAAGTCCATCAATTTTTCCTCCATCCTCCAATTCTACCTCATCCTCCCTTAAGCAACCTTCAAAATTCAAAAAAAATTCTCACCTCTCCCACTCAACTATTTCGCCTCCATTTTCCTTGTGGGAAATGTTGAAATGCATATAAATACAAGTGTTTTTCACCATTTGAACATCTAGCAATTGGAATATTATTTGAGCATCTTAAAAAAAAAGTGAAGGAAAATTTAAGAGAAAAATAAGCAACATTTTTATCTCTTTCATCAGTCGAGATCATGTTTGCAAAACATAATCAAATTCATGTCAACTTTCCCAAGTAAGATTTTTTTATAGTTTATTTCATTATCATTGTGAGTACTAACATTTACAAGATCCTTAATAAAGTACCAGGTTCTCATTGCATGAGATGTTTGACATGACTTCAGTCCATCAAGGAATAAAAATTGACCAATAAGTTTCAACACTTGTAATTTATCATTTGTTTTCATCCATTTTCCTCTGCCCAACCTAGGGTAAGCACTCTTTATCTAACATCATCAAAGCCATTGTGGATATGGAAACACCTAAACAAAGTTTGACTTTGAAAGCCCCTATATGACACAACTCTTCCTCTCCTTTATTTCTTGTGGGTTCTCAATCTAGAGTGGATTTGGAGAATATTGAAGACCTAACATCATGATCTATCATATAAACACATTTATTCATAAAACTAGGGAAAGATCAATTATTCACAGACTAACAAATTTCTTAAGTTGATTCCAATAGGGATGCACTTACTAAATGTAATGCATGTGAACATGCTCTGAAGTTCCAAAAACCCCAATTATCAATCTAAGGTGCCCATACCCCTATCTAGCTAGTTTGATCTCAAATTTTAATGCCAAGTTTCTTTGTCTCTACTCTCTACTCTCTTGTTCTTTATTTTTTTAATTAATTTTTATTTTCTTGAATTAGTGACAATTTTTATATTAGCATTGTAGACCTTGTTTATAATCACAACAACACACACATCATGCATCAATTCACATCAATTCAATCCAAAAAACTTTCCAAAGGGAAACAAAACCCTAATCAACCATTTTGGATCTTCCTTAAGGAAAGTAGCCAAGTGGTTTTTTATGATAATTTTTGTGTCCCTTGAATGTTGTAGGTTGAAATGTGTGATTTAGGCCCTAGACACCTTTTTCCTATAATATAATTTATATGCTTGATGTACCATTATGCTTCAGTTTAGTGATGTTCATTATGTATATTGTGATTAAATATGATCTTAATTACTGATGTTTAGAATAAATAATTTATATGGTAGATATATGGACGTTATTTTATGCTTTATGCTATTGAACCTCATTGGGTGATTGTGTTGTGCTTTGGTTATATACATTGCGAAGGTACCCATCACATGTATTGAATGGTTACAGATACAAGGTTATTTCTCCACCTTGTTACATAGGTCTGAGTTATTCCCCAATGATTTTTAATTCATAGATTTCACATTAGGACTTCATATCATGCTAGGAATTTAATTAGCATTCATCAAATAAGAAAACTCAAAAAAATATTGAGTTATTCTTTCCGTGATGTCTTACAAAAAAATTTAGTAGTATTTCTTTATTACATTGAACAAACAGTAATTAATCATTGACTATGAAAATTTTACAATATTTTTTGTGTGCACCTTGTAATCTTTTTTCATGTGATCGGTGACATGGGCGTGACATACCCTTTGGTACCACGAGGATACAGGAAGAGTGGACCTCGTGACCTATTGCTTGCAACAAGATATTTTAGCCAATCAAGCCATGACTCCTGCCCCAAAATTATACAATATTATTAGTTGAATTGAAAGGTTATCTAAGAAGATATAATCTAAAAACTTAAAAGAAGTCATATAATTTCCACATAAACTTAAAAACTGTATATAATTTGTTTTTATTTTACACGACTATCACTCACATAAATTATGCACATGTTTAATTTATATTCTACAATGTGTGTTTTTCTTATTGAACTAGGACACAATAAGACACCAATGTTTAAATTTATGTAAAAAAATACTTTATTTATCTTAAATTAACAAATATTTTTACTACATATCTAATTCATGACTACAATTCCTATAATTACCATAGTTATTATGAATGATTTTTTCCCAAAACTCTAACTGATGAAAATTAAAATGTTGTAAAACTCATTCCCAACCCAACAATTTGAGATCATTACTTGGAGTATTAATTTTATATTTTGAGATACCTTAATCAATCGAATGACTTTTTCCAAACACTGTAATCAATTACAGTGACTTCATCCACAATCCCAAGAAATTTGAGATCATCCCTTAGAGTATTAATTTCATTATTTTTTATATTTTGGAATACCTTAATCAACGCGATGCCCGGCTTGACTGGATTCAGTAATTGTTTTTCTATTCTGGTTTTGTGCTTGATTTTACTTGGCATTCATAAAGTAAGCGAACTCGGAAAATTATTGACTTATTCTTACACGATGTCTTACTCAAAAAAGTCAAGTGTAATATTTATTTATTGCTTTGAACAACTAGTTGGTAATCAGTCGTTTGTGTATTGGAATTATATACGCGAAGCCAAGAGAATATTCGCTGCAGACCTTTTTAAGGGCTTAAGCCTAAGTATCATCCTAAATTAGCGAATGGATAAGCTTTTGGTCTTGGAATCCGCTGTCTGCTGGTTTATTTTACAGTAGTTTACGTCCTCTTCTTCAATATTACTGTTTGTGTAATCTGCCTGAGGCAATAGGAAATGGCCGATTTGGGAAGGTCCTCAAGCTGTCACGGCGTGACTTTCGAAATGCATAGTCCGAACGTCCCTGCACGTTATCTGCTTTATAAAGCCATCAATTTAAATGTTTCCGAGTCGACTAGCAAGGCTTTTCCCAGCCATGAATACCTGACCCTCCAAAAATCAGAGAGTTGTCGCTCCAGTAGCCATTTCTGTGATTTGGAAATTGAAGGCGATGATGATGACGTGGAGGAGCAACAGGCCGAGCTCGACGAAACAAGCTTCTCTAGTTTGCCTCATATTGCAGAAGAGGATAACGTTGTGCAACCGCCCACTTTTATGAAAGTGCCTTCGAAGAATCCGTCAGAAGCATCTAAGGTGGGTGAATCGCGTATGTGGGTGATATTGCTGGATCAGGGTCTCTTTACTGTTTACAAGCGTCTATTCCTTCTTTCCTTCGCACTCAATTTGACTGCACTCATCTCTGCTGCCACGGGCCACTTTCCATACGCTAACAAAGAAGCTGCTCTCTTTTCAGTGGGGAATATTCTGGCGTTGGTGTTGAGCCGAAACGAGGCCTTTCTGAGATGCGTGTTCTGGTTGGCAGTGAAGGTGTTGGGGAGGTCATGGGTTCCACTCCCTCTCAAGACCGCCACAACATCGTTCCTTCAGTGCGTAGGAGGAATCCACAGCGGCTGCGGCGTTTCCTCCATCATGTGGTTGATCTATTCCCTCGTGCAAAGCCTGTGCCATTCTGAGACCACCTCCCTGGAGATAAGAGGCGTGGCATCGGCCATACTGGCTCTTCTGGTGATAAGCTCACTCGCAGCGTTTCCTCTCGTCCGGCACTTACACCACAACGTCTTTGAAGGATTCCATCGTTTCGCCGGCTGGACTGCTCTCGCTTTACTTTGGCTTTTCGTCATACTCTCTGCATCTTACAATCCTGCTCACAAATCCTATCGACTGCGCGGTTCAGTTCTGGCAAAGAAGCGGGATTTCTGGTTCACATTAGTCATCACCTTTCTCATAATACTGCCATGGCTAAGCGTGAGGAGAGTTCCAGTGCAAGTATCGGCTCCTTCCGGTCACGCTAGTTTAATTAAATTCTCCAGCGGAATCAAAGCCGGCCTTCTCGGTCGCATTAGCAGATCTCTGCTCTCAGACTGGCATGCATTCGGAATAATCTCTGACGGAAAAGATGAGCACATGATGCTGGCAGGTGCGGTGGAAGATTTTACCAAAAGCTTGGTATCTGATCCGCCAAAATATCTGTATACTCGTTGTGTTCACTTTGCAGGGCTGCCCTATCTGATAAACATGTACAACAAGGTGGTAGTGGTGGCCACAGGCTCGGGCATCTGCGTGTTTCTCTCCTTCATGCTGGAACCTTGTCCAGCAGAGGTTTACGTCATTTGGGTGGCCAAAGGGATAGAGAAAAACTTTGGAGACGATATTGTGAAAAGAATCAAAAACTACCCTTCTGAAAAGATGATAATCCACGACACGGCTTTTTCAGGTCGTCCAAACGTACCGCAGATGACAGTGGAAGCAGTGAAGAAATGGGGAGCAGAAGTGGTGATAGTTACTAGTAATCCGAGTGGGAGCATAGACGTGGTGAATGGATGTAAAACAGCGGGAATTCCAGCTTTTGGTCCAATCTGGGACTCTTGATTTCATCGTTTTATTACATAACTTATACCCCTACCTATATTTACTCTTAGGTTTGTTAGCATATTAAGGTTCAGGGCAATAAAGTCATCTTAATGATTTGTAGTTTGTTAGTAGTTTATTATTTTTGTTAAATACTTAGTTACATTCAGTTATCTCAATGATTTGTAGTTTGTTAGTAGTTTATTATATTCTTAAATAATTAGTTACATTTCTATAAGTTGGTCGCTAGAGACGTTATGCTTGAAATGCTTTATAAAAGTAATATTGTAACACACTCAAACATAACTTTCAATAATATTATTATAATTTTCTATTTAATATTGTACAAATGTAGATGTTCTTTAATCTTTTCAATATGGTATTAGAGCTCATAGTTTAAATCATTGAATGCAAGGGAAGAATGGAGGATCACCTCTTATCAACTAGTTAATAATAGCCTTCAATTTAGTGCAGATCCAAAATCACAAGTGATTTCAACCTATCTACAAACTTGGTAGATGTAATGCAATACCTATTAGAAACATGCATTTTGTTTTTCCAATATTTTAGCAACTAACAACAACACAACACGGTGAGAATATTTGCAAAAGAAATTAGGCTTTCCAATTTCTTTAAGAAATTACAACTTTGACTATTGTTTAAGGGTAGAAAGCACAATTTGTAGAGGAATGGAAACTATTCAAAATGTGGACAAGGCATTGATATTATCAAGAGTTGTTTGCTAAACCAATGAGAAAAACATTAATTTTTTTAAAAGTAGCACAACATGGTGAGAATCTTTTTGTATTTTATTATTAATTTTTTAATTCTTGATTTCTAAGTGACAAGGTTGATACAAGATTTTTAAAATATTTTTCAATTTTTTTTTTCAAGATGGAGATCCCTTTAGATAAATATTTTAGGTTTGACTTTCATAGCTAAAAAACTAAAATTCAAATGCAATTAATAAATACAAATTTATGGGAAAATAATGAATGTGACTAAAACACCACCTACATGTGGAAATAAGTTATCAGGATGGTATAAAAGAGATGATCAAGATAAAGCAAAGAGATGATAAAGATAAAGCTATTGTTTTGCTTGCTCTTTTTTACTTTAAAATTACATCATATAGATTTAGACAAACCATCATAAAAAATTTGGGATAGTTTGAATATAATATTTAAACCAAAAGAAGTTAATATAATATTTTTCCTAAAACTTTGACTATTGAGGTTTGAAATGCAAGATAGAGTCACTATGTTGAATCACATAATAAGTTTGAGGCTTCTCATTAGAAAATTTGACAAAAGGAAAGGCCCAATAGATGTTCAAAATGCTAAGTCTACTTTATTAAACAATTTATCTTCAAAATACAATTTTTTTTTATTTCTACATGTATTCAAATAACTTCTCAAACACTAGAAGATATGATTTCAACCCCTTTTTTAGAATAACAACTTGAAGACATGCAGAAGATTTAGAAGTTTACTCTCAACATGAGAAATTATTATACACATGAGGTAATAGTAAATAAAATAAAATAAATAAATGTCATTATAGTAAGAAAAAAGGGTCACACAACAGGGAATTATAGAACTCAAGACAATGATGTTCTTAATAGAAAACTCAAAGAAAATAAAATAGCATTAACTTAGCCTATGTTGAGGTCTATGTTGAGGATGAGGACCCCATATTGGTTTCTTTGTTAAAGATTATTGTTTTAAAGACACTAGGGATGGTTACTTAATTTGAGCCTCCACCATTGGAGGTTAGAGGCACTAGAGGTTAGAAAATTTCCATCATCTAAAGTCATCTTTTCACCCAGAGCTGGTGCTTTGTATGAGAAGCATGTGTTCTTGTTTTCTTTTAATTTTTTATGCTTCTAGAATTGAAAATTGCATATATTGTGAAGTTTTTTTTTAAAAACACATAGATAGAGATCTACTGAACTCAATATGAATGTGTTCCTAGATAGCCCAAGTTTTGTGTATTTAGGGAATTATACCTTTATCAGGGTCATAAGACAACTTGATGGATCAATAGCTTGTTGTCAAATAGTTTGGGGCATTTATCATTTGGGAGATAATAGAGGTGGTAATATAATAACTTGGGAAATTAGCTTCAAAGCTACATATTTTTTAGGGTAATAAGGTAACTTGATGTACCTACACTTGGTTCATGATTTTATTTTTCAAGGAAAAAACATGTTCTTAAAAATATATGCATTTTCTTATTTCAATTAACATGTTTGGTTGTGTGAAATGTAAATCATAAGGGGAGATGTTAAAATATTAAGATTTGAGTTAATAAATTCATCTTAGTGACTTGTAGTTTATTAGCAGTTTAATATCGTTGTTAAATAATTAGTTAGACCCTCATAAATCAATGATTGGAAAAGTTATGTTTGAAATTATTTATAAAAGTAATATTGTAACACATTCAAGGATAACTCTCAATAATATTATTATCATATTCTATTCAATACTATACAAAATGTATATAATATTTAATTAATTTTTGCAATAAACTGGTTTGAGCCCTATTTACCATCATTTCACCCCTATGTACATCAATCTATATTAATTATTTATTTATCTTCTTGTCTGGTCTTTTTGGGTCTTTTTTGTGGCCATTGTTGGCTTTTTTGATGGCTGTGGCTTTGTCATTATGTTGTTTTCTTTACAGTGTTTCTATTTTTGGTGAATTTGACGATCTTATCTTTTATTTGTAAACTTTGTGGTTTCAAGTCCCTGTAAAACCCATTTTTTCCTCTTTCAAAAACTATTTATTTATCTTCATTTCATCCTCATTGATAAGAAAAAGCCTGGTAGACATGCATACAAAATGTGGAAGCATAGACAAGGCACGCTAACTATTTGACTGAATGCCTCAAAAAAATGAGGTCTCATGGAATGCCATGATTGTAGGATATATGCAAAATGGATTTGTTGAAAAGGATTCAGGATGTTTCAAGCAAATACAATTGGTAGCCGTAAAGCCAAACTTTGCTACCTTTACCAGCAACCTCCGTACTTGTGCCAAAATGGGAGCTTTGTAACAGGGTATGGACATCCATCACAATAAAGAGGAATTTTTTTAGATGTTATGGCTGCAACTAACCTAGTCGACATGTATGCAAAATGTGGAAGCACAGACAAGGGGCATGAACTGTTTGAAAAAATACCTTCAAGAAATTTGATCTCACGAATTGCCATGATTGGAGGATGTAAGGAATGTGGAAGCACATACAAGGCATGTGAATTGTTGGCTTACATGTTTTTGAGAGTAGCTGTGTCTTTAATTTATAGTCCACACAAAAATAGAAAAAAGTTGTGGAAAATGTGGAAAACAATTGCATCGAGAAAATTGTAATCTCACCCTATGATAGTTCAGTTTATTCCTATAGACATGTCAAATTTACATCATGCATAATCATATTCCATTCATCAAATAAATCAGGACTTTATTTAAATCAAACCCAAATCATATTCCACCATTTTATGATTTAAACAAATCAAATATTTAAGTCCTAAAAGTAAAAATCATCTAAGCACCATTAAATCAGCATAATCATCATTTATTTAATCTAACCATGATTAAATACTAATCTTACCCACTTGCATTATCTAGATTTGGCCACTTGCACATATAAATCAATTTATTGATTTATTAAATCCAAGATTTGCCATCAACATGGCATTTATGGGGAATATTCCCTCAACTTTGAATTCAAAGGCAAGTTGATTTGCTCCTCCAACATTGCATTTATTGCTCATTTTCTTGTCCCCCACTTAGCATTTACTCTCAAATTTGAATTCAAATTCTCCCTTTCATGGGAACATTTCCCTAATCTTGCACATCCATTGGCCTATCACATGATGACAAGTGTCCTTCTTTCATTGGTCCAATCTTAGTCCCACATTGGTCTCTCTTCAACACTTAGCATTTTGAAAATATATAAAATAAAGGCTTCATCTCTTATCAAGATCCTCCACAATCTCTTGCAAGGTCACTCTCATCATTTGAGATTTGATCTTGTCCACTTCACTTCATCATATCCATCATCTACACAACTTGATGCAAGGTCATTCTCTTTGATATTTGATCTTGTCCATTTAGCATCTCCATATCCATAGCAATTTCATCACTAGCTTATCAATCAAGGATTGGGAAAGGGTCACTAGCACATGTGACACCAATCCAGTATGGGATGGGTTTAATGTCATGTTTTTGTATGATTTTATTTGGTTTCCCTTGTTTCATTTATGGCATGATTAACATGGCTTATTATTCCATAGGAATGTTGAAATGTTGCTTTATTTTAAACTAACCATTTGCAGATTTCAGCAACCACAAAATGGCACTAGAAGGAGGGTTGTTCATAAGTCATTATCTTTGATTTAATGAATGCATACTAATTTTGCTGGTTTATCTTTTTGTTTTGGTACATAGTTAACCTCTCTACACTTGTATGCATCTTTTAATCGTGCTCATTTTCTTCCTTTAATCATGGTTTTCCAAAACCAAAAAAAAAAGGGAGGCCCCTTATTTATGAATGTTCATGAACCATTGCATAGTCAATCTACACATTTAAGCTTGACTTTTTAAAATGAACTTCACATTCTCAGTTGGATAGACTTATGCTGAATGAGCCGTACTTTCCATGGCTTCCATGTAATCATCTTCCACTGAGTTTCAAATAAGATCCTTGAAATCAAACTACAGGGAAAATTTTTAAAGCCACGTGTTTTCTAACTGTCTAGCTATGCCCAGTACCTATTTCTTATATGCAAGTTACCTGTATACTGGCACTTGTGTGCTCTTTCTATTGGAAAATCATTGCAAGCTATAAGTATCAGACAGGAAATGAACTTGTATTTAAATCTGACTCTTGTATTATGAGATTAAACATAGAATCACTTTAAAAATATGTGTTATGATTCAAGGTAAGAGAACTATTTTGTATTACCATAGCTAGTGATCTACGATGCAGTCGTTCTAATAGATATCTTACAAATAGAATCTAAGAAGGATTTCAAAGTTTAGAATGACTTTTATGAGATTTTAAAAGGACCTGCCTTACAAATTAATTAACAATGCAAATGAGAATGGTGTTTGTGAGCTAACAAAAGTTATTTTGTAGACAACTCTGGAGATAAAATCAATACTGTTTGTTTACAATGGCAACACTGTCTATTTTTTATCTCTCTTAATGCCTCGCAGTAGAAACACAAGCGCTTCTTTTTCTTTTCCTTTTTATGTTATGCAAATAAATCCTTGACTTTTACAACAAGTCTAATGATGCAGATAGGTGAAAAATTTTGTGACTTGGTTAATGCACTTCTAACAGATGCTTCAGGTCATAGCAGTCGCGCTTTGTTGAGTGTATGTTTTGTAAACATGCATTTGGAGGGAGAGGCGTAACTGTTGTCTTTAAGTTTTCCACGAGCTGTCCATATAGTCTCCCCTACGTAGAGGTACTCGATGGAGTGTAAAGTAGGGTATTCATTCGCAAATCTCCTCATGTCTGCTGCACAATAAAAGCCAAGGAAACAATATGATACATTGAATCTATGGAATGCAAATTTGTTTTCTACAACTTTGTCCTTGAGTTCATTTAAGTCACTGCAGTGCGCATTTTTCAAATCATCCCTGCTTTGTTCAATGTCGTGTATCTTCACGTTTCAATATTGATCATTTCGTATTCAATACTGGTTAGTCACTTGGTCGATTAATTGTTTAGTAATCGTAGTCATCACTGTTTATTTTGGCACTATCATTAATTTATATTCCTTAAAAGTGCATTGATTTACTGTATTGGATTGGCACGCAAAGATTGGGATGGAAGTGTTTACATTATGAATTATCTATGGTAGTTGAAACACTATCCTTGAATACTATTGGCAGATGTAGAGATTTATAAATTGTGGTTAGAAATTTGAAAACGTTATCCACTTTTACAATGATTTGGAAACAATACCTTGATTTTTAAGTACATAATAAGTGGACACTTGGTTGGTTACAGTTACAGCTGAAGATACAGTGCATATAGGAATGGAAATCATGAAGCTTCATTTTCCTTGTTGCAGTATTTCCATCTTGAGACATTAGGTTTCTTGCTTGCAAAACAACACTTTGTCATAGCAGGCCGATCCTCCCCAACAACAGCTCTGAAACTATTTCCTGGTGCAGATCCAACAATCCTATCCACCAAGCTTACTACTGAGCGTATGTCCTTCACAGTAGAAGCTAGAGCCTTAGGGGACATTCTACCGGTTATATCTTTTTTCAACAAATGTGCGTGGATGTGAGTAGTACGAGGAAAATTAATATCTTGCTATTGGTGAGTTACGTCGCAACTGGCAGAGGGAGCAGTTATCATCCATCGAACTTTTTGTCATTGAGAAGTACACACTGCCGGTGGAAGGATTTTATGTTGACAGCTGCAAGCTTTTTTTGAAAAAGTTGATATAATTTAAATGCAGATTTTCTTCATTTCTTTGACTTGGTGCAAAGGGAGGTCACTTGTGTTTTTTTTATCTCTTCTTTATTTTATCTAACATTATATGGGGATTGTGTTTTAATTCTTAATGCTAAATATTTCAAATGATTCCCTCCAATAAATCTTGTCTCTAAAGGTTTTATTTTGTTATGTTTATAGGTAAAGGTGGACATTAGAACCGAACATTGGAGTTGGGTGAAAACAAAAGCAAGATCGAATTTAAGGATTCGGGCATTAAAACTTGAAACTTGCAAAGCATTTTTAAATGCTTTAAAAGAGCTTCTATTCTATGTCATGGTTTTCTCTTTTAAGTCAACTCACCTCTTTTTGGGCTCTTAAAAAGAACATTTCAATTTTTTTTTGCAACAAAGGGGCTAAAATTGAACCTTACAAACTCACTAGCTTTTGGATTTGGCTAAAATTGAACAAAGCAAATTCACACTCAAGTTTGGTGCTTTAAAATGAATCACACAATTGCTTTGAAGGCTATAAAATGAAAAAAAGTGCTTGAATTGTGATTTTGTATTGGGTGCATTTTGAATGCGTATCCTCTTCCCTTGTGCTTTGTGCAATCTAGGGTGCAAGAGAAACAATCAAAATGCATTTTATTGCTTTGAAACACTTTGATTTGGGCTTAAAAATTGAACATCTTGTGCGAGTGTGAGTAGGGGCATTTTCGTGTACATTCTCTTTCTTTGTGCCATCAAAGATCGATCGAGTTACGGATTGTGTCTTTGCTTGTTTTTGTTTATCTTAGAGGGCCTGCCTTGGGGAAAAAGTACTCACCTAAGGGAATGACTTAACTGGTAACACTCTAAAGCCAAGAGTATTTCCAACTGGGATATAAATGTGGGTATTGGCTAAATGCCATTATCACACGGTTGGCTTTGACAAGATGGATCTGAAAGGGGACTCTTGCCATATGGGTCAATCTCCACGAATGGAAAGTCCTTACTAGAACCCATGTGCTAGAAATTTCCAAAATCCTTAATCTATTTGTTGGTGCAAGAACGGTTGTTCTGAAGCTGCCCCACACTTTTATGGTCTTTAGTAGAAATGGAAAACATGCCATGGGAGTTTCATGGGTGTTGATGCTTGGCTATGCTATATAAGTGAGTGTCGTGGAGGGGAGCTAGTGGGGTCAAGCATCTAACCATTTGCTAAAGATAGGTGTAGCTAGACTTGTCCAAGTGGGGATTCAACAAATATTGTCTTTCACATCCATAGGGCTTGTACTTGTTCTTTGTTTGAAAACACAGCGTGTTTATCAAAAACATTGCAAAACCAACATTCAACATCATCATCAAAATTTCAAACCCCTTAGTTAGAGCAAATACCTTTGAAAAAGCCCAAGAACTATTGCTTACCCTTGGGATTATGTCCTTAGAGGTTCCTAAGTAATTGGGTTTACATCTTAATTTTCTCTTACAAAGGTCAACATTAGGCAACCCTTGTCCTAATTTCTTGGAACTTCCACATAGCACTTTGTGGGACGAAAAGAAGTTGTGACATGGGACATTCAATTTGAAACCTAATCAAGAAGTGTGTTTGTGGTAAAAAGTACTCATTAAGAAAAGATAACAAATTGGACCCCACACATGTGCTTGATATCTTTTGGTCATATTGGTCTTTTGATTGCTCTTAGAGAAAAGTGTGTTCTTCAATACCTTGGCCTAGTAAACAAAGTATCTCTAAGTCTCTTAGGATCAAATAAAACACTTCATCCATCTCACACATTCATCAAAATTCATCCATCCAAAACAACTTTAGAGCTTTTGAAAACATCATTCTAGACATGGGTATCATCCTTAAATAAAATCAAAGTCATTTGTTTAATTAGGTGTGCAAGAATGCATCCTTTCTCATACATTTAATTAAATCAACCAGCCTTTGAACAAGTTCATCCTAAGATCACATCCAACATCTTAGGGTTTACAAGTTCATCATCCACATCAAAAATCAAAAATCAAGCCCTAAGTCTAGCATTGATCCAAAGTCCCTAAACGTTCATCATCCATATCATTTACAGCTTTCATCCTTCATCTCGTCATTGGTCCTAAGAACATTAGAGGTCAATTTTGTGACAAGGTCAAAACACAAAAAGAACATGGAATATAAACTTGATCCATACATCTTGGGTAATCCAAATCAGTTGAATCTTCAAAGCCTTGCAATGCCTATAAATTTTCAAAGTCCATGCATAGGATCATTGCCTTCGACAAATGTCAATGGTACAACAAGTGTGAGTATGCCCAAGTCAAAGTTTGGAACACATTTCCCAATGATAGATCTAAGTCCAAACCTACAAATCCACCAATCTTATAATCAATGCATGAGCCTTGAAATGAATAACGTCATTCCACCAAATCCCTACAAACCAAATGTGGATGTACCAAGTGCAAGTTTTTGAAACATGAATCCTAACTCGAAAAAATTTGGAAAAATGATTCCCAATACCAACAATGTTCATCCTATCATGCCAAATCTAAACATCATCCCAAATCAGAACATTGTCTAAAGTCAATTTTCCCATAATCCCATTCAAAAACCGCAAGTAGGCATCCCAAATCCGCTTAAACAAAAGACAAATCAACTATCTCAAGTGAGTCAATATCAAAATCAAGAACAAATTTGGCAAGATCAAATCGCGGAACTTTCCAAAATAGTTGAGGCATTGTGCCAAGGTAAAATCTCCACCACCATTACCTACATCATTCCTTAGTTTATGGCTTCCCCCTTTACTTAACACCAATCACGCCATCACGTCAAATCCTTCGAATATACCATCAACATCACACCAATGGATGGTATCTAATCAAACAACATTGATCCCAAATCAAAATACGGTCTCCCAAGGACCTATCACCTCTGTCATTCCAACCATCACTATCCCTTCAATCATTCCAAACACCACTATCACACCCATCACATCTCAACCCCTCACTACGATGATCACTATGAGCGTATCTCAAACACTTGTCACTACATCCAACATGATTCTAAATCCACCACCACCCCCACCCCCACCACCACCAATTTCCACCACATCAAGCCAATACAACGTGACATTACAAGCTACTTTTCAAAAGGGATTCCAACAATATCTAGCCATGCAACAAGCAACACAAGCTCAACAAGTGCAACAATACTCTCAAGTTGCCCAAGCCTCTCAAGCTACCCAACCAACACGAGCACAAACACAAAAGATGACAACTATTGAAAACAAGTATCAAGATCAATCCATCACTGAGCACACGTTTACTTCATCCAATGATCAAATCAACATATGTCAAGAGTCACTTTTGAATCACGATTAAAATCCACCAACAAAACTCGACAATGAGCCAATTCAAGAAATATCAACATCACTTGACTCTATGGTTGAAGACATTCACAATCTCTCCACCACAATTGTCGAAAACAATGATAAAAAACTCTCCATCGAGGAGCACATTGAGGATGTATCTACACAATCTGATGATCAACTCACCATACATCAAGAGCCACTTTTTAGTGATCTCTTTCAAGGAGTGTTAGGATTATTTGATCCAACTAACATAATGCACAATCAGTTCACCTATGATCATGTTGAAAATGTCTCTACATTTCCTTACGAGTTAGAGGACATATCTCAAGAGTTTATTCCAAATCATGATCAAAATCTTTCACTAAGGTATAGTAATGGTCATTTTCAAAACATGTTGATCCCCTTTGACCTCATGGTTATAGATGCTGAAGGAACCTTGAAATTGACCATGCCTAATGTCGACATCCAAAAGTCCTTTGTAAGAAATCCATCCTTTGAAGCTGCCGCATGTCAAGAACTTGATCCAAAGCATGTTGAAAGCAACTCCGAAATTAATCAAGATCAAGAATTTATATCTTTAAAATACTACAATAATCTAATGAATGCTCTCTTATCCATGCAAGATGATCATATCCATGTAGCACATACTCCTCCATCTACCCATGAGATGCTTTCTACAGATGGGCACGTAGATGATCTTCATCTAGAACAAGATTTTTTCACACAAAAAGAGTAGATTCTTAACTCCTACAATCAAACAGAGTTGTCAACATCAGGATCAAATATGTCCCAAACTCAGATTGAGGACATCATGAATAAAGATATCCATCATTATCCGCTCAAGGAAACAAGTTAGATAGAACATCCAGAGTTAGTGAAGCAACAAATTGAAAGAACGTCACCTATGGTGGTCATCTATCAGAGAACACTTATTGAACAAGAGCTCTTGGAATAGGAGAAATCAAAGCATGAAGGTACTACTTGCACCATACTAGGGGCAACCTTATCTAGTGCGAGCATCAACATAGGGAGCACGAAGAATCCTTATGATGAAACTAGTGTCAATACTACAACCAATCACACCATGAATCTTCATCGACCCATCACCCCATCCACGAATTGGGACCAACATCAAATGAA
Source organism: Sequoia sempervirens (assembly GCA_007258455.2). Lineage (NCBI taxonomy): Eukaryota > Viridiplantae > Streptophyta > Pinopsida > Cupressales > Cupressaceae > Sequoia > Sequoia sempervirens. The sequence goes on along the minus strand of VDFB02193867.1, from coordinate 69,848,774 downwards.
CGATCAGAATCAAAGTACAAAGAATGTTATCAAAGAAAAAGAAGCTAAGAAGCATAATGGACAAATCAAATACAAATGGATACCAAAGAATACAAAGAAAGATCATCCCTATCAAACTCCATCAATCAAAGAAATTATGGGGCAAAATAAAAGGGGGAAAAGTATCCATCAAAGATGTCAGCAAAAGAAATAGCAAGCTTTTCAAGCAACATACAAAGTGTATGAAGCAGTTGGTCCTAATTCCATGCACACTTCCATATCCACCCATCATTGCTCATCTTCCCAAGTTTGGAGAGTTAAAGGTTCCAAACTATCAACCAATCCATCTCTTATCCCTAAACACACTCCATCCACACCTCCACACATAATATCCAATTCTTACATTGACCGTGTATTGGCAACAACACTTCATCATAAGGATTCAGAAGGCAATCTATTGCGATGTGCGCACAAAGACAAAGTCAAATCCAGTATCAACGAAGTAGATCAAGAATCCCAGAAGTTGCATTCAAGTGCACATATCTTAGAAAAGCAACTCCTTCAAGCAGGATATCAATGGCACATTATGATAGGGGTATCTGCATCAACACCACTAGGTGGTTCAGCATGAATCTTTTAGAAAAATACAAAAAAAATCAAAAAATAAAAAAATCTAAAAAAATCAGATAAAGGATTGGAAACAGTAAAGAAAAAAAATCATCCTCTAGTGAAAACTGCATGGGCGGCGCTTTGGGCAAGACCATGACGAAAACTTGGCAAACAGGCATCATGTGTAGAATGAGCATCTACGTGCACCACTTCGGGTGAAAGCATCTCATCCCATCCACAATAAATCCAACATTCCATCCATCTTAGCCATAATAAATCCATCCATCTATAAACCATTGATCCAATCCATTTTCATCCATCTACATTCATCATCCAAGTTATCTTGATATTGATGAAATTTTGGGTCACACTTTACACTTGCTTATGGTAAACATCTTGACATGGGCCATTTTCATTGAGCTTATCCTATCTAGCATTATCTGAGCCATGAAGCATTATCCAAATGGGTATTTGTTATCTAGACACCTTATCTTATCGCAATATAATCCTTGGCATCCTTTGCGTATCCATCCATCCATACACTTATCCAAGAATCCACCCATCACATTCCATACATTGCTGGACAATCGGGGCAGATATGTACATCTTGCTTCGAGAATAAATCTTGATCTACATCCTCCAACTTATGTGGTGATCCGAACATTGGAAAACATGAAATCAAATTGGTCAAGGCATTTGTGATCCAAAATCCAAATCACTAGCCCATGGCACATTTTGATGAGAAGAAATTCCTTATCAATCTTCAACTTTCATCAAACATCGATCCAAACAATCACTATTAGTTGCATCTTGTTGGTATGTGGCGACTAATCATTGTATACTGTATAGCCCATGGTATACTATACACCCTTGCCCCCTATCCTCGCCGGGGTCCAAGGCCGGGCTGGGCCTCGGGCGGGGGTTCGGGGGCGCAGGCCCCGAGAAATTTTTTTTTGCCATTTTTTTTCGCATCATCAGCGAAAAAGGAAAAAACTCTAAAAAAGAAAGAAAACCAACTTTGTAAAACCCTAATTCTTGAAGCTTCTAAAAGCTTGTTAAAAGGGGTTGGGATGGGGGTTATAGTATGAAGAAAAACACGATTATTCGTAATATTGTAATAGGTTTTGCACTGGATAATAAAAGTATTGGATGGCTGCGGTTTGGTGGATGTAGCCCAGATTGGGTGAACCATGTTAAATTCTCTGTGTTATGATTTATTATGTGTATGTTTTAGTTTCTCTGTTTATTATTTAAATCTGCATTTAATTGTTAGATATCTGCCATCTCTAACCCTAACACATCTAATTTACACGTCAAACATCACATCAAATCATTCAAACAACTTTTGTTCCAAATCAAGCTTCATCAATATTAATCAATCAAATCCAATCAAAACATCATCATCAATCCATCATCATCTTGGGGATATCATTCCCAATCATTGTGTTGCTTAACACTATCCTTGCATTGTTGTGCATCCTCAACAATGTTATCATCGTCAATCTTGATCAATCAATCATTGCATTGTTGTGCATCGTCAACAATGTTATCATTATCATCAATCCATCGACCTGATCGATCGACCTTAGCTTGGTTTTCAAACAAATCCCAAATAGAGCACTAATATCATCACACATATCCATATCCAAATCATCAAAACATGTGAAAATCCAAAAACATCCAAAACATCAAAAAATCCAAAAACACTCAAAAAGTCAAAAAATAGTAAAAAACATTGGAATTCGAACTACGTCGTCTCTAAGCTTAAACGTAGGCAAGGCTAAATCTTTGATCAGCCCCCGAGACATCAAAATCCAAAAACATTCAAAAAACCATCAAAATCCAGAAACATCAAAACATTATCAAAACACAAAAACATTTGAAAAACATCAAAATCCAAAAACATTTGAAAAATGCAAAATCCAAAAACATCATAAAATTGAAATATCAAAAACATCACAAAATCCAAGAAACACCAAAAAAAGCCTCAAAACATTCCAAAAATGTCAAAAACATCCAAATATTTGAAAAATTCATCCGCCTCATCTCGCTTTCACCCGCAATAATTAATCATCCATAATAAATTGATTATCATCTTCATCCTTTGGCAACACAAATAGAAACAATCACAACAGTCAGCAAAAGAAAACTTCAATCGTAAAATAAAAATCGAAGCAACAAATCTTTAAAACAAAATCAAAGTCTCAATCATTTTCAAACATGTCAGTCAGCTTTATATCAATAGCCTATCAATCAACTTATCAAGCCATCATCATCCTATACAATGCATGTCCTAGGATATATTGTTCTGACAATGGGCATCATTTTGAATATCACTTTGGATCTTATCCTATCAAAACACATCCCTCTGGCTGAAGGTATGAAGAACATTGGCTTGTTTGTGTACTTGATCTTTTCTTTTGATTTATCTTATTGCGTTCATTCCAAGGACCTCTTGATGATATCTGAACAAAGGATTTAGAGAGATAGGAATGGGGCAATGATCATCATTCTTTTGTCTGTTGTGCTTGTTGGACGTTATTGTAAAATAACTTGGTGAATACTTTCTTTGTTAGATATGTATAGAGGATGTTTTTTATGGCTTGTTGACTATTGCATTGATTGGTTATACCTCTTTGTGTTTTGGTCCGAGGTGTTTAAAACTTCTAAAGTGCATCCTAGCAAGGTTTCTGTATGTCATGTGTGAACAAGAATACTCCTATCTATTTGTTGAGTCAAAGTCCATCACACTAAGTACAATTCCATCCTGGTCCTTTATACCTTGATTCATCGTGCTTAGGCGTGTTATCAAAAATAAAGTAAGTGACCCTTTGAAAATCCCAATCCTTGATAAAGCAAAATCATCCATCTATCATCATCATTTCTTATCATCATTTCTCATCATCATCTCTCACAATGTTGGCTTGTGGGATCATCTTGTCATCATCTCATTTTCGCACTAACATCATCATCCATCCTGCATCCATCTTGCATCCACGAAACTATTAGCATACCACATATCATTTATATCATACATAATAGGAAACATCAATCATTTCACATGCATTGCATTTGCATCATCTTCATAATATAGATCTGTTAGTCTAAGCATCTGCATAAATCATTCGTTGCATAATCATAGCATATCCATCTCATCCATCTTCACATCATATCATCATTTAAGTTGTTTAGGATAATATAGATTTGTTATTCTAAGCATCTTGAAATCATCTCATTTGCATCATCATCAATAACCATCCATTTTGAACCTCTTTATCGTGAGATCGGCCCTCAAATCGAATCTTTTCACTCGATCTCTCGAGGGTGCAATGTACCAGTGTACTTTCCACTGGGGCATTCGAAAAATCAGAAATTTTTTAAATTTTGATCACGGCAAGTTATTCTTTGAACCAATGCAACAAGTACATTTCTTCAAAGAGGGGAAAAATGTAGATATGTCAAATTTACATCATGCATAATCATATTCCATTCATCAAATAAATCAGGACTTTATTTAAATCAAACCCAAATCATATTCCACCATTTTCTGATTTAAACAAATCAAATATTTAAGTCCTAAAAGTCAAAATCATCTAAGCACCATTAAATCAACATAATCATCATTTATTTAATCTAACCATGATTAAATACTAATCTCACCCACTTGCATTATCTATATTTGGCCACTTGCACATATAAATCAATTTATTGATTTATTAAATCCAAGATTTTCCATCAACATGGCATTTATGGGGAATATTCCCTCAACTTTGAATTCAAAGGCAAGTTGATTTGCTCCTCCAACATTGCATTTATTGCTCATTTTCTTGTCCCTGGGCACTTAGCATTTACTCTCAAATTTGAATTCAAATTCTCCCTTTCATGGGCACATTTCCCTAATCTTGCACATCCATTGGCCTATCACATGATGACAAGTGTCCTTCTTTCATTGGTCCAATCTTAGTCCCACATTGGTCTCTCTTCAACACAGCATTTTGAAAATCTATAAAAGGGAGGCTTCATCTCTTATCAAGATCCTCCACAATCTCTTGTAAGGTCACTCTCTTCATTTGATATTTGATCTTGTCCACTTCACTTCATCATATCCATCATCTACACAACTTGATGCAAGGTCATTCTCTTTGAGATTTGATCTTGTCCATTTAGCATCTCCATATCCATAGCAATTTCATCACTAGCTTATCAATCAAGGATTGGGAAAGGGTCACTAGCACATGTGACACCAATCCAGTATGGGATAGGTTTAATGTCATGTTTTTGTATGCTTTTATTTGGTTTCCCTTGTTTCATTTATGGCATGATTAACATGGCTTATTATTCCATAGGGATGCTGAAATATTGCTTTATTTTAAACTAACCATTTGTAGATTTCAGCAACCACAGTTCCATGTCCCAATAATTAATATCAAAACGTATTTAATTTTGTTTGGTAGCCCTTTTCTTCTAAATATTAGAATATAATTTAATCATATAATAAAAATCTATTAATTTTATCTTTGAATTCATCTTTAATGGTGGAAAATTATGAAAAAATATTATTTTTTCTTTTTTCTTTTTATTAGAAAATGTTAGAATTTAAATGTCTTATTGGATTGAATGAATCTTGATAGGAAGAAAATTAATTTCATAATTAACTAAAATGGATAGAAAATTTTCATCTAATGATGAAGTTGGCAAGTTGAATGTTTTTCCAAGTCTCTAATGAAATAGTCAATTGAAAATTGTCATGATCGCATGATATGCTTTGAAGAATGTGTTCTCATAGAATGCTTTCATTGTAGGTTATTCACAAAATCAGTTTTTTTTTTTGTTTTAATTTATATACTTTATGAACTTCCAAGAAAATGTGATTGGTAGGTGTAAATCCAAGCTATACAACCTTTACCAACATCCTCCTAGCGTATGCCAAAATGGGATCTTAGGAATAGTGTATTGACATCCATAAAAGTATAAAGGATAGAGAAAGTTTGTCAGATATTGTAGTTGCAATTGCTCTAGTAGACATGTATGCAAAATCTAAATTTGATATATGGAAGGAATTTGAAACCTAGAAACTAAGAAGAGAGTGAACAATTATAAGGAATTTTAGAACTAGAAAGGCTCACTAATTTAAATTGAATAGTGGGACACACTTATTTTTTATCATAAAATATAAGATTATTTATATGTGACAATGATTTGAGAAAATACAATATTATGTACCTAATTACCAATATTGAATGTAATATATGTGTCAATAATTACTAAGGCACATGGTAAAACCCATGTTACCGCGGACCCCATTGCCAACCCCAAAAAGCATGTTTCAATTCATGACCCCACTCCTATTTCTACTTCTAGTTTTGATAATTTTGAAAACTTGGACGACGAGTCCTATAATCCTACCCCTAACGATTCTCCTATTGGCTCCCCAATCCATGATGATGTGTCTAAGGTTTACAAATCCCTGCATCCACTAACCCACAAAACCCTCAAAGATCCCCTAGCCTATGTGTTAATTTGGATGGTGCCCCTAGAAAGCCCAATTTGGATAAGGATGTTTGCAATGCTTGTGTTTCCCTGAGGCATAAGTTGAATGATATTTTGGCTGCTATCAACATTCAAAATGACATTCTGAAATGGATTCTAGGTCATCTCATCATAGCTAAGGATAGAATCCAATTTTTGGAAGTGAAGGTGCTCAAGAAAAAGATGTCTTGATTGTGTGAGGTCAAGGATGGTGGGTGTTGGGATTTTTTTATCCTCCCTCACTAAGTCCTTTGACAAATGGGTGAATTGGGAGAGTGAGGTAAATGAGCTTAGAGCTCTGGTGGGGATGGAGAATGGTAAGGTTAATTTGCAGTAGGAAATTGCCACTATCCATTATAATAAGGACAAAACTTTGAAGTGTCTCCAATTTTTTTTGGATTATATAGACTTCACTCTAACACAATTCAGTAGGACTTTATCGATTACTTTTACATGTCATTTCTTATTACAACCTTAGTCACACTTACAGTTTAGAAAACACTTATCTACTACAAAATTGGTTATTCATGGAGGTAGAAATACCAAAATGGGGACCTTTTACAAAGGAAAAATTGTATATAGCCACCCCTCTATTCTCTTCTCCTATATTTTATAGGTTCACGTGAGGAGATGAAAAATTCTGGAGTATGACTATATTGTGCAAACTTGTAAATTTTAAATCCTAATTCAAAGTGTTCAAAAACCCTATGACTATGGAAGCCATGTCCTTGTCCTACAATTTCAAACTCTCCTTGCTATCACATGTACCCCTCTATCTAGTCTTTTTATATCTACAAATTGTTTCATAAATGTTTATTTTTGTATTTATAAATTATTTGTATTTCTAGATTAGGTTTTGCTAATTAATTAGGCTAATAAAATAACATTCAACCAATCTATCATCTTTTCAAAAAAGTAACAAAACCTAGGTAAATTTGATTTCCTTTTGAGGTAATTAGCCAATCAAAATTCCTTTTTAGTCTATTTTCCAATGTTAAGCAAAGAAAGGATTGATTCAATTTAATATTCTAGTTATATCTAGGATACTGTTTTACACTTACCAATTAGTACAAGGTCTGATGGATGGGATCATGCCAGTTTGAATTAGTCACATTCACATATGAATATTTTTTTGTGAAATAGGTGTATGATAATATCTTCCATTCATTTTCAACCACTTCTTATCCTATGCCATATACTAATAGTATAATTTCAATATTATAACTACTTTTTACAAATTATAATCAAATCAATTTTCCCAATTTTAAGGAAGCTAGTTTAAAAATTTAAAAATAATTTTTATTATAAATTCAAAATATAAAATTCAAAAATTAATGTCATCATTTGGACTCCTTTCCATCCAAGATATTCTCAATGATTGGATTCCTTTTAAATTTCTCTCTTCTTATAATCAATGAATTCCAATAAATAAGGATTGACCATGTGCATGGTTAGCTCATCCATCAAAAATATATCTAAAATTTAATGTCTCATAGGAAGTGATGAAGGAGTTGTACTAGGGTCTTCTATTCAATGTATTATTTTCAAAAGATTTGATCATGTTTTTGTTTCATAATTTTTTTTGTAGTGAATCAAATTTTTAATTGAATGGTTGTTATCCCATGTATTTACTAAGGAGGTTCTTTAGTTAATCTTTCAATGTATTGGAATTTGTTAGCTCATCATCATGATCAATATACTATCTAGTCAAGTCTTGTAGTATCATTTGAATGTCAAATTATACATCCAAGATCTATTTCCTTGCTTCATTAAATTTTAATTCATATTTTAGAATCATTTTGGCTCATTATTTTAGTCATGGGTAGGCTTTGAGCATTGGTACCCAATTCTTCTTGAAAATAATTATTATCCCTCTAATTCTATTAGCCAAACTCTTAAATTTTTCCCTATATATTAGGGATTCATCCATTATATTTCATCCTTAGTCATATAATTCCTCAATACAACTCTTTATAATCCTAGATACATATTTAACCTTAATTAAGGAAGATTCATCCTTCTAAGAGGAGATTATTAGAATATTAGTTGAGTGATCTACAACTTAAAGAGGTGCTTGACTATTTGTTTGGTATATGTAATTAGTTCTACTTTCTCTGTAATATCTTTCTTTTCTTAGAGCCTCATCCATTTCAAATACAATAGTACATAATACATTTTTCATTGATTATATCTCTTGATCCCTTGTTTGTACACCAAGGTTATAAATTGTAGTGATCTAGTAATCCATTTAAGTGTTAGTTTTGTATCACCCTTATCATATATTGGGTTGCCTATCTCAACTATTCTAGTTCTACATACATCAATTAAAATGGAAGATAACATCCTTGGTTTCATTTTGTTCCTTTATTCTTCTATCATCATTACTATGCTAGATATTTATTTTGATACTAACTTAACAATTGGTGGTCTAATTTTAATCTTTATGTGTAGTCATGTAGGCACTAAGGAGGTGGATGTGTCTAGTACTTCATGTCAATGTGATGAACTAACATGTTGCATTTTTATGCAAGAGATAAAGATACTTTATTTTCTTGATGGAAAACAACCCCTTCTTACTATTTTACTAAAATTTTATCTCTTTCACATGATTCATTGGTAATTAGTAGATATTTCACTTACATGTCTTATATGTGTAGTTCTATGGAATTTTTTTTTTTTTGGTGGTTAGAAGTCAACCAATACTTTTTATTCTTTATTTTTTTTATCTTCCTCCTCTTTTTTCTTAGATCAATTTCTTATTTTGGATGATTATCCTTAGGATTATAATCTCTCTCATTCACTCCACCTAAAATTCTACTTTTATAGTTCCTTTAAATGCTTTTTCTTATAGATATCTTTCATCTTGTAGACCACAAGTTACTTCACACTCTAATGCTTACTCCTCAACCCATTGGTTCTTTAATTTTTAAAGAACCTTATTCATATTGGATGGTGGAGGAAATTTAGAAGGATAAAAATGAATGAATATTATTGGTGATAGAGGGATAGTAACTTGGGATTTATTAGCCTCATTTTTTGGTAATAAATATAAATAATAGAACAAATTGAGGATATTATGATAGTAGGAGGAACAATTATTCCAAACAAGTTTGTAGGTATTAAGGGAAGGGTTACTAGAGTAGGATAATTCCAAGGGAATCACACTTCAAACATTCTTACTTCAATATATATAGGATTAACTTGGTAGAAAAATTAGTACAAAGGAACTAACGAGGTGGTTTAAATTGATCAGCCAAAAGAGATAGAACGCATGGAAGAGGTTTGTGAAATATTTTTTCCTCTTTAATTCCACTTCAATGGAGTATCTTGCTCCACTTCCTATTCTTCCTCAAATTCTATATTATTCCTTTCATAAATATTCTTTATTACTTGAATATGCATAGCTTCTTTTCCTTTATAAATATGACTTTTTCATTTATCTCTTTCTTTAAATAGGGATTCACCTTTTCCTTTTCTCTCATAATTCCTCTTTATTGATCATTAATATCCATATAGCTAAGAATTGGTCAATTTTCTCTTCACCCATGAGTGGTTATACTTGTTATAAATTAGCATTTGCTTAATACTCAATTTTTCTTATCAATTCCTCAAAGGTGAATTTTTTGGGTTCAAGCTCTGGTCTTTCCTAATTTGTTTCTCTTGTTTATTGTTTTTGTGTCATTCCTAGTCTATATGGGTTTAGGGCCCTTCCTTGCTTATTCTAATAAAAAACACATATTATTCAATAATAATTAATACTATAAGTTATTATATAACAATCACTTTAGTTAGTTGTTAGTGAGTTGTTAGGTAGTTTTAGGTTGTATGACTATATAAATGTATTAAATGTAATAATGGTGTGTTGAAGGTGAATGATAAAATTTATGGAGCTAGAGTCTTGTGCACTTTGTTTTTCCCAATTTTAATATGGTATCATAGAAATTTTAATGTAAATCTTTTGTTGACTTCCATTCTCTCTTTTACTATTTAAAGTGGTACATTCAAGGGAAAATTAGTATAGACCATGTGCAACAACCATTGATGTTTGTCCATCATTCTTTCATTTTGTCATCAGAATCATAGAGTAGAGCACATGCAAATTAGTTGGAATTCATCATCCATGTGTATTTTTTTACTCTTATCTCTCTATATTTTTCTCTCTTTTCATAGTTTTCATTGGAAACTTTTTTCATTTAATATTAAAAGTTGAAAAATTTATATTATTCAAAATTACTAAACAATAAAGATGTTGCAGAAAGATGTAGGAGGTGAAGATGGTTGAGAAGATTATTTTTTGTCATTGTTGACCACATTAAAAAAATCACTTTCCTTTGCTAGGGGAACTATTACCTCCTAGATCCTATCTCAATTGCCATTTTATCATTTCAAATATTACACATGCTTACAATATGTATTTATTATGTTTATTTCTTTATAATATTATACACTTATATTTAGAAATAACTTAAATTTCATGTAATAATTTTCCATCTCTTTCAATTTCTTTCCCTTTTATAATACAACCAATTCAAGTGGGAATATATTTTTATTATCATTCTTCTATTGAGCTTTTAGAGAGATAAGTACTACATAATAAATCATCACCATGACTAGATAACACATTTTAAAATAAACTAGATAAACTACATGTTCCTTTTCATCTTATGACCACTTTGATAAGCATGCCATTACAATATTATGAAAATGTAAAATTTATGAACTCTAATAATTTCCTATTATATTTTTTTCTATAATCTTAAGCAATCTCCTAATCTATAGTTTATTTTCATTCATGAGATATTGTTGAATACATCAAATACTGAGAGGTGGGGTGAATCACTATTTTACTAGAAAATTTAATAATTAACCATCCAATTATCAATCCACATCTAAATACAATAGTGTGCTGAAACATAAAAGAGATCATAACACATTGACACTAGGATTTTTACGTGGAAAATCAAAGGTGGGAAAAATCACGGTGAGGATTACCTCACAATATATTATAACTGATTATAAGATATTACAAGGCTCACTACCAAGGCTCACTATCCTTTGAAAGGCTCATTTCTTGAATACCAAATATGGCTTATAGCCAAGATACACAAAAGAGTGGCTTACTAGCAAAAGTGAACTAGATAAGTGCAACTACAAAGTGCAAAAAATAGTTCTGGTTATGCTCCAATAATATCAAAATTCTACTCCAATTTCTAGTGTACAAACACCATCAATAACTTCACACTATTACATTTGTCACATCACTCACTTACTATACTCTATGTCTATCTCTCTATCTATATCTTTCTATCCATCACACACACATATATACTTGGTCATGTTTTCCTTTATCAATTACGTTAACCTAATTGAATGTGAATACCCAAAATATAAGATGTCTTGTTGGACTAATACAAAATTATTCCTTTTAGCGCACAGAACAAAATGTGTTGTCCAAAAATTAGGTTGTCTCAGACCTAATACAAAACATACAAAGGACAAACATATCTTAACCTTGTCATCCAAAAGAATACCAAACTCCTGTCACTTGTATAGCTTAACTAGATCACACAAACTAGCTAAAAAATTATTTTTACATGTAACTGACACCCCCAAGCAACATATCAAAAACTCATAGGATTTCCTTTTACTAGGAAGATTTCTAGACCAAAATATTGAATCAACATGGATGCACAATTTACTTAGTCAGTTACCAACCGATGTCGGCATCAATGACAACAAAATCTGATGGTACCTTCTTCATTCTTCCAACAATCTCTCCCTTTGTCATTGATGGAAACATGCCCCCAAAAATGAGACTTGCCTCAAAAATTCAAAACAAAATTGTGCTCAACTCCCCCTAACATATGTACAAGACACACACATATAATATGAAATTATTTATAGATACTTTTCTTCTCTTTTCCTCTTCTCTCCCTTTGACATCAAGGAAAAAGGACCAAGAAAAGACAAAATATTGAAATCAGGAATTGGGGGCACCCTGTAACTCCTTGAGAATAACTTACCAAGTAGGCTTTCCATCATCCTAGACTCCCTTTTTCATGGTGAGTGTTTTAAGCATAGATTCAATTTCCACTAGGCATTCTTCTCCTTCTTCCTAAGTGGATGGAGTAATGCTCATTTTCTCAAGTTTTTCTGCTACCAATAATGCATTTCATATCGAGACATGTCTGGACATAATTAGGTCTCCAAGTTGGGCATATTGTCTCATTGCCTCTTCTTTCTTCCTTTGAAGGATGAAGAAATTACTTTCAAGATCTCCAATAGAAACCCACCTAGCATAGTTTCTATAATTTGCAATCTTATAATCATTGGAAGCATCAGCAAGTTGAGACTAAATTGAGTCCATTAAATCCTTGATACCTCAAGTGCCTTCTGGTCATTTCATGTAGTAAGAAAATAGCAATTGGGATTTCTCATCACATTATCTTACCTCTTTCAAAGTTTGCAAAACCTTGTCATGTGCAACTATACGCTTCTCTTGCATAAACAATAATCTTTTCTCTAGAAAACTCAACTTCACATCTTTTATAGTCTATTCCTTGAGATTACATGCCTACTCTTTAACATAATCAATTATAAGCCTCAAATTTTCAATCAAAGTTAAAGAGTTACCTGAAGTAAAACTAGGGGATGTCTCCTATAAAGCTTTGATAGCTTCATTTATTCATTTATTTCCCTTTTGATATGAATTTTTAACCTCTTGTGTGACAAAGCAAAGAAAAGTGTCACTTAGCTTTATTCTGTCACTAGGTGTAATATTCGTTACATCCACATAACCTGGGTAAGATGGTAGCTTAACTAGTGGAGGTGGAAGCATGGATTGGATTATAGATTTTCTTGAAAGAAGACCTTTAAGAGTACTTCTGAATGATTCTCTAGATGACTTTGATGGTTCAAGGCCTTTGGAAATTTCCTCTTTGCTCTTTTTAGCCGGAATGGCTTCCTTGTCTTCCTCTTTCTTCTTTTCTTCTTCCTCTCTAAATAAATTTCATGAGGACTTAACTCTATTTTCTTTCTCCCTTCTATCTTCATCATCCTTTTCATTATTCTTCTTTTTCTCCCTACTCCCTTCACTTTCATATTGGTTTTTTTCTTCCATTTTTCTAGTAGATTCTTGATGTTCCTCTCTCTTTTCATTAGATTGATCTCTATGATGATCATTAGACTTCTTACTAGTAGTTTCTTCTATGTCAACCAAAGGGGAAGGGGTCTCTAAAGCACCAAGTGCCTCATCAACAGTCTCCAAGACTAGGTTATCCAATACTTCTACAACTTTAGCATGTTCCTATGTTTGAGTAGTGTAAGACAAAGAATTGGTTCTTATCTCATAGATCCTTTCTAATTTCCTAATCACATCTTGAGTTTACTTCCTTAATTTTTCTATATAATAATATTCCCTAGTATTTAACATGTTAACTCTCTACTTAACTCTAAACAATGTAGAACATTCTTTCAACAAATTTATAGCTTCTATCTCAAAATAAGTTGAACTAATGGATTTTAAGGATTCAATTCCCATCGTGTCTTCAACACTCAAGGACTCTTTCCTTCTAATTACTAACTCTCTCCATACATTTTTAGAAACTTTTGACTATAGGATATGTGCAAGATCATCATGGAAAAAATAGGCCCTTAAGTGGCAAAAAATTCAGAAAAATTAGAGATAGAAAACTTGATGTAAAAATTTGAATAAGTTATCTATATTATTTCAAAAAAATGTAAGAATAGAATCTGTACCAAATTGAATGTAGTTTCTAAACTACTAGGTTTGTTTTTAAAAAAAAATCTATTAGGTGAAAATTTGAAATTTCAATGTGCAATAGTACTTAAATTTCAAGGAAAAAATAAGAAGTAGGTGTCTGTTTGACCACCCTAACCACAATTGTGGTGTAGGATTTTGTGATGCAAGCAAGTGTTTCATTCAAGATCAACATAATTCAACAAAGAGTCAAAGTATACATCGATTGCAGCCATTACAAGCATTTTTGCAACACCTTATTGCTAGGGTTTGGTGAGTTGCAATATTGTTATTTGTCCATTCATCATTCTACATTCTTATTTGATTTCATTTCAAGGATTGATTTACAAAAAGGGATTTGACCAAGGGAAACCCCTATCCAATAACCCTACAACATTTTACCCTCTTTTTTGTGTGTGATTTCTAGGTCTAGGTTGCAGATTTCCCAGAGGGAAAGATGGGTACATGCAAGATAATCATGGAAAAAATAGGCCCTTAAGTGGCAAAAAGTTTAGAAAAATCAAAGTTAGGCAACTTGACATACAAATTTGAATGTTATTTATATTATTTAAAAAATATGTAAGAATAGAATCTATAGAAAATTGAATGTAGTTTCTAAACAACTAGGTTTGAAAAAAAAAATCTATTTGGTGAAAATTTCAAATTTCAATGCAATAGTACTTAAATTTTAGGGAAAAAATAAGAAGTAGGTGTCTATCTGACCACCCTAACCACAATAAAATTATAATATTTTAGATATAAGTAGAGGACTCATGTCTCGATGTGATACATATTTTTTGTAATTTTTTTCAACTAAATAATTAATTATGAATTTTTTATTATAAATTTTAAAAAATATAAAAAAATTGCACATCTGACCACCTTAACTTGGTCAAAACTTCATGAAATTCATTTATTTTAATCATATAGTATGTGAAGCATAGAATGTGATGCATGTTTCAGATTCAAAAAATTTGATACAATTTGAAACCTATCGATGTTCTTCAATTAGCCTATCAATTAGGACTTTAGTCATAATTCAAATAGAAAATAAATAATAATAATCTATTAAATTCAAAGTAAAGCATAATTTATACTGGTGGAAAGCTGAGAATCTCCTTTAAAAACCCTTTTTGTTTCATCAATTTTGGGTTAAAAAAGGGTCATCAACCACATACCCATCATATCGCCACTTTTTGGCCCATCATGATCCTGCACATACCCTATATGGTATTCATATTTATATTACAAAGAACTATGTAATGAGTAAAAACATTTATGATGGTTTCTTTCCTGTAGTGTCAAAAAATGTCATTGACTCACATTTTCACACTTATTTGGGCCTTGTTAAATTAGACTTCATGGTGCCTTGATTTAGTGTTGTAATGTGGTTCACACATTCACATTAAGTCTTGTGCCCTTGTGAATTGTGAACAAATATTTTGGCACCATAAGACTCTCTTACACTTTTAGGGTTTTTCCCCTAAAAGGAGAGAGGTATGCCAAAAATTGCAATGTCCCCACTCAAGACTAATGCAAATATGAATGACATATGCCTAGATGTAATGTCCTAAATGCAATAAATTGATAAAAGATATTTATTATTAATGAAAAACTAATGGAATGCAAAATGTTTGTAAACACAATGTTGTATGCAAAATGACCTAAGAATGCAAACAAACTATAATAGAAATGAATGAGACTGGTGAGGTGCACCTAGAAATCTGAATGTGATCTAGAGAGGCTCTAGAATCTTGTAGAGTTTGTTGTTGAAGCCAACTAGGACAGTTACAACAAGTTGGGCGACTTAGCATGTTTTGAGGAAATCCTCTCATAATAGGTTTTAGCCAAAAGGGTATCTAGAAATACAAAAAACACTTATCAGGCCTAGTAGTGGGACTAATTATCCACAAATGGTGACTCATTCCACCTGTGAATCTCAAAAAATTCAGGATAGGAATCTATAGTCTCCAATCTACACTTTTGTTTTTGATGAGTTTCTGGATCCAAAGCTATAGAATTTGGTCTATAGGTGATCTCCAAGCTTCTTTTAGGGATTTTTTGACTTTAAAAGACTTAGATGAATTTATGTCACCTTTTAACACCTTGCTCTTTGACAAATCCTCATACAAGACCTACAAAACACACATACAAAGAGGGGAAAAAGCGTTAAGGGTTAGTGAGTAGAGGATTTCCTTTGTCAAACCACGGTTGGTAATCAAACCCTTGAAAATGAAATGAAATGAAAAGATAATGATGAATGAAAACAAAACAATGCTACAACTCACCAAACCCTTAATGCAGAAATATGGAGATATGCAAATAATGGCTCCAAAGTGCTTGAACACAAAATCACTTTATTGCTTAAGTAGAACACTAGAAAAGCTTATGAGACTAAAGAGATTTTAGGAGATGAAAAATGAGGGGAAAACCCTATATTTATACATGATTTTACAAATTTTCCTGAAAATACTACATCACAAGCTAACCTAAAGGTCTAGAAAATAATATCCTGCGAGAATTTTGAAATAATTTTAATTTGTATGCCAAGTGAGACTAAGTCACCCCAAGTGGTGACTTGGTCCCACTAGGGAAATTTTAATGGACCTGTTGGGAATTAAAGTGTATTAAATGATTTTTAATGAGATTATTCTCCAAAACACACTTAAGTAGGGCCTGCAAGAGCATTAAGGGGTCATTTAAACATAAGAAAGGGTTAAATTATTGATGAAAAGCCTAGAAAAGCATGAAATTTTGTTACAACTCTTTACAACACTTTAAAATAAGGCTTGGTAAGTGATAAAAAGAGGTTATTTAAGTGAATTATAATAAAAAGGACCTAGAAAAGTGTGAAACTGTGTTACAACACTTTTGCAAGGAATCATAAAGTTCTTAATAATTCACAAGGACCTAGGACCTAATGTGAATGTGTTGAACACATTAGAACATTAAATCAAGGCAAAATCAAGCCAAAATCACAAGGAAGGCCCAAACAGGAAGAAAAATTAGAAGGGTTACTTTTTCCATGTCCACATTTAGCCCCCACTTTAGTGAGAGGATGAACTTGCTTCAAACTCACACTAAAGTAGACCCACACGAAATCAAGAGGGGTTCTAATGAACACATGCTAGCAAGATGAGACAACAATGATTAAGAGGGATGATCAAGCCTCCAAGATCAAGATATCATGACAAACCACCATAAGTGCAAAGGGAACACACATGATATCAAGAACAGTGACCAAGCACAAGCACACAATGCCAAAGATGAAAGAGAGACAAATGAATGAAAGAATGAATGAATCGGATCAAGCTTTGACTATTTTTCCAACATGATGTGGATCAAATCTAGGTTGTTTGTCTAGGAAAAGAAATTTATACTCACTCTGAGGCGACAAAACTCATGGATTTATGTCGAGTGAGAAGGCCTAAAAGGTGAGAAACATACACTCATGGATGGTATGCCCTCACACACATGCAGGTGGCAACGGATAAAGTCATGCCTCAGAATTGGATTCTCACTCAACCATACCAAAGTTATACCTCTTGATAAATTTAATAAGGTGCTACAAAAGAAAATGAAATTTTGAGCTTTATGAGATAAGAAAAACTCTATATTCTTGGAGCTCATAAACAAATGCAATGGAGCCATAGGTATGCAAGTTGTGTTATGCAAGGTGGCCATATAACAAATGAAAAATAAAAAAAGAATGTTCAAAGGATTCTTTCTTAGTTCATGTGAGGTCTTAGCTTAGGGAACATTGTATCTAATGTCTCCAAGAGAGGACCAATCAAAGAATAAAAGATTCACAACTTAGGGAATGTAGTGTGTTGCATCAAGCCACTAAGTGGAATGTAATTTGCTAAGATAGATCATACTCATGAAGGACACTACACCTAATGTCATCCACAAAGGGATAAACACATCGTATGAAGTAAGAAGGTTTCACTAAGAATAAAGAAAAAGGAATAATGAAAAATGATAATGCCAATGTATGCCCCCACTTTAAAGGAATTGCTACACACCGTACTATGAGAAATTACTTTAAAGTAGCAAATGCAAAATGCAAACAAGAAGAAAGACATGAGAGACAACTTTAAAATACCTATGCTAGGTCATATGTTTTCGAGTAAGGCTATGTCACGTGAAGGAAAAGAAAAGGAAGGGGTTTCCCCCAAAAAGAAAACACCAAACACATAAGGGGTCTATGGATTTTGGGTTAGTATGTTCTTTGTTGCAATGATTTTGAGAGAGCTCGAAACTATCATCATCCCCCTAAATACATAGAACTAGAAGAATGACACAAAGAGAGTGAAAACAAAAATAAAGAACCTTTCGGGTCAACATGGAAGAGACATAAGGTGTCTCGATGCTTTGTGTCATCCCAAAAAAGAAAACACGGGACAAAAATGAAAAAGAAAAGGAAAAGCTTTTTGGTCAACATGAAGGAGACATGAATGTCCCAATGCCTTGCACCATAAGAAAAGACAAAATAAAAGGCAAAGAAAAAGAAAAAGCATTTTGTTCAACATGAAAGAGACATGAATGTCTCAATGCCTTGCATCATCCCCAAAAGGAAAACACAAGAAAAGACAAAAGAAAAGGAAAAGAAAAAGAAAAATCCTTTTGGGTCAACATGAAGGAGACACGAATGTCTCAATGCCTTGCATCATCCCCAAAAGGAAAACACAATAAAAGATAAGAAAAGGAAAAGAAATATAAAAATCCTTTTGGGTCAACATGAAGGAGATATTAATGTCTCAATTCCTTGTGCCATCCCCAAAAGGAAAACAGAAGCCAAAAAAAGACAAGTGAAAAATGTAAAAGAAAAAGGCCTTTTGGGACAACATGAAAGAGACGTGAATGCCTCAATTCCTTGTGTCATCCCCAAAACGAAAACAAAAGAAAAAGAAAAAAGAAAAAGAAAATGCCTTTTGGGTCAACATTAAACAGACAAGGATGTCCCAATGCCTTGCATCATCCCCAAAAGTAAAGTGAAAGCTATGTACAACATAGAGAAGAATGAAGGTAAAAATAGAGGAATGCCACAAAGAGAGAGAACATCAAACAAAACATCACAGGGGATCACGTTATGCACATCCAAACACACAAAAGAAAAACAAAAAGAAAATGGAAGAGACTAGTAAGGAAAATGAAAATTATACATTGAGTAAGTCATTTGCCTCCCAATCATGTTCATGATATGTCAAGGGTGGGCAACTAGCCAAAGGGACAAGAGCAAGAGTCAAACTAGGGGAAGCACCAGGTTCTAAACTCTTTGTAGGGGATTTTCCATTTAAGGTCATGGAAGAGGAGAACAATGTGTTCAAATCATTATGTACCCCTTCATCAATTTTAGTGATCTCTTCATCATCATCTAGATTAATCACAATAGGAGGATGAATTATAATGTCCAATGAAGGGTGTACATCTTGTTGTGATTGTTGTATTGGATCATTTTGTTGTGGTTGGGGAGGAGGGTCATCATGCATTACTCCCAAGGCCAAGTGTGGATTTTTATTTTCTTTGTTTTCTACTTCATGTAACTTGTGAGCAATGGCATGATGTCTATGCCTATGCTCCCTAGCTCTTCTAATTATTTTGTTTTTGTTGTTGAGTTGTGTTTATGAAGGAACATGTTGATCAACCATAGGTTTCTTTTCTTCCTAAAGGGGAGCGATGGAAGGAACCATGGAAGGTTGGTCATCCACTTTATTTTTTGCTTTGTAAACATTTTTTATTCAAGGAGGTATGATGGGGTTGTTATCATTATATCATGGTCTTTTTGATGATTTTAAAGAGGTTTCGAGTGTTGGTTGAGCTTGGTTAGTTAGTTCTTGTTTAGGTTGAAGCACTATTTCATCTAGGATAGGAGTGTCAGAAGGGGAGGGGGACATGTTATGGAGAGACAATTCTACTATTTTCTTTTCTTTAAATTTGTGGTAAGCAATGAAAAAGAAGTCTTGTCTAGGTGTTATAGATTCCATGGGCTCGGGCCAAAAGCTTCTATGGAAAAGTTTCCTTTGTAAGACAAGGGGTTAAAACTACTATGATGAACAATGAATATTTAATTTTCAAGTGGAAACTTTAAGCATTTGTGTATGACCAAAGGGACAACTTTCATTGAGCGAAGCCACGGATTGCCTAGCCTCAAATGAAACTGATTTGACTGTGGGATGATGGCGAATGTGACATCCAATGTTTTTGGTCCTATTTGTAATGGAAGGAAGATCGATCCTATCATAGGAGAAAAACCATTGTGTTTTTTGATCCATGCTTTTGGTTTATCATAATCATCTTGATAAAGATCATGTAATACCAAAAATTCCTCAGTGATCACGTTCTCTCCACAGGTGAGATCTATTTGTATCCCATTAGTGGGCTTGTCATAGATATGGCCAACTATGTAAAGAGGATCATCAGGGAGATTTTTAAGTATGTCCTTAGAGGAGAAAGTAATATCAAGAGATTTCTTAGGTTGGCCTTTATGAGGGATAATGTCTATCACACCCACCATTTCATCCATAGGATTAACATGGGTAGTATGTGGGATGGGATTTGGATGTTCATCATCTGTATCAAAATTCATCACATTATTCTTTGTAGTTTCACTAGCTTTGACAAATGAAACATTATGTTTGGGAATGGGATCAATGAAAATTCACAAATTTTTATTTGGAGGGGCAACAAACTTATTTCTTTGATCATTAACACCTGTAATGGATAGACAGTCAGAATCAATGAGGTCTTGTAGAAGATGTTTAAGATGCTTACAATGTTTCGTGTCATGTCCATTTTGTTGATGATAATGGAAATAAGCATTGGATTTAAAGTTTGGAGGTAAAGGCTTAGTAGGATTGGGTTCTTTGATAGGAGGAAAGTTAATCATTTGTTATTGTAAGAGTTGGGACATGGTGTTATGAAGTGTGTCAGGTAAAGTTGTGAATTGTCTTTTCGAGTCTAACTATAAGTAAAGGGAATCACAATTTAAATAGTTGCTACTTGGTTGTTGATTGTTTGAGGTGGTTGTTGAGGGGGGTTGAACTGTAAGAACCCTTTGTTTTTCTTTCTAAATGGTTGAGAATTATTTTGGTTGGAATGTTCAAATTTCTCAGTTCATCTACAAGTGGACTTTACATCTCGACTACTAACCAAATTGCGATAATCACAAAGGGAAATACACAAGTTCATAAAGGAGGGGAATTTCATCATAGTGATTTTTTTCCTAAAGTTTGGTTTGTAATTTTTCTTTAAACATCTTTTGAAGGTGTGGATCAAGAATCTTGACATCAATTTGAGAATAAAGTGATTGATAGTGTGAGATAAAGTCAGTTATCTTTTCTTCCTCATTTTTATCTCGCTAGAATTTAGAAATAATTTTTATTTTTATTCCAAGTGGCGACTTGGTCCCACCAGGGTAGTTTTAATGGGTGTCAGGAATTAAAGTGTATTACATGATTTTTAATAGGATTATTCTCTGAAACACACTTAAATAGGGCCTGTAAGTGCATTAAGGGGTCATTTAAACATAAGAAAGAGTTAAATTATTGATGACAAGCCTAGAAAAGCATGAAATTTTGTTACAACTCTTTACAACACTTTGAAATGAGGCTTGGTAAGGGATAAAAAGAGGTTATTTGAGTGAATTATAATAAAAAGGCCCTAGAAAATTGTGAAAGAGTGTTACAACACTTTACAACACTTTTGCAAGGCATCATAAAGTTCTTAATAATTCACAAGGACCCAAGACCTGATGTGAATGTGTTGACCACTTTGCAACATTAAATCAAGGCGAAATCAAGCCAAAATCACGAGGGCCCAAACAGGAACAACACATAGAAAGGTTACTTTTTTTGTGTCCACATGAACTAATAGATTTAAGTTGTATCTTGCTAAAGTTTTTTGAAGTTTTGTAACACACTTTCACACTTTTTTAAGGTTCTAAACATAATAAACCCATTTTTAATTAAAATAAACATTATTTTTTCCTTATTTTGAAGTGTTGATAAGTGTTGTAACACACTTTCAAACTTTTCTAGGTAGCTTGTCATTAACAATTGGGATTTATTATGCTTTAATTGGCCCTATTTTGCATCCACAAGCCTCATTTAATGCATCTTTTTGAGGATAATCCCAACACCAATCACTATCCAATCATATTTTAGGTGTTTCTAGCTTGTATTCTAGATTTAGTGATCTGGGACTCATTCGCCACCTTGGGTGAATGGGTCCCTCCTAGATTTTTGGGTCCCAAACCTTTTTTTACACCTTTCTAAGCACTTTTGATTTTTGGTCCCATAGATTATGCCTGGTGAGACACATTCACCACCTTTGGAAAATGAGTCCCGTGTGGTCCAAAACTAAAATTAATTCAAATTTCTAGTGGTATTTTATTCTCCTAGATTTGATGTTAGTTTGTAGTGTTGCAATTTTGGGAATTCTTGCATAATTGAGTATAAATACAAGGTTATTTCACTCATATTTACACCTAGCAATCTAATAAGAAATCAAGTGTCTTCAAAAGCATATTTTCAATCATTTTAGAGTAGCATTCAAGCATCAATCATCATGTCAGGGATTTCAAGCATTATGTTATTTTAGAGCTAACAATTATGGTGTACGATTTTGGGATTCAAGATCAACATCATTCAAGAAAGAGTCAAAGTATACATCCATTGTAGCCATTACAAGCATATTTGCAACACCTTATTGCTAGGTTTTGGTGAGTTGCAACATTGTTATTTGTTCATTCATCGGTATCCATTCTTATTTGATTTCATTTCCCCTCTCTTTTGTGTGTGATTTATAGGTCTAGGTTGTAGATTTACCAGGGAGGAAGATGGGTACGTGTAGGATCATCATGGAAAAAACATGCCCTTAAGTGGCGAAAAGTTCAAAAAAATCAAAGTTAGGAAACTTGACGTAAAAATTTTGAATAAGTTATCTATATTATTTCAAAAATATGTAACAATAGAATCTATAGAAAATTGAATGTAGTTTCTAAACAACCAAGTTTATTTAAAAAAAAAAAAATCTATTTGGTCAAAACTTTATGTATTTTTTATTACAAGTTTTAAAAAATATAAAAAACCTCGTATGTCTGGCCACCTTAACTTGGTCAAAACTTTATGAAATTCATTTCTTTTTTAATCTTATAGTATGTGAAGCATAGAATGTGATGCATGTTTTATATTCAAAAAATATTATACCATTTGAAAGCTATAGATCTTTTTCAATTAGCCTATCAATCAGGACTTTATTCGTAATTCAAATAGAAAATGAATAATAATTATTTATTAAATTCAAATTAAAGCATAATTTATATTGGTGGAAAGCTGAGAATATCCTTTAAAAACCCCTTTTGTTTCATCAATTTTGGGTTTAAAAAAAGTCATCAGCCACATACCCTTACACATACCCATCATATCGCCACTTTTTGGCCCATCATGATCTTACACATACCCAAATTGGAGAAAATTTGCAAATCATTCAAGTTTTCAAAGTTGTCATCAACCCTTGGAGAACCTTGGAGAAGACCTACATGTTGCAATTCAGAGATTCAGATCTGAAAATCACTCAAGAAGGATAGAGCAGAAGAGCAAGATTATCTTTTGAAGTTGTAGAAAATCCCAACTGAATTGCTTTGCCACTTTTGGTAAATAAGTCCCAATGCCAATCAATTTTTAGGACTTTGTAGATTTGGATACCCTTTTGGCAGAAACTTGTTTGTCTATAGTTTTCTAGAAATAGGGTCAATTCTCCCAACTTACTGAATGAGTCTCAATCAGTAGTAAAATCAAAATTTCCAATGATTCTAACCTCCATTCAACCATCTCTAGCTTACTAGGTGCACACCTTCTTGTTTTCAATTTTTTGTTTCATTTCATTCACTTTTCTAGGTCATTTAGTGTTAGTTTTCATTCAATTAGGGTTTGATATTGAATCTTTCATTTATTTATCTTTACCAAGTTCAAACTTGGTGGTGAACCCCTCATTAGATCATATTCAACCCCTAGAACAACCCTCTTGCAAGGTCTCTTTCAGTTTTGCATTGAGATCTCAAGGGTTTGTTCTTGAGTGAGTGAAAATTTCCCCTTTTCGGTCATAAACCCTAAATGTTGGAGAGAAAACAAATTTCCACCTTTCATTTTGGTGAACCTACATTTAGATCATTTCATTTTCTTATTTGGAGTGCATTATCATCCTAGATTTAGCTTGCATTAACATTTTATTAGGATTTGCAATGGTTAACTTGCATTCTAGGGTTTCAAATTTTGC
Organism: Sequoia sempervirens; assembly: GCA_007258455.2. Taxonomy (NCBI): domain Eukaryota; kingdom Viridiplantae; phylum Streptophyta; class Pinopsida; order Cupressales; family Cupressaceae; genus Sequoia; species Sequoia sempervirens. The sequence goes on along the minus strand of VDFB02193867.1, from coordinate 69,824,620 downwards.
ATTACTAAAAGCTCATTTATCTTGCACCTAATTTTACTGAAAATCATTCAACATCTGCATTTGTATCTCAGACAAAGATCAAAAAACATAAAAAGCATAAAATCTAATTAATTTTTTTTGAAAATTTTGAAAGAAATCATCACTAGGGCTCATTTTCCACCTTGGGAAAATCAGTCCCTTTGCATATTCTATATTACATTTTCTAGCATCTATAATTTAGTTTTTGAGTTTTTGTTTGCTATTATTTCCTTTCTATTTCAGTTTCAAGAATTTCTATTTTAAGCATTTCATTGTTCTTAGCTTACATTGCATTTGCATTCACCTTGCCTTTAGTATCCTTTGTATGAGTATTTGGTGTCCTATTCCTAATACTTTAGTGAGGCAAATTTCAAGACTCATGCCATCCCACAATAACACAATCATTGTGGATCTTTGGTTGTCTAGCTCTTTCACTCCTAGTATTGACACTAGTACACTAGGTGTGGACAACACCCTTAGCAACTCTTTGCCTTCAAGTAATATGCAATTTGAAACAAGGAATGATAGTTTCCCACAAGAAAACATAATTAAAATATGTGAAGACCTAGATAACTTACAACATCAAGTGCAAAATGACAATATAAATCAACTACTGCCATCCCTACTATAGATAACATTCACCACATGCTTGAAAGTCAATATGGGCTTGACCTTGTGAAAAAACTAGTTCAAATCTTTTGAAAACACCTCAACCCATCCACTAGTTGTCCTTTACCAACAAGCAATGTCACAAGTCAATGAGGAAATAAAATTCCTTCTCCCACAATAATTTCCTCAATACCTACCTATACCAACCATCAAGTCACAACAACAATGCAATAAGTTAGTAAAGTAATTCCTTCCTTGGGTATTCCCACTAGCATCCCTAGTTCCTATGTGGCATCACATGTTATATCTCCTACAAATTTACCACCTATAAGCATTACATTCACTTGTCCCTCGAACACATATACCCCTTCAACACTCTCACTTTGGGTATGTGTAGGATCATCGTGCAAAAAACAGGCCCTTAAGTGGCAAATTTTTTTAAAAAATTAGTGTTAGGCAACTTGACATAAATATTTGAATAAGTTATCTATATTATTTCAAAAATATGTAAGAATAGAATTTGTAGAAAATTGAAAGTAGTTTCAAATACTAGGTTTATTTAAAAATAAATAAAATCTATTTGGTGAAAATTTGAAATTTCAATGCAGAGTACTTAAATTTCAGGAAAAAATAAGAAGTAGGTGTCCTGCTCGACCACCCCTAACCATAATAATAAAATGATCATATTTTTTTGTAAGATTTTATATATAAGTAGAGGACTCATGTCCGATGTGATGCATATTTTTGTAATTTTTTCCAAGTAAATAATTAATTATGAATTTTTTATTACAACTTTTAGAAAATATAAAAACTCCTCTGCCTAACCACCTTAACTTGGTAAAACTTCTCATGAAATTTAATTTTTTCTTTTTTTAATCCTATAGTATGTGAAGCATAGAATGTGACACATGTTTCGGATTCAAAAAAATGATACCGTTTGAAAGTTATAGATGTTTTTCAATCAACCTATCGATTAGGAATTTAGTCATAATTCTAATAGAAAATGAATAATAATTATTTATTAAATTCAAATTAAATCATAATTTATATTTTTGGAAAGCTGAGAATCTCCTCTAAAAACCCTTTTTGTTTCATTAACTTTGGGTGAAAAAAATGTCGTCAGCCACATACCCCCATAATATTGCCACTTTTTGGCGCACCATGATCCTACACATACCTCTTCCATATCATAGCACAAGTAATTACCCTATCATTAATCAACTCTTCTAAACCATTTCATCCCTTCAAAAGCAAGTTGCCACCATCAATCAAAATCAAAATGGTCCACCTACATATTTTGTCAATAGTAGTCTATTGTCCTTAGAGATATTATGAACACTGATCAATGCCACAAAGTGTAGAAGTACTTAGATTTGAGAAATATGGAGGAAAAGGAGATTCTTCTAACCATTTTAATGTGTACACTACTTTATGTAGTGACTTTGTCCTTGATGATAAAATTTTGGCTAAGCTTTTTCCTAGGTCATTGAAAGATACTGCCTTGGAATGGTTCTCTTCTTTACTGAATGACTCAATTCATTCATTTAATGAACTTGTTGAGGCATTTGTAAACCATTTCCAAGTGCATATGACTCCTAAGATGACTTTGGCCAATTTTATGAGATGTAAGCAAACAGAGGAAGAAAAGATCATTGAATTTATTTCATGCTATCAATTGCTTTATTCCCAAATTGATGTCAAGGTCCGTGATCTTCACCTTGAAAAGATGTTCATAGAAAATTTTCAAATCAAGATCCAAGACAAGCTCACCATGAGGAAATTCCCATCCTTTATGCACTTTTGTACTACCCTCCATTATTATCAAAATCTGGTTAGTAGTCAAGATACAAAGTCAACTTCTAGCCAAACTAAGAAATCTAAACCTGCAAACCAAAACAATTCCCAACCATTTAGAAAAAAACACAAAGGATTCCTTCAATTCAATCTCCCTTAGCAACCAGCTCAGAATACCAATAACCAAGTAGTTGTTGTTAAAACCATGATACCCTTTAGCTATGGGGACCCAAAATGATAATTCACTCCCTTACCTGATACCCTTCATAACATAGTGTACCAACTCTTAGAACAACAAATGATTACTTTGCCTCTCGTCAACACACCCAATCCTAATAAGCCTTGAACCCAAAGCTTTAGATAAAATGATTATTACTATTACCACCGAAAAAATGAACATGACATAGAACATTGCAAGCATCTTAAAATTTGTGTGAAAGACCTCATTGATTCCAGTCATCCTACCATTGGAGGTGTTAATGATCAAGGAAATAAGTTTGTTGCCCCTCCTAACCAAAACTTTCAAAATTTTTACCAAATCCATGCCAAAAAATAACATTTCATTTGTCAAAGCCAGTGAAACTACAAAGAATGATGTGATGAATGTTGACACAGATGATAACAATGATTCTATTCAACATGATTCCATAAATAATGATCCTCTAGATGACATGTTAAGAGTGATAGATGTGATTCCTTGTAAGGGTCGAACAAAGAATCCTATTGACATTGCTTTCTCCTCTAAGGATATACTTAAACATTCTCCTGATGGTTCTCTTTACATAGTCAACCGTATCTATGAAAATTCCACTAATGGGATACTATTAGATCCCACCTGTGGAGAGAATGTGATCATCGAGGAATTCATACTTTTGCATGAGCTCTATCAAGATATATATGATAAACTAAAAGCATGGATCAAGACACAATTTTTTTTTACTTTCCCTACAATGGGATTGATTAGATGTATCATTCTCCATCACCCTACAATCAAACAAGTTTCATGTGAAGCTAGGCTATCCATGGATTCACTCCATGAAAGTTGTCCATTTGTTTGTGCATAAATTCTTAAAGTTCCCCTTTGATAATGAAGTATTCACCATCCACCATACTAGTCTGAGCCTAGGGAACTGATAAAACCATGAGAATACTTCTTTTTCTTATCCTATCAAAAGTTCAAGGCAAAGAAGCTAGCAGAGCTATCCCTGTAAAACATGTCCCCATCCATCGCCAAACTGACCATCCTAGATGAAACCATGCTTGATCCTAAAGAAATCCAAAACAACCAAGACCAACCTAAGACAAAAGCTTCACCTACCTCCTACAAATGACCAAGAGACATTGAAAAAAACCCTATCACACCTCCTAGAATAAAACAAGTATACAAATTCAAAGAAAATGTGGTCAAATAACCTCTCGAGGTTCCTTCCATTCTTCCCCTTCAGGGAAAAAAGAAACCTATTGTTGATTATCCCACTCCTACACAAATGCAACTTGAAAACAAAACTAAAAGAAGCAGAGGTGCTAGAGAGCCTAGGCATAGACGTCATGCCCTTACTCGTGGGCTACATGAAGAATTAAACAAATAAAATAAAAATATAAACTTGACTGAAGCAATTCATGATGACTCTACCCCTGCCCTAAAGCAAAACAACCCCATACAACAAACACAACAAGAGTTGAACTATTCCATGGAAATTGTCATTCAACCTCTTGTTGTGGTCAACTTGGATGATGATTATGAGATTGTTAAAATTCATGAAGAGGTGCATAATGAATTGAATACATTTTTTTCCTCTTCCTTGATCTTAGAAGACTAATCTCCTACAAAGAGTGTTGAACCTAGTGCTACCCCTAGTTTGGCACTTGGTCTTTCCATTTGGCTAGTTGCTTGCCTTCGGTATACAATGAACATGACTGGGAGGTAGATGACCTACTCATAGGTTGACTCACATGTTCCTTACTAGTATTTTTCATTTTTTCATTTTCATTTTCTTTTTTGTGATTGCAGGTGTGTAATGTGATCCCCCATGACGTTCTATTTGATGTTCTCTCTCTCTTTGTGATATTGCTCTATTTGTACCTTCATTCTTCTCTATGTCATCAATCTTTTATCATTTTTATCTTTTTCTCTTTTCACTTGTCTTGTGTTTTCCTTTTGGTGATGAAATAAGGATTTGAGACAAATTTATGTCTCTTCCATGTTGACCCAAAAGCTTTTCTTTTAATTCTCTCTTTTTTGTTTGTCTTATGTTTTCCTTTTGGGTATGACGCAAGGCATTGAGAAATTTGTGTTTATTTTATGTTGACCCAAAAGGTCTTTCTTTGCTTTCACTCTCTTTGTGTCATTCTTCTAGTACTATGTGTATTTGGGGTATAATGACAGTTCCAAGCTCTCTTAAAAATATTGTAGCAAAGAACATACCGACCCCAAATCCATAGATCCCTTATGTATTTGGTTTTTACATTTTGGGAGAAACCCCTTTCTTTTCTCTTTTCTTTACTTGACGTAGCTTTACTTGGAAGCATATGAATTGGCATTGGGCTTTCCACGTTAGCTCTCATGTATTCTTTATTGTTCACATTTATCATTTTCTACTTTAAAGTAATTGCTCACAACATCTTTAGCAATTTCTTTCAAGTGGGGGCATAGATTGGCATTATTCTTTTTCATTTTATTTCATGGTTCATGGTGTAGTTTTATAACTTCATACGATGCATGTTTTCTTTGTGGATGATATTGGGTGTAATCTCTTTCATGAGTTTGATCTCTCTTAGCATATTACATTCCTCTTAGTGGCTTCATGTGAGGCACTATAAGCCCTAAATTGTGAATCTTTTATTCTTTGATTGGTCCTCTCTTGGAGACATTAGGCACAATGTTCCCTAATTTAAGACCTCACATGAACTAAGAAAAATTCCTTTGAAAATACCTCATTGTTGCATTTATATGGCTAACTTGCATAATACAACTTGCAAGCCCTTGGAGCTATCTTGTTTGTTCATGAGATCGAAGCATACGAAGTTTTGCTTGTCTCATGTTGCTCGAAAACCATTTTTGTGTGGTGCCTTATTAAAGTTATCAGGAGGTATAACTTTGGTATGGTTTAAGTAGGAATCCCGACTAAGGCATGAATTTCCCCATATCCACTTGCATGTGTGGGTGAGTGCATACCAACCATGAGTGTATGTTTCTCACTTTTTTGGACTTCTCATCTAGTGGACAACGTAAATTTTCATCACTTCAGATTGAGTATGTTTTTTTGGAAAAACAACCTAGATCTAATCCACATCGCTATGGAAAAATGATCAAAGCTTGATCAAACTCTCTTTTATCCTATTACCCTTTTTCCTCTTTTTCATCTTTGACAATGTATGCTTGTGCTTTGTTGTTGCTCTTTATATCATTCTCATGTGTGTTCTTTGTGCCTGTGTTGGTTTGTCACTGGATCTTGATCCTGTGGAATTGATCACCCATCTTGATCATTTTCATCCCCATTGTAGAAAAAACTAATAAGGCCTCCATAAAATCTCATCCTCCTCAAGCTGGTGAAACCGAACTCTCCAAAAGTTCAAATCACCATATTACCAAAATTGCCTCAAAGGATAGCTAAAAGCTCATGGATACCCTAAGGCTGAACATGCATATGGGAACCTTGTCAATCTAGTACACTTGATATGCTCTAGGAAACAAACCTGTAGAAGCATACAGTGTACCATGTTGTCTACCTCTCGAAATACAAATCATACAAGATCATAGTATAGGTGTGTTAGGATGTTGTGTCCCCAAGCATACATTGTCCTGTGCTTTGCCATACCTTGAATTATGTGTACTAGTACTCCCTCCAAGTGCACTCCTCGATTATCAGGGATGAGTACTAGTTCTACTGTCAGCATCATAATTCATATAACTAGTGAGGCCTATGAGTATAGTAGCATCACTATTTAATCTATCTATGGCCTCAACCTCTCATCATGCACTGGTCCACCAAGGTAGTACTACATGCCATATTTCATCTCATGAAATGATCACTCCACTCAGAAATGTACTCGCTCGCCTCAAATCAAAACTCAGATTATGCGATGTGCATCCTCAAATGTGATAGTCATCTCACCAGTAGGTAGATGAAATGTACATGTATTTGCATCCCACCACTCTACTAATGCCATCAACATCATATCATGGTACCTCATGGGGGGCATGACGTACACCCAGTATAATCCTACAGTCTGCAAAAGCTTTCTATCCCCTACTGAGAGAGTAGGGGATAAATCTCGAAGAAGATATATCTTTCTACCACCCAGATGTTGTTGCGAATGGGTGGTAACCTAATAAAAAATAAAAAATATGTTTAAACTCTTAAATCTTTACATAAAAAATCATAAAAGTGCACTAATTTTGTTCTATTCTACTTTCCTAGAGGTCCTAGAAATTTTAGACTGCTTTTGGGACACTTCACAAAGAAATGGGATACTTTGGGAAAAAGTGGGACACTTCATGAAAAAAAGGGACACTTTGCATAAAAATGGGAGACTTTGTGAGAAAAGGGGACACTTTGTGAACCTTTTTTCCAAGGCCCTAAATTAACCTAGAAATGCATAAAAATCATCAAATAAATGCATACAGACAAAGCTAAGGTAGAAAAATCAACTCACCTCATGATAGTTCTCGCCATGTGTCACCTGGTCTCGTAGGACATCTAGTCTTGTAGGCCTGTAGTCTCACTGACTCGGCATTCTCAATCACTCTTCAATCACTCTCAAGCTACAAAATGGTAAATGAAAAAAGAGTTACAATTTACTTCTCTTTTCACTCTTATATAAGTTAAAATTAGGGTTTTTACTATATTAGGGTTAAAAAGTTTCTTTCATTCAAATCAACATAATGGGTGCTAGAGAACTTCACTTTTTATGTCGTTCGTTATGTTGGAATCTTGATTCTGTTCCTGTCCTCATCAAATTACTGTCATCATGTTGTATGGTACTTGGAAATACCTTGTGATATGACTTACCTTATTCGATGTGGTTAAATTGCTACCTTGATTCCTCCATAAAGTAAGTGGAATCAAGATGGGACATATATCTATGATCCAATTTGATTCCTAGGAGAAGTTAGATAAGAAGATTTTTTGAAAAACTAACAAAATCATGTTGTAGGATGTGGTTCCTAACTGCACCATAGAAAAATGGACCCTTGTCATTTTCATGGTCTTTTAGGCTTTGTTTCATGATGTTTGGTTTATTTTGCTCTGATTTTATGATGTAACATGGCTTGAACATGCATATTTAGGTACTAAAATTCAAATAATGACATCTTGTGTAGGTGTTGTGAAGTGTTGTAAAGCATTTCTACACTCTTCTAGACTCTATTCATTACAATTCACCTAAAAATCACCTTTTCATCACTAATCATGTCCTATTTTGAAGTGTTGTAAAGTCTTGTAACAAGATTTCACACTTTTCTAGGCACAACTTCACCATTTACCCCTTTCTTATGCTTTATTTGACCCTTTTATTCCCTTATATGCTTTAATTAAGTGCATTTTTGAATGTAAACCTAAAAAAAAAACATTAAATACAAGATAATTCCCGATACCCATTTTCAAGTCCTAGGTGATACCTATTCACCATGGGTGGCGAATGAGTCCCCCTTCGCTCCAAATTCAATTTTTTTAAAAATTCCTTTAGGTTTTTTATTCAAAAACATTTGATGTCATCCTGTGATGAGGTATCAACACATTAATATGGCACAAGAATGTATAAATAAGTGTTTTTAAATTCATTTCAACCCCCATTCATTCAAGCATTCAATTATCCAACATTCACACATCATATTCAAGCAATCTCAAGCATTCAAGCATCTTACAACATCAAATCAAGCACTATTCAAGCATTTTGGAGCATCCATTGACACTACTTCTAATTTTCAACAACAAGGGTTTGGTAAGTTGATAGCATTTTCATGTTGTTAGTTTATCATTATCTTGGATTTTATTATTTTATTAAGGGTTTTGATTACAAAAGTGGGGTTTGACCAAGGAAAACCCCTATTTGCTAACCCTTGACCATTTTTCCCTCTTGCATGTGTGTTTGCAGAACTTTGTATGCAGATTTAACAAGTATTTAGGTGATTGGAGATTGGTCAATAAGTGAACTAGGTTCTTCAAGTCAAATCAATCATATGTCAAGCTTGGAAAAGGTTTTTTGTTTGTTTCCTGCATAATTGACTTTGACAACTCGACAAGAACACATTTCCAGATTTGGTGTTGCAAAGTTGTCTCCTGATTTCTCAGAATTTTGGGAGAGGACTAATTCACCACCAGTAGTGAATTAGTTCCACCTTAAGACTAAAAATCTAGGTTTTGTTAGATTATGGATTCTGACAGTTAGAAACTTGCTTCTGATAGTTTTTCACCAATAGTAGGACTAATTCGCCACCCCAGGTGAGTGAGTCCCAATGTTGATTTTCAGTAATCTCAAACAACATTCATGACATTCTATATTCCTCAAGTCTTGCCCAAATGTACTATGATTTAGCCTTTTTCTTTATGTTTTGCATTTTATTTGTTCTTAGTTAATTGTTTACATATCACAATGTGTTTTCTAGCATAGTTTAAATCCTAGTTTTGCATTCATAATGATCCATTTAAATCAATTTCTTGTATTTAGTTCACTCCATTTAGCTTAAAAAACATCATACATAACATAATTTTAATGAACCCCTTAGCATTTTTGGCCCTACCTCTCTCCTTTTAGGTGAAAAACTCTAAAAGAGTTAGAGAAGTGCATTGGTGCCAAAAATCTACAATTCACTAACATTCTTGCTTCATAAATAACTACAATAGGGGCTCCATTCTCCTGTATTTGTATCCTTTAATGAAATAAAGTGTACTATTTAGATTCCTTTAGCTTGCATATGCACGTAGAGTCATATGGGTGCTAAAGTGTGGGCTAGATGTAATGATGGAAATTGACCCCCCTTCTTTGAGATAGGGAAATTTATCATTTAATCTGGACCTATTTTAGTACCTTTGCATTAATTAACCCTTTAATTAATCATTTATAGGCCCTTAAGACCTATTATTTCAGATCTTGAGGCTTATTTCACCTAAAAATATCATAAAATCACATAAAACACTAAAAATCCCAAAAGCCCAACTCAAAAAGCTAAGGCAGGACACATTCACCACCTTGGGCGAATGAATCCCCTTAGGTGGGACCCATTCGCCAAGGGTGGAAAATGAGTCCCATTTGGGGTGTTTTTCAAAATTGAGTGGGAAACTCACCATTTTAATTCAAATTGTTGGTGGGTGTTGGCCTTTGAGATATAAATAATGGTCAATTAGGTGTTAATGCATTTTCAAGGGTTGATCATGGTTGTCTATTGAATCATGAAGAATTCTAGGCTAGGGAGATGCAACTATCCATCAAGCCAAGCTTAAGGACATGTTTTCCAAGTGATTCCATTCTCCATTATCACTCTACTTTCAACCTAAGGAAGGTTTATGCATTTTTTAGATTCATTTAAGGTGATTAGAGATATCCTAAAGTGAGTCCTACATTATTCAAGTTTCATCTATGAATCTTGGTCTTGCACATTAGAATAGGATTGAATCATGTTTCATATTTCTTAGTTTAAACACACTTAAGGCTAGGGTGTGCATGCACATTTCATTATTTCCATTAAGGTTTAATTACCAAACTAGGGGTTTGACCAAGACAAACCCCCCATTAGAAAATCAAGTCTACATTTTGTTTTGTAAGTGTTTTCATAGATTCGGATTAGGAACTCAAGTTGGGAGAGAGAAGATGTTGAAGTGAAAATTAGAACTTTAAATTCCCAAAAAAATGGAACAAGATTGATTCACAAAGAGTGGTGAATGAGTCTCACTATAGGTTTTTTTAGGTCTATTTGTAGATTTAGATATTCCTTTTCCCAAACTAGACTCTTGTGTAGAAATCCATAACTGGGACTGATTCATCTAGATTGGAGAGTGAGTCCCACTAGGGCAAGAAGTCAATTTTTTTAGCATTTCATAGCTCATCCAGTTCATCTCCATATTTTTTAGGTGCACACATTCTATTTTGTAACTTTTTGTTTTATTTTATACACTTTTCGAGGTCATTTTGTAGGTCTTTGCATTCAATTAGGGTATTACTTTTGATCTTGCATTTCATTATCTTTTCCAAGTTTAAAATTTGTGGTGAACCCCTTAGTATTTTTCATGCAACCCCTAGGAAAAACTTATTACAAGATTTCTTTCTCTTTTGCATTGAGATATTTAAGGTTACCCTTGAATAAAATTGGAAGTGTGGGTATACTCTATGACCAAAACCATATGACAAAACCATCCTGCAAATACATCCTTTCAATAAGCTAGGATGACTTATTCTAAGGGCGGAAGGATGTCACATACCTCTCAGGCACATCCACATGGGATTTTTCATGAAGGGAAGAAAACATAAAATAAAATGAAAAATTCAATTACTTCTAATGGCACATAGGTTGTTAGAGGTGTTGTGTCATAAATAGTGCATGGAAACCATGTGAAGTTAAGGAATTTCTCACCATTAATGGGGTATGACTAAATATAAGAGGAGGACCTGAGTGTACTGACAAAAAACCATTGATTTCTATAATCAACTAATTTCCTTGAAAAAAATTCAAGCAAAGGAAGCTAGTGGGCATAAATACCAAACAAACTATCAATTTTTGACCTTTCCAATTTTTTTATGAACTCCATTGATAGTTTTTCTAGTAAATAAGGTGAGGAAAGAAGATAAGGTAGAAAATGACAATGTGAGGTAAATGAGAAGAATATGTGCAAGAAGAGAAGAAGGTGAGACATGAGCAGTAAATGGTTTGTTGTGAAGGGAAGGAAGAGGGTGGCATGAGGAGAGGAAAATGTAGAGAAAATACCTTTGCGTGCATGTAGTTTTGGATGATTGAATCATGTGAGAAGGTAGAGAGAATGGATAAATGGTGTGGGAAAGAGAGGTTGATAGGGGAAAATGATGGAAATATAAAAATGAAAGAGAGGGTAGAGGGACATGAGGAGAGGGAAAGAATAATTATGAGCAGGAAAAGACATTTTTTCTAGCATAAAGTAGGGATACCATATCCCAGGTCATATTCCCCATGCTTGTTCCATAATGTGAGCTTGTGGATAGACCATGGACGTCCCTCAAATCAAAACAAATGGAGGAACCATAAGTTGGGGATGAAATGGATTTATTGAAAAGGCAGTAGAAATTTTCAAGCAAATGCAATTGGCAAGATAAAAGAAATATTCTCCATGCTTGTGCTAACATGGGAGCTTGTGGAAATTAGGGGAAGGTGGGGTAAACTCAAACAAAGGTAACACAACATATTTTAGTGCATACTTCAAATATATCCTTGCAATTGATTCCAGAGCTAAGTACACTTTCACCCATCACATTACTATCTTAAAATCGTGATTAATCCTGATTTATTCACTTCCATAGTTAGAAAATAGTTAATCTAAGCAATTTATGCATATGTGTATGTTGTTATATATTTAGGGAGGCATTGCTTATATTCAATAGATCACATGACCTATCTATTTTGTTGCATATGTTGAAAGTATTTTTTCAAATAGTACAGGTGTAAAATATAGGCATGGTATTCCTTTAAATAAGGCTATATCATAATTATTTTATACAAAAACTATATACTTTTGTTATTGTATGAGATCTTAACTTGGTTTGATATGCCTAATATAGCAATAGATGGGAATAATTCTTCTATCTCATTAAGAACTCTGGTGGGCTGAAATATTCTTACTGGTAGAATAAGCTATAGTTGATGAAATTTGGTAAACCTCATGAGGGATTATGCTTAGTATTTTCCTATCAAAGACCTAGATAATAGGAATATGAGTAATTCACAATTATTTTATCCTTGTGTTGGGACATTGTTTGAGGATCTCATTATATGTTGACTATATTATGATGGTCACTAGATAAACTATTAAACCATAAATATTACCGAGCTAATATAGTTGGTAAGTATTATAGTTATGGTGGGAGGTATTATGAAACCTATATGGTCTTTGTGATTGTTATCGTTACCAAATTTATTAGGTGTATCTCCATATTATGATATAATAGATACATGGTTTCTACTATCTTGAACATGACTTAGGTATCATTCAGGCTTAGACAAGATTATAATTATTTTTGTATGCCTTCATATAGTTGGTTAATGTACTATAGTTTACATGATGTATTTTCTTGAAAAAAATAGTTTTAAAGACTATGAGAATAGTATACAATAGGAATTTTAGTATAATAAGTCTAAGAATATGATTAGTGGATGATTTTTAAATATGAGTTCCTTATGTTTGGTAAATTTATACTTAAAATGAAAATATATATTGACATGGTTGGTGTCTTAGCATGATGGAATCTACAATTATAAGAAGTATTTAGTTATAAAAGTCAAGTGCAAATATTATGTAGTTAAGTTCCTAAGATATTAAAACTATAATGGGTTAAACCAAAGGATAAACGGAATTAAAGGTTAAGAATATTATTACTACTAATATCAAGGAATGTAAACCCTTATATGAAGATGTCATGAGAATAATGTTGTCAATTATCTTGAGTATGACTGGGACACTAATTATGCTTAAACCAAGTTTGTAATAATAGACATATGTCTTTCAACATTTGAGAGGACATTATATCACCAAGGTGCACATTTCATATATTGTGAACTAAGACTATTTTAAAGGTATTGAGTCTCACTATATGATTAAGGATATTAAGAGAATATTATTATTGGGTATGGTATTGCCAATTTTCTTAAGTAGGATTCAAGCATTGATTATAACTTAAAGCAAGTTCATAAATACTAATGTGTGTCCTTCGAAGATATCTATTGACCCCTTGAGTATAAGAGCCTCAATATTAAACCTATTAGATGAGTTTCAGATGGAATGCTGTCCTATGGGTTATGTGAATCAAGATAATTTTGTATCAAGTATTAAGCCCACCCCTTAGGTCAATGAGATGACCCTATAAGAGAGTCAAGATGTTTAATAAGAACTATAAATAAAATGCGTAGATTTTTATCTTAGAACTCAATATCCTTAAAGAGGGAGTGTTAGCAAACCTTGATTAAGGGAAACTGTGTATATGCAACCTATGAGAGATCTTGTAAGGAGAAATATGTGTGACTTTCATCCATTTGGAAGTAGGTACATCTAGGCGATCCTTGAGTGAGGGATGTCCCTGTGACCTCAAGTCCAAAAGGGAAGTTTTCAAGGGGATAACTCTGCGGTTTGGGGTTGTTCCTAATTGGTTTGAATATGAACATCCTTCATAAGCTTCAATTCAAAGCTGAAATGGTTACAAAAAGGGTATGGAATGAGTTATGAAAATCCAATAACTTGTATTTAATGCATGATGTATTTTGAATAGTAAATGAATAAAGTAAATGACTTAACTACTTATAGTTTCTAATTGAGTATATGTATGTGCGAGGTGAAGTCCATCTCATGTTGGCTCCATGTGATTTTTATATATTGTGAAAAATGACTCCATATCTAGAGGTCTCTATGTATAGGCCTGTGTATCTATTTATTTTGATTGTGATTTATGTTATGTATGATCCACACAAGTGTGAACCTCTGGGATATTTGAGTAGTGATAGGCAGTCATTGGACTGTGCCAATCACCAATGTTTGGTCTACTTCTAGGGACTAGCTAGCATTCACCTGGTTCATGGAGGAAAAGGTTGCTATGTGCTACCTTGGTTATGATTTAGATACGATAATGATTGCATAGGTAGGGACCCATCTGTGTGGGTAACTGTAATCTAGGGATAACGATTATATCAAGGGGGTTCACTAGCTATCATTGAGGGCATGGAAGTGACCAATGCCTAGTGTTATTCAAGATTGTGATGAAGATAGCTAAAAATATCACTAAGGTCACAAGGTGGTATATGTTAGGAGCTACTTCTTCCTTAGTTGAAAAAATTACATCACTGATGGCATATAGGTGATCTATGTCAGAATCCACTAGGTTATTGTAGTTTCACTACTTGTGGAGTTTTAAGCCTTGGGATAGAGGAGGATCCTACAGTGTAGTATGTGATGCACTGAATCCTCTTCCCATTTGTCTAATGATGTAGAAGATCGAAGGAAAGTATAAGACCTATGATGTACTGCAAAATACACCAGTATTATTTTCTATCGAGGATGCATTATGGGCATGTGTTAGTCAACCATTGTGATGTGTAAGCCAATCACTATGTGTATATGTGGTGTATGTTGGAGCTTGTCACTATGTGTATGTGATGTAGGTTGGAGCTTGCCACTATTTATGTGATGTATGTTGGAGCTTTTCACTATGTATGTGATGTATGTTACAACTCATTAGTATATATTTGTGATGTATACCAAAGCTCATGACTGTGTGTGTGATGTGTGTTGGAGCTTGTCACTATGTATTTGTGATGAATGTTAGAGCTGGCCAAAGCCAACCACTAATGCATTTATGATATACATATGAGATACTCATTTTTATACTTGTGATGTGTATATGAGACAATCATCATTGTACTTGTGATGTACATTATGAGACAATCGTCATTGTACTTATGATCTATGTATGATCCAATTACTATTGTACTCATGATGTGTATGAGCTAGTCAACTTATGTATATGGAGGTATGCTCATGACATCCCTTGAGTATGATCTTTGATATTATTTTATGAATGAACCCTTGTGAATATTGTGAATGTTTCTACACTAATGTTTGGTAATGTTTGGTATGGACCCAACACTTGATGGAAAGTTATTATAATTATATTATAATTAAACTAAGTTGATATCTTAATGCTTAATTAATAGTCTTGGATTAAAAACGAGATTAGAGATCTCATGCAAGAGGAGAGAAAAAAATCCCTCCAACATAGGTAGGTGAACTACTAAGCCTCAAATTTTGATGAGGGGATAGGTAGGCAGGGTCACCTTGAACCCTCAGGGTTTAGGTCTGGGTCTAAGAATGACCCTAGTTGTAGGAGCTTAATACTTCTAAGTGTAAGAAAATAGTTAGTGATAGTTATTTGTTGTCACCAAGATAAATGAAGAACATTTGAAATTTACACTTAAGATTTGGTGAATTATGCATGGTCATTTAAGGTTGTCATGGTGGTAAATTAAAAAAAAATGTTGTGCCAAAGATGGGGATTTTACACCTAGCTTGCTACCTTCAATCTTGTACACATATTTGTTGGGTTTGGCCTAGGAAACTTGTCTCCTTGCAACATAGTGCTATCCCTTTTGAGATATGTCTAAATATTGTTAGTCATTAGATAGAAAAGAATAGTAGAAGAAACAAAAGATAGTGAAGTGTGCATCAAAGTAGTAGCATACATTACATAGAGTCAGATCCAAACATAAATAATAAATCAATGATTATGGACTTATAGAAACATACAAACATGATGCTAGATAAAACAATAAGTTAATGTAGGATTGCACAAATTAATTCATACAAAGATTAAATTTTCCAAAATAAATAATCAAGATCCAGAATATTAAAAAAAAAAAACATTTTTTAGTTAACAAGATAGTAAATTTGTTTCCATACAACTAACATTTAAACTTACACTAATCAAAAACTGTTACTTATCAAATCTAGATTAATCTATGCATATTGGTGTGCATCTTATTAGTTTATTTTCCTTTAATCGACCTTGGAGCATAGTATAATAATTCTCTACATGGCATATCACAAAGTTCCATTATAGAGAATTCTGAAAGTGCAAGATAAAATCAAATTAGAAAATAAGTTCTCTGAAAATGAGGAACCTTAAAAATTCGCTCTCTATTTGTCGCTTAGGATGCTATCTAGACCAGTTATCAATCTTAAAAAAAAGGCAATGGACCCATTACTTATATTTAACACAAGATGGTAACCTTTATATGAATTGAGTTCCCGTTGAACTATTTTCGTTAATGCATAAAGATTCCGCTGTAAATTTATGAAATAGCGAAAGTAATGACTGACAAGATATGTTAAAGGAAAGCATCATCAATATGTTCGGAATCTATTTGTGTAAAAGCAATGTTGAAGGTCGGATTGAAAAGGAATGGTGGATACCATCTTATGAAGACTTTATATTGATGTGAATTCAGCGGTTCAAGTTCAATACTCATCTACATTCAACGAACTCAATAGATTAAAAATGGTCCAAGTTCAATGAATCGAATCCGTTTACTCCATTTTGTCTACAATGATTCTACGTGGATTCGGTGTAGAGCTATATAACAAACTCGTACCCTTGCCCATAAAAAGCCATACAAAGAACTAGAAAGGCACCTAATCAATATATATGTTTTGGTTTCTCTGAGTTCCTCCAACTTCTTCAGAAAAAACTTCTATTTCTTTGAAGTTATAATTTATTTGCTGAAGAGTTTGGAGGAACTCTGGGAGTCCCTGAACACTTTCTTATCGTGATTGAGATTTATGGCATTCTCCTCTTCATTAAGAGCCTAGAGGTTCTAGAACAACTCTAGTTAAAATGCATATATCAAATATATTTACCTAGACGTTGATATGCTAAGAAAAGATTATATGTGTTTGAGTCATGAAATCATTTAGATGAATGTGTAGAAGCCACTTGTCATTCTATTGAATTATATGCCGTGAATGAGCATATATAGCATGGGAATTATTGTTACCTCAAAACAGATTACACCTTTTACTGTGCATTTCATTTGTTAGCACTATTTTTTTTTCACGTGGTTAGATTGTGAATAGTTTACAGCTTCAACTCAGTTCTTGCAGCACTTCATTTACACGCCTCCACCTTTAGCTCAATTCCTTTATCTCTTCATCCACACACTTCTACCTTCAGCGCACTGCCTTTAACATACTTTAAATACTCTTTCACACATTCACACACATTCTTCTACCTTCGGTACATTGCTTTTGGCATATATCACTTTTAGCACATATAAAACACACACTCTACACTCCCTCACTTGATCTTTCATTTATACCTTCTACAATCCTCAAAAAGTTTCTCATTAACGGCCAAACTGAAATATATGACATGAAATATGCAACAAACATAATTAGTCTACTCTAAATCATCTCTGTGAAAGGAAAATTGAATGTGATTCAAACCAAGAGATAAGCAAGACTTATTTTTCATCTACACACAATGTCATGTTGCTGCATGCAACAAAACCCTGACACAAACACCTCAAAATACCAAGTTAGCCTAACAGGCACTCAACCCTCCAAATATTAACTCCATACCACAAGTGGTACCAGAGAGACCAAATAACATCATGTAAATTAAATTACAAGAATTAAATGATGTTCAAAAACATTTTTATGCCCTCCTTTTACAACTTCATGCAACATTAAGCTAGCACAAGAAAACAAACATAGAAACTATATTTGTTGCAAAATTGGGCAAAGAAAATCATGATATAGAACATTCATAACCCAATTTGTGGTACACACAATTATCTGAAACATGAAATAAGGAAACAAATAGACATATTGAGCTCATCCTCCAATCTGCAAGACCACAACATCAAATGGAAAGAAATATGGAGCATTTATTTCATTCTTCTTAACTGCAAAATCATAGTCTTCACTTTGCTAGCTCTAGAAACATGTACGATAATTATTATGCTTTGAAATCAGGAACATACATCATGTACCTTTGTATTTGACAAACTTCCAAATTGCAATGCCATATCTTCAAATGTAGAGGAATGTGGAGCATTCTCCAAAACTTTTCAATATGCCTTCCTGAGCCACCTTCTACATGACAAACTTTCATGCTTTCTTTCACATCTTTAGTGATGATTTTCAACAAGAGACAATGAATACAATATTCACAACATAATAACCAACACATCTAATCAAAATACTAATTGCATCACAAGCAACCTTCCACACACTATCACTCTGCCGACATCAAAGATAATAGCAACAACAATCTCCATTTTGATTACATCAATGGAAACACCTACAACAACCTTGCAACAACATCCCCCTTTAGCATTAATGGAAAAACTGACATAATATGTAATTTTATCCACATTTGACATCAAAGGTTAAGGGCTAGTGGTGTTCAATTGAGCTTGTAGCAAAATAAAAGCTCCTTGTGTCTGCAAAAACCTCAACATTATGCTAGTGACTTCACCTGAGAGGTAGCCTTCATCAATCTTAGGATAAAAATATGTCTTGAATTTCTCCTACTAGACAGATGCACCAACTATGCATCTAGTTAGAAGGAGGGGAAACCATCCCTAGCTTCTATCTAAGATACTCAAATGTATCCTTTGAAAGTACGTTTGTAAAGATGTATGCATCTTGTTCCTTTGTAGGTATATGCTCCAATATTATGTTTTGATCCACAAATTTCTCTCTTAAGAAGTGATACCTGATAGATATATGCTTGGTCCAAACATACACTAGATTCTTTGAAATATCGATGGAACTTGTATTATCACACAAAATTGGAATGGGCTCATTATACATCACCTTGATATATTCAAGGTTTTCTTCATCTATAACACTTGGGTGTAGGAGGATGTTGGAACAATATACTCTACTTCTACTATTGATAAGGAAAATGAGTCTATATTCTTACTAAACCAAAAGACCAATCTATCTCCAAAAAAGAAAGCTCCTTCATTGGTACTTATACTATCATCAACACTACTTGCCCAATTAGCATTGGTATATGCACTCAGAGAAAATTCATCATCTTTTTTATACCATAGTCCATAATATGTAGTGCTCTTCAAACATCATAACCTTGTGAGGAGAGATATGTATCCATCTTCACACTCTAGAAGGAATGGTTGTTTCCCTCAAACAATTGTGCATGAGAAGAGGACTCCTTTGGAGCCATTAATTTCTAAACAAATACCTCTCTTCAACTGTTAAGTTGCACTAATGAACTTGACTCTAATACCAACTGTTAGAACACACAAATATAATGATACAGGGTGTGAAACAATATATCCCTCAAATTAATCCAATTCAATTTTAACAATCAAAACTTATTACTTGGAATTAACCAAATTAAGTATTCAAATCACACAACCACAACATCAAATTTACTTGGAAAACCCAACAAGGGAAAAAATGTGGTCAAAAAAATTCTTAGAGCTACTGTACAAATCTAGCATCACAAAAGTGAAACAAGATTTACAACATAGTTTAATGTCTTGAAAAAAAGAAAGTTTACAACTCCCTATCAATACAATCCTTACAAAAAGATGTTATAACCTCAGCATATAAAATTTGATGAACTCTAAAGATCCTGTACCAATGCAACACCTATGTTGCCTTCAACTCACTACCTTCCATATTAACCTAGTTCACTTTTGCCTTCATCTCACTAGGTACCTTCAACACTTCATTTACATACCTCTACCTTTAGCTCCCTTTTAGCACATTGAACACACACTCTACACTCCCTCACTCAATCACACTCTTGATCCTTTATTTATACCTTCTATATGCTTCAAAAAGTTTCTCCTTGTCAACTAAACAAATAATTATCATGAAACATGTAATGACCATAACGAGTCAACTCCAAATCATACATGGGAAAAAGAAATTGAATACGGTCCAAGCCAGGAGATAAGTAGGACCTATTTTATATCTGCATATAATCCCATGCTAGAACACACAACAAAAACTCATTACAAACACCTCAAACTACCAACTCGGTCCAGTAAACACTCAACCCTCCAAATATTAACTCTGAAACACAATCAGTAAAGGATAGATAGGATAAAATCATGTAGAATACATTACAAGAACTAAATGATGTTCAAAAACATTTTTATGCCCTCCCTTTACAACTTCATGCAACATTATGCTAGCACAAGAAAAGAAAAAAAAAGTGATCTCTTGCAAACCCAAACAAACACAATCTTGAGATAGAACATTAAGAACCCAACTTGTGGTACACCACATTATATTAAAAATGCAATGAGGAAACAAATAGACACATTGAGCTCATCCACCAAACTACAAGACCACAACATAAAATATGGAGAAATGTGGAGCGTTTCTTTGAACCTTCTTGACTGCAACAACACAGTCTTCCCTCTTATAGCTCTAGAAACATCTATGATAACTATTATGCTCTTAAATCAAGAAAACACACATTGTACATACATGTATGACAAACTTGTAGACCACAAGGCCATATCTTCAAATGTGGGTGAATTCGGAGCATTCTTTGAAAACTTTTATTACACCTTCCTTAGCCACTGTCTACATGACAAACATTCATTCTTTATTTCATAGCTTATCCAATAGTTTTCAATAAGAGACAATGAATACAACATTGAAATCATCATAGCAAACACTTTTGATCAACATACTAATTGCAGCACATGCAACCATCCACACACTATCACTTTGATGACATCAAAGACAATACCAACAACAATCTCCATTTTGTTGACATCAATGACAACACTTGTAACAACCTTGCAACATAAAAAACCTTCACACCTCACCGTGGAGTGTCCTTTAAGAATTGAAAAGGATTGATAAATAGTTTCCTTCTCTCCCAACAACCTAAATTGGAATACAACTTGATACTACTCAGTAAAGCTTTATTAGTTTAAACAAAAACATAATAACATGGAAAAAAGGAAACATTTTCTATATTTGGTAATATTATCAATGACAACCCATTGAAAAATACTCTTATCTATACCTTGGCTAGTGCTTTCATTCTAGTATTCTAGTGGGAGCTTGGGAATATGAACCCAAATACTAGTCATTTTAACCTTAGTAGCATCAAATAAAGTAGTCCACCTTTATAAATGATGATAAGCCCTACAAAGAAACTAGGGGCCTCTTGAAGAACTCTTGAAAATTCATCCATCGATGAAAGGAGAGAAGGAGGTATCCATTTTACATTATAGTAACATGAAGACTATAATCATTCTAGCATTTGGTCACCCAATTACAAATAACATCATTTTTTGGCCAATAACCCAAGAACCTACCAATGAGGGAAAACTAACAAAAAAAAATCTATGTTAAAGGAGGCATTAGGAATATTAATTGAGGCACAAGGAACACCACTAAAAATAGTAATGGAAAAATAGGGTTCCAAAAAGGAGAATATAACCACATCATAGCAATCTTAAGTCTCACATAGGGGAGGAGATGGTGCATGAAGCAATGAACCTTCCATAACATGCTATGAAATAGGGAGAAGAATAGGGGCCACTTCCTAGGTAGAAAACCCAATACAGAATCCCACACCTAAACATAAGGATGGATCCACATCCACATCACACAAACAAACAACAAGGGAAGAAATGAGATCTAATTTCAACAAGGGAGATGAAGTAGGATAAAAATATTTCTTAAAAAAGTGAGAAACCACATCACTTGTTATGTTAAAAAAGTTATGATTTCATAATACATTGAGGAGGATAAATCTCATGCTAAAAAAGTTCAAAAGAAAATATATCTACAAGGATCAAGGGACAAAGTAGAAGAAATCCCCTCCTAAGAGAGAGTAGGCATAGAAGACACTAGAGAAATATTCCTTTGAACAACACGCATCTTAGATACATGATCACATTTGAACAAACCATTGTGCCTCTAGCCATAGAAAAATAGTGATTTATCCTCTTCAATCTCCACCTATGAGTGGCTCTCATTAGAGGACTTAGATTTCCCATCACCCACACATTGTTGAGAATACAAATAATACTTCAAGAGAATGCCAAGGATATTTTCCTCCTCAGCCCATTCATTCTCACAAACATCTAAATAAAACTCCTCTAAGTCATCCCCATCACTTTCCTCAATATTTGAATTTCCATCACCAAAACCTTTGCAAGGAGAAACATAATTTTCAACACCATTGCAAGATGCCAGCATTATTAGGTTTGTGGTTCTATTCATAGAAAATTCCATCCAATGAAATCTAAATATATTGATCCTAGAATATCTTTGGTATTGATATCATAATGCTATCACAAATTTCAAAGGCACCAAACTTATTACATAGGGAGCTCTCTAACATAAATTGTATACCAAAAATAATGTGTTGCTACCAGTCAAGTGCTGGAAACACAAATTGAACAAAACACCTTCCCATTTTTCTAGTATTTGAAGGGATTCATCAACATTCATTTATCATATCGCACCTCTCAAACATCCTTTATCATCTAGAAGAATTAAATAGATCAACAATAACAAAATGTTTTAATTTGTTGAACTAAAAATAATGAAAACCTTGGATAGATCATTTTAGGGCCCTAGCTTCCTATCTTCAAACTTGTACACATACTTTTTGGGGTTTTCCTAGGAGAACATGTCTCTTTGTAACACAGTGCCATCCCCTCTAAGGTATTTCTAAATATTGTTAATCATTAGATAGAAAAGAATAGTAAAAAAAATAAAGGATAATGTAGCGTGCATCAGAATAGTAGCATACATTACACAAGGTCATATCCAAATAGAAATAATAAATCCATGATTATGGACTTAATAGAAATATGTAAAATTGATCCTAGATAGAGCATAGATTTAGTGTAGGATCTGTAAGAATTAATTGATACAAAGATCACATTTTCCAAAATAAATAATGAAGATCCACAATCTTTATAAAAAATGTGCATTTTTCAATTAACAAGATAGTAAATTTATTTTCATACAACCAACATTTAAACTTACACTAATCCACAGCTGTCACTTATCAATTCTATGCATATTGGTGTGCATCTTAATAGTTTATTTTCCTTTAATCCACCTTGGAGAATAGTATAAGAAATCTCTAAATGGCATATCAGGAAGTTCCATTCTAGAGAATTCTGAAAGTGCAAAATAAAATCAAATTAGAAAATAAATTTTCTTCTGAAAATGAGGAACCTTAAAAATTCGCTCTCCAACTGTGGCTTAAGATGCTATGTTGATCAGTTATAAATCTAAAACTAGCACTTGCAGCCCAGGGAGCTGCAAGGAATACGCCGATAGTTTTATATAGTTTGCTAAGCATTATTGATATCTGAACATTATTGGCCATGTATTTGTTGATTATTAAAACAATAGTAGGGTATGTCATTGTGTGGCCAAGCTCTAAAATGTATCAAATCCAGGCAATAATAGATAATGATCAAAACCCCTCTTTTCCTTTGGTGGTACACAAACCTCTCACATCTAAAATGGTCAATGTTGCAAAGGCCATGCTATAAGAAAAAACAAAAAAATGTGCTCAGATGTAACTGCCCATGCTTCTCATAGGCCTGTTTGTGCAAATGAAAGTTTGAATCCACTATGGAAGAAATATACCTTAACATATTTTCAACCAAGTTAGTTAAACTCAGGGATGGGCCTCAAATGTACGCCCTTGTTTCTTGCATTCTGTGTGTAGAGGGGATGATTGACAAAATAAGCTATGAAAGCACAGTAGTAAGAGCTGTTTCTAAACACATTAGAAATGGGGGAAGTTGCATGGCTGAACTTGTTTCAATAAGATTCTGTTGGGAAAAAATCTTTCTTTACTTTTTCATATCTGGTTGAGTATGTAGATGGGTAACCAAAAGAAGAAATCAGCTCCAACAAAGCAGCAAGCCGAAGCTTCAGAACAACAGCCTCCCCATCCTCTGACTTTTGCATAGCTTCTTTACAACAGCAATGATACCGTCCCAATATTGCTTCACAACAGCAATGATATACTGATTGCAATATTCTGTGAATCAATATTTGTCATTTTTTCTTTGGGTTCTTCAAACTGTAAGTCCCTTGATAAAGGGATGCTAATGCAAAAAAAGGCTCCGCTTCTGTGGGAACTTAGACCTGACATGAACTAATTAATTTCTTTAAGGCCAACAAGAATTCATTCCTGACACTAAAATAAACTTGGGAGGAGGCCAACAAGATCCAACGACTCAACCCATGTATTGTAAATCACCATAATGATAGAAAAAAATCTATTTCCATAAATGGGAACCTCATGTCACACAATAATCCTCCAAAATAAAGATATAGAAAGGTCATAAGAAAGCAAATGTGTTGTGAAATTAAGTTCAATGTAAGGTATAGATTCATTTCAGAGTACTTAGAGTGCATGTACAGCATCCCGAACACCTCTCTATGGAATTTTTTTAAGAAACACACTATATTTAATAGGAAAAAACCAAACTTGTAAGGAAAAAATGAATTGTACTAAGTTCCATTATGAAGTTATTATTCAAGTTGCAAATTTCAAGTTTAATGTTTCTATTTGAATTTTAACAGCATACTCAAGTTTTGATGGTTTGCCCCCTGCATACTCCTGCATCTTGCATACTGTTGTACTCTTGCAGTAGCATGTGCAAATATTGGGCACTTCTACTGGGTGTTGTGTTCCTAAACTGTACGTATGCAGGCACCTGTGCACCAAGATAAGGTTGGTCACAGGGGAAAAATAACTTAGGTGTTTATACTTAGGACACTTCCTAACTCTGTCCTCTAGTTTATATATTATCTATCACTGCAAGGATGACCACCTTTAGAAGTGGCTACATAAATGCAGTGATCATCAATGCCACATATGATCAGTTGAGGCTAATTGATCTCCAAGTTTTTATTTTTCTTCTCCATGGAGGATATCCCCTCCATCTCTGCTAATGACCTTGGTGACTCAATTTCTTGAAGCACATCTTGCATTTTAACTATTGTGGCTGTATTGCTATCCTTCTTTGGCCAGTATTCATCTGTTGTAACCACCTGCACATCACAAAAATAATCAGCAAATTGAATTTATCTTATATGCTTCTCTATATAAAATTTATATCTCATGGCATGTTCTTGGAAACAAAGTAATTATTGCGGTGAAAGAAGAGCATTGCTTGAAAAAATGACCAAGGGAAACTAATGGCATTGGTAAACATCCAAACAATAATAGATGGTTGGAATGGAGTTTTTGTATGATTATAATAATCATTTAGTGGAGCGTTTGACAAAATGCCTCACCCAAATGTAGGCTTAGCCAACGTATATCATAAGCAACATCTGTCATGAGGTTATGCAATACTCTTTCGCGCATACTCAAAGAACCATGCTTGCATAGAGTGAAATAAAATAGAAGAAATAAATGATATCTGTTTTTCTCATCAGACATCTCCTCTGAATTAAATGCCTTTAATTCAGACATCTCCTCTGAATTAAAATATTGATCTCATTAAATAAAATAAAGTAACAGAATGGAAAAAAAAATATCTTTGAAATAGTAAGACAAAAATAAAAAGAAAAGCAGTTTTTTATCGATAAATGTAATAGTTTGTACTATCAAAGATACAAATAACAGGGGAATGTTGTTTTTAATTTGAGATCCGATATGAAAAAGGGGAGAATTGGGTTAAAGAGAGACTACTGCAAACAACAGGGAAATGTTGTGAGAGGAGATGTCTGTCCACATAACTGGAATTTTCAGTTCCGATATCAACATATTGGAAGTAGTCAACGATACTTTGCAGGCTTCTCATATTTTGAGATTTTCGTCTCTATTTCCCCTTCCAATACCATTTGAACCAAGCTTCTCTGTGGAAAACTGATATTAATCCTGACCTATATAATTGCCTCAAAGTAAAAGATTAGAGCTTTCTCCATACATGTATATTAATGATTGCATTGACAGGTTACATTTTCTTTCTTTGCCAACAATATTCTTTCTCAGGCTATATATTGAAAGTAACAACAGGGTAATTTGTAGTATAGCGAATCCACTTCAGCCCTCTTAATAATTCCTTATGTAAACATAAAGTAAAGCTTAGTCAATTGTTAGAGATTAGTTTCCCTGTTGAAGAGATTAGTTTGGCAAGGAATATACACAACACATTGATATAATATAGTAAGGAGTGGCATATTTTGAAGCAGTGGCAGGGGGCTTTCAGAAATGGCCTATTTGAAGGTGGTCTAAAGCCTTATAATGGGTTTACTATGGATCACGCTGAAGGATTACTTGAAGATCATTCAATCAAATGTGGGCCATATAGAAATTGTCCAAGAAATCTATGCATTCTAGTCAATGAGTTGAGAGGCTTGGAAAAAAAAATCCATCATTGGATCTTTCATAGAGGCCAGCAATTTTTAAACAATGCTCAAGGTCCTGAGATTAAATCTGACAATGAATTTGAAGAAAATATGTATCCTTACCTCTTCTGGCTCTTTGGTGATTTTCTCCAGGTTTTTGGTTCCATGACGCTAGTATTTCCTTCATCGGGGTTCCTTGAATAATTGATCTTATTCTCCTTTGATCTAATAAAAAAATTTAATTTTATAATTGGGTGAAGTCTGCAGCATCTATATAATATCTGCAAATTAATGTTGAAATAGTGAACATGAATCAAACCAGTCAGACCCTAATTAAATAAAGCCCATACCAACCATTTGCACCAAAATCTTCAAGATTTCAATCTGAGGAAAACGAGTGAAACCCACCCAATTGGTTTGGGGCAATGGGGCACCTTGCAACCATATTTAGAAGGAAAGCTCACGAGGATGGTAGGATTCGAACTTGTCACAGAGTCAAGAGGTAGGAGTTATACATAAGGTCAACATGCATACATATGACCATATTATAAAGACAAGCCCAGTTCATGTTTTCCATGTGCTCTTCTAGCTCTCTCCTAAGGTTGACCTAACTTTTATGTATGCAAAATTGTCATCTGATAAATGAGTGAGACCCCAATTTAGCAAGCCCAACATTGTACATGTCTATGTATACCAAAATCTCTTAATTTTCAATGTCTACAGAACAAAATCATCAATATATACACAACAAATTATGAACAAAATTAAGACCATTGCCATGGGGATTATGCAGGAGAAAGCTAAAATAGGAACCTATTGTAGGAAAACATAGAAATCGCCTCCTACTACTTACAAAACCCTAGCAAAGGAGAATTTTTTGCCAATGACATGATCCCAAACAATCTCGGTACAGGACGAGACCCTAGCAAAGCAGAATTTTTTTAAAATGACACGAAGCTCTGAGCAGACTTATAGGAAGCCTCGACCATGATGAAGCAGCTCCTAGGTGGCCGCCAAGCAGCTACATAGCGGGGTCAGGGTGCATTAGGTGTGTTTGCACAAAACACTGTATTAAGAATCAAGATTGGCTGCAGAAGCAAGTAGAGTCACCTAGTTGGTCTTGAAATTTTAATTCCAATTCAAAACCATTGCCATCAATGGCATCAAGGCAGTTTGATTTCCTCTGTTGGGGATTCTGTTTTGGTCTAGAAATGTAATCAGCTTGGCCCATGTATGCTAAAATTAGGGCAGGATAGACTATGGAAGTGAAAGCAATTTGTAGATATAAAAAATAAAAAATATTTATGCCATAAATCTCAATAAATGCTCAAGAGAAAGGACATTGTTTCATTATTAAAATGATTGGGCACATAATGCAGTGCTGGGCATCTAGCAAACCTTGATTGATAACTGTGAAAAGTTCCCAAGATCTGCAAACATTACTTCTGAACCTGAAATCGCAAGTGAAAAGATCAACAAAGCATCCCAAATTTCCTAAAAACAAAAGTAGGGTTTATCAGAGTATGACCAAGGTCTAAAATCTAACAGAACATTGACAAATTGAAGCATGAAAGAGGCTTAAAATCTTAAGAGTTTGGCCAAAAACAAATGTTTCTTTCCAAATATTGATATCTGAAGATTTTCTGCAGCATATCCTCCACAATCAAAGCAGTATTTCACAAAACACTATATTAAGAATCAAGATTGGCTGCAGAAGCAAGTAGAGTCACCTAGCTGGTCCTGAAATTTTAATTCCAATTCAAAACCATTGCCATCAATGGCATCAAGGCAGTTTGATTTCATCTGTTGGGGATTCTGTTTTGGTCTAGAAATGTAATCACCTTGGCCCATGTTTGCTAAAATTAGGACAGGATAAACTATGGAAGTGAAAGCAATCTGTAGATAAAAAAAATAAAAAATATTTATGCCATAAATCTCAATAAATGCTCAAGAGAAAGGACATTGTTTCATTATTAAAATGTTTGGACACATAATGCAGTGCTGGGCATCTAGCAAACCTTGATTGATAGCTGTGAAAAGTGCCCAAGATCTGCAAACATTACTTCTGAACCTGAATCGCAAGTGAGAAGATCATATCTTTTCACAAAAGCATCCCAAATTTTCAATTGGACCACTTTGTCCTATTTTGATCGCATTTGTAACTATCAAACAAGACTAAAAACTTGCCTGTTATGCACAATAGAATGCCTCCTACGGACATCCATTCTCCTCTTTGTGTCTTCTTCAGAAATTTGTACATGTAATGTGGAGAGAATGCTTGATAAACATGGGGATTCCAGTGTACGATATTGTAGAGGCCAATATCACTGATGCATGTTAGCCAAGTCAGGACAATTGGTGCGAACATGAAACCCACCTGATGCATACCACAGTGTTGCAGTGCAAATAGGCCCACCAATATAAGAAATGTAACCACTGCATCTGAAACAAGATATCTATTTAAGCATCATTAAGCAGAAATGTGCTGAACAACTTTCAACAAGCTATGTCTAGTGAAACTAAATGTTGCAAAATATAATAGAAATATTACCGAATGAAACTTTCCCTCATAGTAGGGAGTGATATCAAGATTATGGAAGTTGTTAACCCAATTCCAAGTTAAGCCTAATGCCCAAATAACAACAGAACTTGTACTGTATACAATTCTAATGCAGGTTAATGCCAATTCAAGCCATTTTCAGGGACACCCATTTGTGTCCTGATTATTATAGATTGTGGCAATAAAACTTATGAGAATACTTATAGCAGAAAATCGGTACCGAATGTGAAATTGAATTCCATTCGAAACCATTAAGAATTGGAAGCATCCCTGAGGAGTACTTACAAGTAGGTATGAATGACACTATTTGAATCAGTCATTTTCAAATGGACATCCCCAGCAAAAAGAAAACTTACTCATTCCAGAAAATAGAGGCATTTTTGTAGGCAGAAAGGAAGCCATGCCAAAAAGGTTCAGAGCCTGATCTATTGGAATTACCACGCCCAACACCATCTCTAGAGTGTTTGGAAGGTTGCTCAACCCTCATTCTCCTGCCATGCCATCAGTCCTCCACTCTATTGTCTGCTTCTGCTCCCTCTGTGCTTTAACCATTTTCACTCCTGCACTCCATTCTATCCAGAATTTGATCTAATTAATATAATATATTAATTATATGATTATAAATTATCAGATTAATTATTAATTTATATATTAAATATTTTTATTTATATAACCATTGATTATTTTCTTATATTAAATCCAATGAACAAAAAAGGCAGAATGTGTGAAGAGGAGCTGAAGTTCCTGTTCAAGGGAAAAGAATACGGCGATGAAGCAGAAGAAGCAGTGCTGACGAAAACGATGGCTGGATTGGTGGTTAGCAGAACAGTAGTGAGTAAGAACCAAGGAGATATAGAATGAACTCAAGAAAGAGTAGAAAACAGTCAGGGAGTGGGATGATTGCTGGAGGAAGAAGGTTTGATCCTAGAAAAGGAGACTGGCAGGAAAAACTGATCCTAGAAAAGGAGACTGGCAGGAAAAACTAAGGGAAATTTTCAGTCTTTAATGTCAAGGTTACGGTTGGTCAGTCTGTTCTGGTGATCAATATCCCTGACAAATTCTAAAATTCAACGGTGGAAATCTTGAAAAGAAACAGCCATAACTGCAAAGTTTATAGGAATTAGGCCATCAGTGGACTGTATCAAGGCATGGATGGGGGAAACTTGGTCGTCTTCTCCACAACCTAGCATTAGTTTTTTGGTGTTGGGCTTCTTGCAGATTACTTTCCAGTCGGAGGAGGATAGTGATAAAAATCTTGAAGGGGAAGGGGAGGGCTGGTTTATGGGCAATGCTAGACTTTATTTGAGATAAGACAGAGGAAAAAGAAAACACGAGAAGAATATTACAGATAACTAGATAAGCCAGTAGAACAAGGAGTAGGATCTTCAGGTAAGGGACATCTCGAGTACACCCTGCCTCAATGAAAATGGAA
Source organism: Sequoia sempervirens (assembly GCA_007258455.2). Lineage (NCBI taxonomy): Eukaryota > Viridiplantae > Streptophyta > Pinopsida > Cupressales > Cupressaceae > Sequoia > Sequoia sempervirens. The sequence goes on along the minus strand of VDFB02193867.1, from coordinate 69,794,139 downwards.
TGTCAAAATAACAACACAATTGTTTTAGAACGAAAGCAAACACAAAAAAAAAATGATTCAGCCGGCTAACAGGTTCCCAAAACCTTAGCTTGAGATTCTGCAGAAAATGTGTCGTGCTGTCAACAAAATATTACGAAACCCTACAAAAGCAGATAGGCAAATGTTCTCAAATGACACTCATTTCACATTGATTCATGCGGAAATGAACGAGAACTAAAAACAATTGATCCCCGGAAAACTGAACATCCACTGGAATGTCAGCAATTTTATTATTTTTCAAATCCACCAAACCTAGAGACAATACCCTCCAAATGTCTCTCAAATTGTTATGAGAATTTCAAAACTACGTCTAAAATACACTACTCTCCAAATGTCCGTCAAATTGTGATTGAATTTTCAAACCCCAAGTTTCAAATTTTCTTGCTAAAACATTACAGTACGTGAACAGGATAAACAAAAACAAAGCACCCACCTGTGCTCTGTGGCGGTCATCCTCAGGCGCAGAAACCGTAGAAGCAATGGAAGCCCCAACAAAGCGCGGAGAGGAAGCAACAGACGAAATAGCACGAACAGAACTGTATCTTTATTTCCTGGGTCAGGAAAACCTTCCACGTTGCCGGGTCACCACTTCATAACCCTCTTTGATTTGCACACGTCTATGTCATCGCCACGTCTAGAGAGATGAAAATCCTCCGACAATTGCTGTCTGCTGAAAAATCATTCACTGAAAACCACACAGTTTAATAGCAATTCAAAAGTCCTATGATGGCGTGAGACAAATTCCCGGCGTGAGACAACTTCCCGGCTGCAACCTCGCACAAAATATAGCCTATCGACTACGTCTCTGCCCTAGGTTTGACAGCTGCCCAGTTCTTCAGGTCGGAAAAAGGTGTGAGCCGGAATCTGATCTACTTGCCCGAGCGGTTTACAGTGAACCGAACACTGCTCGACGGCGGACGTACCTGTTTCAGGCGTGAGACAGGTTTTCAGACATATCATGCACTGGGGATCCCAGAAGTAGAGCCTATCGGCTAAAAATTGCAATAGACACATTGCTTATATTTAACACAAGATGGTAACTGTTTTATGAATTAAGTTCCTTTTGAACTACTTTAGCTAATGCATAAAGATTCCTCTCTAAATTTATGAATTAGCAAAAGTAATAAGTGACAAGATATGTTAAAGGAAAGTGGCAACAATATGTTTGGAATCTGTATGTGTAAAAGCAATTTGAAGGTCGGATTGAAAAGAACTGGTGGATACCATATTATGAAGACTTTATATGGATGTGAATTAATGGGTTCAAGTTCAATACTCATCTACATTCAACGAACTCGATAGATTAAAAATGGTCCAAGTTCAATGAATTGAATCTTTTACTCCACTTTGTCTACAATGATTCTACGTGCATTCTGTGTAGAGCTATATAACAATCCCGTACCCTTTCCCCTAAGAAGCCATACAAAGAACTGCAAAGGCACCTGATCAATATATATGTTCTGGTCTCTCTGAGGTCCTCCAACTTCTTCAGAAGAACAACTTCTATTTCTTTGAAGTTATAATTTATTTGCTGAAGAGTTTGGAGGAACTCTAGGATTCCCTGAACACTTTCTTATCGTGATTGAGATTTATGGAATTCTCCTCTCCATTAAAAGCCCAGAGGTTCTAGAACAACTATAGTTAAAATGTAGATATCACAAATAATTACCTAGCCATCGATATACTCAGAAAATATTATATATGTTTGAATCATGAAATATTTTAGTTGAAAGTGTAGAAGCCACTTGTGATTCTATTGAATTCTTTGCCGTGAATGAGCATATATAGCATGGAGATTATTGTTATCTCAAAACAGATTACACCTTTTACTGTGCATTTCATTTGTTAGCACTATTTATTTTTTTCACGGGGTTCCATTGTTAATAGTTTACGTAGTGAAATTTATATGTATTTACGTTGTGATTTATTCAGGTCAAGCCAGGCAAGAGGCAGTTTCAATGGTGGCCTTTTTTATTAGTTTATTGTGTTTTGTTTCTTTCTATCTAAAAATAGATTAATCTTTTGAAGTTATTGTTCCATCTCAATGTAATGCCTCGCTCTAAATTTTACATTCTTACATAGTCTAAATTGGATGTGTCATTAAATACAGATATAGAGTTTTAAGCCAGAGAAATAGATTCAAGTTGTCTACCTCTTTAACATTACAGGTCTTTTAACGTGAGCAGTGCTGTAGGAAACTGTTAAAACGATAATTGTTTGAGATTTTTTCAAAAGCAAATATGTAGCTTCTATGCTGGCTAGATTTTAATATTTTATCTTTATAGGTATGAAGGTTTCTCACAAAGTTATATATATATATATATATATATATATATATATATATATATATATATATATATATATATATGTGTGTGTGTGTGTGTGTGTGTGTGTGTTTTAGTTTTTGGAATAGTTGAATGCTTTTACAATAATTATGAAAATCTAGAATAAAGATTATATCTCTATCATTGTCTGTTAATTTATAACCAAAGATTTGGCTTTTACAAAAGGTCAAGCTTCTTTGGACTTAGTCAAGAAAATTTAATATATTTGTGAATGTGACAACCAAATCTTGTTATTTTGGAGGATGTTATGAATCTTATGATTATGTGTCTTAATTTTAATATTTTAATAGATTTGGTTTTAACAAAAGATTAGGGTTTCTTTTCTTTTCATGGGAATTACCTCCACCCACTTGCTAGAGTAGTCTGTAGCAATAAGGATATGAGTATGACCACTGCTTGACTGAGGGATGATAGGTCCTATGAAATACAAACCCCATTGTTGAAAGGGTTCTTTGATCACCACATGATTTAATGGAAGTGCCACCAACTGAGGTATGCTTGCAAATTGTTTACACTTTTCACATTTGGTCACCCAATAATATGCATCTTTAAACATCCCAGGCCAGTAATAACAATGTCTTAGAATTTTGAATGCAATCAAAGTAGAAGAGAAGTCCCCCCACACACTTCATTATGAAAGGTCTCCAATAATCTCTCCTATTGACTTTTATCAACACACTTTAGAAACATGCCATCTAATCCCTTCTTATACAAGGTGTCTTCCTAAATAACATACTTAGCAACTTTTAGTTTGAGGTTCCTCCTTTTCTTGTGAGACAAATTCTTTGGGAATTCCCCATATGTCAAGTAGTATGCAATATTTAAACACCATCATCTTGGAGGCTAACCATTAACACCATACGTAGACTATCATTATCTTCTTCTTTGGGTTGATCCTCAACCATCAATTTACACAATCCTCTACCTCTAACTAGTTTAGTGGGCTTGATATCTATATCATACTCTTGCACTTTAGCTACCCATCCCCCTCTTCTATTACAACCAATATCTTGTGGAGTGAGTATACTTTTAATAGCAGGGTCCGCTACATAAATAAATGAATAAGAATGAAATATGTAGAAAAAACTACTTAACAACTTTGATGACTGCAAATGCATGTTTCTTGATCTAAGAGTAGGTGATCTCATGTTTCTTCAAGGGTACACTTACAAAAGTAATAGGTACCTAAAAATTCTAATCATTAGCTTGGAGAAGGATGGAAAACATTGTATGTTGAGAGGCATAATAGTAAATACTGAAATCCTTATTGAAATATGGATGAACTAAAATAGGAGCGTGGGCAATAGCTTCTTTGATTTCTCTAAAATCTTTTTTTCCAGATTCGTTCCATTTGAAAACCTATTTCTCTTTCCATATATCCACTATATGTTTGGTAATATCTAACAAGTCTGACATGAATTTCCTTATAAATTAACTTGACAAAAAAAAGATTTAACCCTGGTCTTGTTAGAAGGTAAACTCGGCTGCAAAATAGCCTTAACTCTCTCTAGGTCTATTTTAATTCTCTCCTTTGATACTATGTGTGCAAGCAACTTACCTTTAGTGACCCCAAAAACTGACTTCTTAGCATTTAGAGAGATATCATGTTCCTTACACCTACGAAGCACTTGTTCCAAATCTTTCAAATGATCTTTCCCTTTTTTGGAGAACACAATTAGATCATCTAGATAGATAACAATAATTTTATTCCTAAGGTCCCCAAAAAGATAGGTCCATAGCTCCCTAGAAGGTGGCTCCAACATTAATGTTTCTGAAAGGTATTATGTTATAGGCTCAAAAGTTCCCCATAGGGTAGTGAAAGTTTTTTTATGTTGATCCTCCCCTACAACACTAATTTGATTATATCCTAACAAGCCATCAAGCATGGACATCATTTCTCATCCAGAAATTGTTTGAACAATATGATCCATCATGGAAAGTGGATAGTTATCATTTAAAGATGCCTAATTAAGATTCCTAAAGTATACACAGATTCTTATCTCCCCATTTTTCTTTTGAACCAGGACAATGTTAGCTGCCAAGGTTTAGTGATGAATTGGGTATATGATTTTGGCCTTCAACATTTTATCAATCTCTTTGAAAATTATATTAGGAACCTTAGGATTGTAGTTTCTTTTCTTTTGTCTATAAGAGACTATACCCTCCTTCAAAGGTATATGATATTGGAATATCTCGCCCATAATTTTTTTTAGGTCATCATAACACTAGGTAAAGACTTCCTTGTATTTGATCAATAATGCTATCAACATATCCTTTTCCTCAAGAGTGCAACACTTCCCAATATAAACTTTGGAGATTCAACATCACCAAGATTCACCACTTCCTCCCCTGAATTGTTTATAGATTCACTCATTTTCTTCTTGATAGCTCGATCATGTTGATCAAACTAGTCTTCCAAAGAAACCAAACCCTTAGGAATCTTATTACCCTTCAGCTAGACAACTCCATCCTCTAAATATTGTGCATCATTCAGATAGAGCTCTTTACATTCACTAGTACTACCCTCAAAGAAGGTATAGGTAAATATCTCAGCATTCTCCAAAAAGGCTTGAATTTTCTTGTCATTTTTAAATACTTTCCAATGATTAACATTATAAGGAACACTAGGTATGTAAATCATCTCAATCCTATAAGAATTGTTCTTGAAGTCAAGATGGGGAAGCAACAAAGAAGCATTTATTGCTAATGAATCAGCTATAGAATTTAACTCCCTTGGTATTGCCTCTATGGAGAAAGCATCAAAACATTCAATGGAGTCCCATAATTTATTTTGATAGTATCTTAGTCTTTCATTTTTTACAATGAAAACCTTACGTGCCTATTTGACTATTGATTCGACATCTTCCAATGCCCTAAACATCTTAATACCCATATTCCTTGCTTCAGATAATCTTAGTAACAAGGCTTCATAATTCACAATGTTATTAGTATTTGTAAGATCCAACATATAGGAAAAAGAAACAACGAAACAACGAAATAGGTTGCTCCACCTCTTAGGAGATGGAACACAAACTAGTGTTTAGGGGACCTAGACCTATTTCCTTCAAGTTTCATTCAAGGAAACCCTAGAGATCTGCATCCAAGGATGGAATTAGGGAAAGAGATCTACTAGAAGAGTGTCCTAGGGTGTGATTAAAGATAATAAGAGGGTTCACCACCAAGCAAGGGCTTGGAAAGACTAGAAATGAATGTGACATACAAAGTACCATGCAAAACCTAACTAAATGACCTAGGAAATGAAACTAAAATGTAGAATAAAGGACTAAGAAAGTATAGAGGTGCACCTAGGAGCATGATGAGGTCAAAACAAGATCCAAAACCCTGAAAACCTATTGTTTAGTTCCCATTGGGACTCATATTGTAGTATGGGTGATTTAGTCCTAGACTAGGGTTTTTGTGCCAAAACTAGAATCTCATGATGTCTAATTTGAATTCACCAAAATCTGAAAAATGTGTTGTACTGGGACTCATACACCACAAGTGGCCTATCAGTCCCAATCTAATTTTTTTGAAGGTCGAGACCTAAATCTTCTCTCCTATCTTCGTTCTTCCTTGCAAGCTTTGTTTCTAGGGCTCAAATCCCAATTTATAACCTATAGGAGACTTTTCGTGAAGATAGCAACCTTGTGATGACTTGATAACTTTCTTCAACCTTGCAACCTAGTACTCAAATTATCTCCAAGTCTCAAGACACCTAGATCTACAATCACACATGTAAAGAGAGAAAAACTTATTGATTGTTAGGAAATGGGGGTTTGCCTTGGTCAAATCCCATTTAGGTAATTAAACCTTGTGATGAAACAATAAAATATGAACATGAAACATGAAATATGAAACATGAACAATGATACCTTGAATGATGTCTTGTAATGTAGATCTACAATCTAACATGAAGTGGGTATGTAGAATGTAGATCTTGATCTTGAATTGGATATGAATCAATGCTTGCAAATGGATCTTAAGTGCTACTTCACAACACTAGCTCAACAACACGCTTAATGCCTTATGATCTTGACATGATAATGGATCTTGAATTTTTGCAACAAATGATGAAGAAATATTCCCTTGAATGTCATATAAATGCTCTTGTAAACTCTCTTGATGCTCTTATGAATTCTTGGGATGCTTAACTCTTGATTGCTTAGATTGATATCATGAAGGCTTAGGTGAAATAATTATTTGAAACCTTGTTTATATAGGCATTCCAACCAATTTACTATTTATTAGATCCCAAATTTTGACATATAAATGAAATTTGAATTCAAAACCCCGATTTCTTCCTGAAAACCCTTAAAATTGGCCAAATTGGACTTATACGCCACTTGTGGTATATAGGTCCCATCTGGGTGGGACTCATACACCCAAGGTGGCGAATGGGTCCCACTAGGCCTTTTCAAGTGGAGGAAATGCCAGGGAGTTGGAAAATTAAGTGTATGTATTGATCTTGTTGGAATTTTGGTTGAAATAAGCCTTGGGATGCATAATATAGAGTCTTATGGGCCTATTAATGATTATATGAAGGTCATGAATGGAAGAGGGCCTAAAACTCAATTTGAAGGTGTAAATAAATACACTTTACAACAATAAATTAAGGAAAAATTAGGTCAATTTAGCTTAAAAGGGTCTTAAATCTAATGTGAATGTGTAAAACACATTACAACACTAGATCAAAGGTGACATTAGGTCCATTTTAATGTTAATCATTCTGAAAGTAAGTGTGGAAATTTAGAGGGCTACATATTTCTACACTACAATAGGAGAAATAGAATTTCTCATCTGAAGGAGCAATGGGAACTATTCCTACTCTTGACTTGGAGTTGGAACAACTTCCATAAAATTCATGTTGGAAGAATGAAGAAGAATGGTCTACTATTGTGTCGTAGAAAATTGGACCCTCTTGAGAAAATATACAATTTCATGCATAATTGGGCCCACTTTTGAGTCCCTTCATAGATCATTTACCCTTCAAAACAACACTTATAGGCCCCTTAGACCCATTAATTTTCATCTAGAGGCTCATTTTACCTAAGAAATCACATAAAACCCGACAAACAACATTTAATTATCTCATACCATAAAAACTCACCTTCAAACAACAACAGTGGGACCCATTCGCCACCTTGGGTGAATGAATCCCCTTTGGTGGGACCCATTAGCCCAGGGTGGAAAATGAGTCCCCTTTGAGGGAAAATTCAAATTTAAGCGGGAATTTAATCAATTTAAATTTAATTTCCAGTGAATGTAAGCCTCTTAGATCTAATTAATAAGAAAATAAGGTGTTGTTTATAAATAATCATTTAAAGTCATTTCACACATCTTTTTATTATCTTTTCTTATTTTTATCATTCCTCAAGAGCAATTTATAAAATCAAGTCTTCCACAACAAGTTTCATTAGCAAAAGTTGAAGTTTTAGGATAACAAACTAGGGTTTTTGCAGGTCTTGGAGTTCACTTATATTGCCAAGATCCAATATTGCAAAGGGTTTATGATGGATTCCTATGGTGAATCATGAAGAAATATAGGGTGAAGAGGTGCAACTAGCCACTAAATCAAACCTAAGGACTCAGTTTCCTATTGATTCCATCTTCCATTTTCATTCTATCTTCAAATTAAGTTTTGTATTTTTCTTGTTTATCATTTGCATGTCATTTCATTCCCATTTTTTTGTGTTGTAAGGTTTCTAGGGTTTGAGATCTTGCATCACACAAATCATCTTTGCATCTCTTATTCTAGATCAATAGAATAGGGTTTTTGTTATGATTTAGAATTTCCTAGTTTTTAACACATCTAAGGTTAGGGTTTATGTAGATTTTTCTCTATTCAAGGTTTAATTACCCAACTAGGGGTTTGACCAAAGAAAAACCCCCATTAGATAAACAATTTTAAGTTGTTTTACAGGAATTTTTTGAGATCTGAAATCAAGTTTCTGTCAGAAATTGTTGTGCAGGTGTCAAGGTGCAGGACAAAACTTTAAAATTGCAAAAATATGAAAGTGGACTAATTCACCATGAATGGTGAATAAGTCCCTCTTGAGGTGAAAAAATTGAGTCAGATATAGATCCAAGTCTCCAACTATCAGAAAACAACTTCTATGTAGAAAAGTCCTGATTTGGGACTAATTCGCCCAAGGTGGCAAATGAGTCTCAGTTAGCTCAAGTTCAAGTTTCATCAGTTTTCCATTTTTTTTCTAGTCTTCTTTAGTTTTCTAGGTGCACTCATTCAGAGAAACAACCTTTCGTTTAGTTTAATTTGCATTTTTATTCATTTTTTAAAGTCTCTTTGCAAACAACACTGTGTTTTCAAACATAGCATAGATCTTAGTCTTGCATTCATATTCAGTCATTTAAATCATTTAATTACATTTAATTTACTTCATTTGGCTTAGAAAAAATCCTACATAACATAATTTGAATGAACCCTATAGCATTTTTGGCCTAACTCTCTCCTTTTAGGTAAAAAACCCGAGAAGAGTAAGAGAAGTCCTAAGAGCCAAAAATTGATGGTTCATTTTGGTGAACCTAAATTTTGAGTTTACAATAATTCTTATTTACATTTATATTTACATCTTAGGCATTCATTACTTCATAATTTTGTATTGTTTTGCATCTTTAGTTTTCTTAAACATTGCATTAGTGAAAACATTATTTAGATCTCATTATTACATTGTATTTCATTCAATCATTTGAACATTCTGTATTTGCATTCTGTCTCCACACTGTATAGACTTGAAAATATCTAGAAAACACAAAAAAATAGAAAACTATTAAAAAAATTCATCTCTTGGGACTCATTTGCCACCTAGGGCAAATCAGTCCCTCTACAGTTCTGCATCAGCATTTCTAGATTTCAGTTTCCTGCATTGCATCTTTCTATTTTTTGTAATTATCTTTTTGTTATAGTTCCTTTATTTTTGTTCTCATTAGCATAAATTTCTTTTCTTTTCATGGAATTCATGGATTGATGAGGGCGCAGCTCGAGACATAGAAAATAACCCACAAACAAGAGAATAATTTTATTATTCAAAAAATGGAGCTTCTTACATGCAGAGGATCTCAAATCCCCAAGTTCTACAACACATGCAAGTTACAGAAAGCTACAAAATCACCCTTTCGCAATATGCGAGCTTGTCCCCAAAAAGCTACCCAAAAATTAGAAACCCACCCATAAATAGAGCTCCTCTTTAGTTTGGAGCTAAAACAACATTCAAATTTGAGTTTAGGCAGTTTGGTGCTGAAAAATTACAACTTGAATTTCAAATTTCAAAAGAACATTTGCAATTATATCTTCTAGAAAGTGTGCCAACTTCCCGAGGCCATAACTTTTGATCCAAGACTCTGATTCACAAACCGTTTGAACCATTGGAAAGGTCTTGAAGTCAATAATGCACTTGAAATCTGCTATGCCAATTTTAGAAAATTTTGGGGCCATTCCAGAAAATCTAAGTGCCTCAAATCTAACTCGAAAGATTTTCAAGTGCAAATCTGGGAAACTAAAACTGTAATATCTTCCAACCCAGGAATAGAAAATAAAAACCATAAATTGGGAATTTCATTATGATGAAAAGGGTATCCAAAAATGTAAAAACATCTAAAAACTGAGAAACTTGAAATTTAACTATTTTTGGGTGATGCAAGATTGCCCTTACACCACTGGATGCTTCTGCATCAGATACCCAGGGTAATTTGAGAAGTGACCTGTCACGTCTCAAATAGTTGAGGAAAACCCAACCGGTCAACTGCTACCTTAGATAGCTAGGATGAATCTTCCACAGGCCTTCCTCTCCATTTCACTAGATATTCTTCATACTGCCTATTTATGGTACTCCTTCCCACATGACTATCCAAGATTGCTTCAATCTCCTCCCTTTCTGAAGTAGGTGCTGGAATGCCATACTACACTATTGCTGGTGCTTCCTCCGTTCCACCTTCACGATACTCTGTCGAATCTGAAATGTTGAACACAGGGGAAATGTTGATTCCATCAGGCAACTCTACCTCATATGCATTCCCTGAATCATGCTTCTTCAAAATCTTACAAGGACCGAATTTCTTCATCTTCAATTTGTTATAGGTTCCCAAGGGAAACCTTTCTTTCCTCAAGTGGACCATTACTTCATTGCCAATCTGAAACTCCTTATTCCTCCTTTTCTGATCTGCCTTGGCATTATATTGCATATTCATCTCATTAATGTGTTCTCGTACCTTCTCATGTATATTCTTGATGTGCTCTACAAAATCTTTGGTTTTAGCACTTATTCTCTTCTCTTGGTCTGTCTTCCTCAATTCTGGAGCTATTCTGAGGCTACCTCCATACACAATCTGGAACGGTGATCTACCAATGCTTCTGTTGACAGAATTGTTGTAAGAAAATTTTGCCTGGGGTAAGATCAAGTCCTATCCCTTGGGTTTATCTCCTACCAAAAATCTCAATGGGTTACCCAAACTCTTGCTAACAACCTTTGTCTGCCCATCTATTTGTGGATGGTGTGCAGAATTGAACTTCAACTCTGTCTTCAGCTTCTTCCACAAGGTCCTCCAAAATTACCCCACAAATTTGGTGTCATGATCTGAAACAATACTCTTTGGAAAACCATGTAGCCTCACCACCTCTTTGAAGAACAATTCAACAATGTGGACTGCATCATGGGTCTTCTGACATGGAATGAAATGTGCCATCTTTGAAAACCTATCAACCACCACAAAGACTGAATCATTCCCTCATGTCCTTGGCAAACCAAGAACAAATTCCATACTTATATCCTCCCATGGCCTCTCTGGTATAGGTAAGGGCTGATATAAGCCTGTATTCTAGCTCACTGCTTTAGCCATCTGACATACCCTACAACTTTGTACAAACTTCTTCACATCCTGTGACAACTGAGGCCATTAATAATGTTCACTGATAATGGCAATGGTCTTATCCCGACCAAAATGTCCTACTATTCCTCCACTATGCTTCTTCTTTATCAGGTTCTCCCTCATGGAACTCCTCGGGATACACAATTGACTTCCCTTAAATAACATGCCATCCTGGATTATGAAATCCAGCCACCTTGTCCTGTCCA
>VDFB02193867.1:69594059-69782569 GCA_007258455.2 Sequoia sempervirens | reverse complement strand
CTCATCATGGTAGCTCCCTATTTTGAACTTTACTAGGCACTGCTCATTGACCAAAACTTTGTGGTCTTTCTGCAACTAGGCAATCTAATACGGATGTGGGTGCCTTTCCCTCTTCAGCATCAACTTTGTGACCATCTCTTCTAACACCAGATTATCAGTACTCCCACTGTCAATAATGACATCACAACATTTTCCTTCACACTTGCACCTTGTGTGGGGAAACAAATTCTTCCTTTGTTACGGTTCCTTTTCCTCGGTAACCGGGGCTCTCCTAATCACTAGGGCTTCTCCTTTTAGCATAAAGATGTTGATTGGGCCTCTTCATCTGCATCTTAACCTTCCATGACCTTCGGCCTTTTAATGCGCCCTTCCTTGGTGTTGTAGGTCCTTAGGCTCGATGCCCTTCTTCACCACATTGGAAACATGTTCGCTGAAACCACCTCTTTCAGATCCTTGTCCATATCTCCCTCATCCTCTACCTCTTTGATCACCACTGTTTTGATCACGAGGGCGGTAGAAGTTGTCATTCCTTTGGCTTCGGCTGGTACCCACATCTTCACTTTTTTTTTCATCATCATTTTGGATTCCTGAAGGTCTTCCACTGCCCCTTCCACTTTGACCTCCTCGTCCTTTTTTCTTTCCATCAAATCTTTTGTTGAGCTTCTCTTCCACTTTCAGAGAAAACTGATACACATCCTCAATGGTGGTCATTTTGACTAGGCTTAACTCCTCTTGAATGCTCAGTCATAACCCATTAAGATATTGGGCTACCTTCTCCTTATTGGCCTCTGTGTGACCTGTTCTGATGATTATCTTATGAAAATCTTCAGTATATTCTTCCATAGATCTACTTCCTTGCTTCAAACCTTGCAATTTCTTCAACATATCTAACTCGTAGTCCACTAGTATGAACTGCTTCTTTAGTTTCTCTACCATGTGATCCCATCTGGTGATATTTCTTTTTCCTCTTTGATTTCTTTCCAACTGGACCTCTTTCCACCAAATACTGGCATGGCCCTTCAGCTTCATTTTCACAAACTTAACACAATATGGGTCCTCTATTTCCTCATACTCAAAATATTCTTCTAGCTCGTTGATCCAGTCGATCAACTCTTCCGGGTTCATACTTCTAAAATAACTGGGGACTTCTGCTCTAGGTCTTTTCTCGATCATCAAAATGGCCCTTATTAGCCACATTTGGTCTTGATGAATTGCTTCTTCTTCCTCTTCTACATTTGAACCTTCTTCCTCTCCCTCATCCTCACTTTCCTCCCTCAGGTTTAACCCTCTTCTCAATTGCTCTTGTAATGCATCAATCTGTCTCTGGAGGGCTACCAATGCATCTCTTCCACCAGCATTTCTGCCACCTCGACCACCTCTAGCACCACCACGCCTACCAAGCATCACTCTTGCAAGCATCTTTCTTGACCTCAACCCACAACCATGGTCTTGGTGTGAACTGCCTCACGATCGGCGATTTGTCTACACACTCAAGAAAACCTTGCTCTGATACCACTTGATGAGGGCGCAGCCCGAGACATAGAAAATAACCCACAAACAAGAGAATAATTTTATTATTCAAAAAATAGAGCTTCTTACATGCTGAGGATCTCAAATCCCTAAGTTCTACAACACATGCAAGTTACAGAAAGCTACAGAATCACCCTTTCATAATATGCGAGCTTGTCCCCAGAAAGCTATCCAAAAATTAGAAACCTGCCCATAAATAGAGCTCCTCTTTAGTTTGAAGCCAAAACAACCTTCAAATTTGAGTTTAGGTGGTTTGGCACCGAAAAATTACAACTTGAAGTTCAAATTTCAAAAGAACATTTGCAATTGTATCTTCTAGAAAGTGCGCCAACTTCCCGAGGCCATAACTTTTGATCCAGGACTCCGATTCATGAACCGTTTGAACCATTGGAAAGGTCTCAAAGTCAATAACATGCTTGAAATATGCTATGCTGATTTTGGCAAGTTTTAGGGCCATTCCAGAAAATTTAAGTGCCTCAAATCTAACTCGAAAGATTTTCAGGTGCAAATATGGGAAACTAAAACTGCAATATCTTCCAACCCAGGAATAGAAAATAAAAACCATAAACTGTGAATTGCATTATGATGAAAAGGGTATCCAAAAATGTAAAAACATCTAAAAATTGAGAAACTTGAAATTTAATTATTTTTGGGTGATGCAAGATTGCCCTTACACCACTGGATGCTCCTGCATCATGGATAGTTTTAGATCTTTGAAAATTTCATTTTTTGTTTTCATTCCCAGTTCTTTTAGATTACATTCATTGATATATAAAGACACAAAAATTGAAACATCAAACCATCCCTTCAAACACATGATTCAAATTAGAAACAACATCTCATCTAAGCCTCTTAGTAGTGATGATTTTGATAAGTTAGATGAAGTCCTTCAAGACTTCCTCTCACTCACTTCATCCTCTAATGCTTGCAATGAGAAACCTAAACCTCTTAATAATAAATTTTCCCTCCAAAATTTTGCTTGTGATGACTTTTATTTGTTAGATGAATCCCTTCAAGACTTCATCTCGCATAAGCCATCCACTAAGATTTGTGGGGACCAACTCATGATACTGAATGTGACAACCTCTAATGCTTCTCTTGAACATCTTAAACCGGTTGATGACAATTTACCTCTCAAACCCTTTAGTCGTGATGATTTGCATTTGATAGATAATTCTCTTCAAGACTTCATCTCACCCAACTCATCTGCTTTGGTTTGTTGTGAGACTCCTAACATCAAGGATGTTAATTTAATTCAACCTAAACTCATCCTTTACCCACCCTCACATAAGCTTGAACCCTCTAATCGACCCCGGTACACCCTCTACCCCCCTAAAATCAATGTATCGTGGAAATCTAGTAATGATATTGTTTCTCATACATATAACACCCAGAATAACCCTCAACTGCCACAACCAACCCCACCCTCTTTACCTTTACCCAATTTTCCTAGTGTTCCTCACTATAGCCCACACACAAAGGAGTATGATCTTGTTGAACAATTAAAGAATACTCATGCCAAAATTTCCCTTTGGGATTTGCTTCAAAACTCCCCAAATTATCATAAAATTCTTCAAACCACCTTAAAATAAATCACAATTCCTCCTTGTACCACTCTGAATGATGTGGTAGCTCTCATACACAAAAATAATCTTGAAATTATTAACTTCCATCAAAATGAGCTCCCTCCTTTGGAGTTGTGTAATCAACATGACACCTTTATGATAATTGCTCAATTCAATCACATAGGTATCAAATGCACTCTCATAGATAATGGTTCTGCCCTTAATGTGTGTAGCGTGAGTCTCCTTAATTGATTAGATGTTGACAGGTTACAAATAATACCTGATTTCATCTCCATTCTAGGATTTGATAATACAACAAAGCAATTGCTTGGGATAATTACTTTTCCTATTACAGCTCGGGTGGCTACTTTGCATAATCCTATCCATGTCATTCCTTATGATCTTTTGTAAAATCTTCTTTTAGGCCAACCATGGATTCATGAGATGAATGTACTATGTTCAACCCTTCATCGTATCATGAAATATGTCTATAACAATCGCATCTATCAAATTGAAATAGACCCTGAGCCTGAAAGTTGCTTGCAGCTTGAACAAGGGGTTATAACCCATTTGAAAACATTAATTCCAACATCCAATATAGGTCCTCTTCAAATTGAGGACAACGATAAGGAATCAGTATCTAAATTATTTGGTGATGATTGGGGATCCTTATAATTCACACCCTCATTTATGGGCGAATACATACTCACGCAAAAGAAATATGAGAAACAAGATCAACCAACAATAATGTCCACTCAAAATTCTAAACAATCTTCTCAAACATATATCTTGTATAAATTGGATGACAATGCAACATACACAACAAATTTTGATGAGATAGATTACTAATCCCTGCCTACTCTACACAAAATCAAAAAACTTTATGGAAAAGGCTATAACATTGTGAAACAATTAGGCTATACTGGAAAAGGGTGTGGAAAATATGAGCAAGGTATTCATGTTTCTATTGAACCCAATATGAAAGAAATGAAAACTGAATTGGGATATTCTTTTTCTAAAATGACCAAAACTACTCAATGACCATCCTTGAACATTAATGCTATAACATGTCACCCACAACACAAACTTACAATCAAACATCCTGATTTGATTGATATAACCTTACCGCATTCATGGAAGTATGTCGATAGCAATGAGGCTTTGAAACAAATGTTAGGTGTTTATGATAACACATCCTCGCTTAATTATATGAAAAATATTACTTGCACCATGAATGTTACCAAGCAAGAAGTAAGTGATATCACTGAAGATTTTTTTGAATCTTGAAGTCCTAAATGCAATGCACTCCCTTTAGGAGATACAATTGATGTGCTAATGGACATTAATGATAAAGATAAAGTTATTAAGATTGGGAAGTGCCTTGATGATGAAGAACAAAAAGACACTACTGCTTTACTTCATGATTTTCCTAAAAAAAATTCTTGGAAATATTTTGATATGCTAGGAATTGACCCAAAAATTGTGATGCATAACATTTTCCTCGTTGAAAATGCTAAACCCATTCGTCAAAAGATCCAAAAAATGCATCCTAACATAGCCTTGCATGTTAAAGAGGAACCCAAAAGAATTCTTGATGCAGGCTTTATTAGACCTAGTATTGATTATTCTCCTTGGATCTCAAATATTGCCGTTGTTGCAAAATGTGATAATTATATTAGGATATGCACAGATTTTTGAGACTTGAATAAAGCCTCTTTGAAAGACAATTTTTCACTTCCTAATATGGACATGATCGTGGGTTCAACTATTGGACATGCTTTTTTGTCATTCATGGATGGATTACTTGGCATAGATAATCAAATCCTTGTTAACCCTCAAGATAATATAAAACTACCTTTACAAAAATTTGGGAAACATTTTATTAGGTTGTGATGCTGTTTGGTCTAAAGAATTTCGGTGCAACATATCAATGTGCAATGACATTAATATTTCATTATTACATTCAAATAATTCTAGAATATTATTTCAATGATATCCTAGCTAAATCATTAACATGACAAGACAATGTAAACGTCAATCGTACAATCTTCAAATGAATACACAAATACAATGTGCTTGAATCCAAAAAAGTGTCTTTGGCGTATATAGTGGTAAAATTTTAGGGTTTATCATATCTCACAGAGGAATTGAGGTGGACACAAAGAAAATTGATGCAATTATTAACATGCCACCTCCTAGGAACATTTCTTAGTTGCATACATTACAAGGTCTAATTTAAGCTATCCATTGTTTCATTGCATCTTGAGTCGATCACACATTACCTTTCACGCATCTCCTTAAAAAGGGTATCCCTTTTTATTGGGATGAGGATTGTAAATAGGATTTTGAGAGTCTCAAGGAATATCTAGCCACTCCACCTATTTTACAACCTATAGTGCCATATAGACCATTTATCTTGTAAATTGCTGCATGCTCTTGCAGCATTGTTGGCTCAACATGACGATCATGGTAAAGAACACCTTGTTTATTACATTATCTGCACTTTAATTGAATATGAAACACGATATTAACCAATTGAAAAACAATGTTTGGCTCTTGTATTCACTACTAGTAAGTTGCGACATTATTTACTAAATGTTGAAATACAAGTTGTCACAAAATTTGATCCTCTTAAATATATTTTCAACAAAATAAACATCTTCAGACGCTTAGCTAAGTGGGTAATGTTGTTAACTGAGTTTGACCTTAAATTTATTTCCTAAAAAGCAATTAAAGACCAAGCCTTAACCGATCACTTAGCTGACACTCCTTCTCATTTTGTTTTACCTACTCCTAATTCCTTTCCTGATGATCATGTCTTAACTGCTGACATACAACAATGGGATTTATTTTTTGATGGATCTAAGTGTAGAACAGGTTCCAGTGCTGGAGTGGAACTCATTCCACCAGACCGAAAACCTATTCCCTTATCCCATCGATTAAATTTCCTATGCATAAATAATACAACTGAGTATGAGGCATTGATCATAGATTTTCATGTTGCTTTTATCTCTAAATGTTAAACATATCAAGATATTTTATGATTCACAATTGGTCATCAAACAAATCAATGGTACATATCAAACTAAACATGAAAAATTATTAAAATACAAGGATCTTATAATGAGACTATTAGAAAAAATTGACTCATTTACCATTGATAACATCCCATGCAAAGATAATCAACATGCAGATGCAATGGCAAGTGCATCTTCTCTCATATCCCCACACGATCCTTCCACATAATTCACCTTTGTTATCCATCCCATCATGAAACCTTCAATCGATACTCTGTTAGAAGATGTTTTGGCGATAACTCAAGATGCTTCATGTGAATGGTATGATACAATATACAACTATTTGAAAGATGGTACCATTATCGAACCAACCACAATGAATACTCAAAAGTGTTTATGTAAACTCGTGGCTAAATATGTTATCCTTGCAAATTCATCATATAGAAGATATTTTAATGGTATCATATTACGATGTCTTAGAGATTCTGAAATCCCTTTAGCACTCAAATAGGCTCATGTTGGTGCTTATGGAGGTCATTTTGGAGGTCATTCATTAGTGCAGAAAACTTATTTGAATGGGTTATTATTGAAGACATATGGAGAAGGATTGCTTCACCTACGTTAAACAATGTCAGAAATGCCAAGAGCGTAGAAAGTTGATCCACGCTCCTCCTGTTGAGCTCCGTGCCAATGTTCCCATTTGGCCATTTTCAGTATGGGGGTTAGATCTTATAGGAAAAATTTCACCACCTTCTTCTATTGGACATACATTTATCATAACCACAATAGACTATTTCATGAAATGGGTGGAAGCTATTGCCCTTCGTTCTACAACTACTGAAGCAATTTTTTGTTTCATCTTGGATCACATAATTGCTTGCTTTGGACTCCCTTCCGCAATCATTTCAGACAATGGAACTCTATTTAAGAATAATGAAGTTCAAAAATTTCTTGAAATATTCAACATTCAACATCACTTTTCTACACTGTATTATCTACAATCCGATCATGGACAAGCTGAAAATACTAATAAGCTTCTTGAACAAATCCTCAAGAAAACTATCACCAAGCATCATAAAGACTGGCATACACAACTATCTTATGCGCTTTGCGCTTATTGAACTAATGCTTGATTATCCAAAGGAAATACCCCTTATAGCCTTGTTTACAGAACTAATGTGATTATGCCCTTGGAGTTAGAAATTTCTACTTTGTGAGTTGCTCTTTGAGATATCTTTGATGATGACACTTATAAAGATCAACGATTACATCAACTTTAGATGCTCAACAAACAATTTATTAATGCTCTTGAACATCTCCAAGATCACATCAAACAATTACAATGCAAACACAACATTCATGTCATCCCTCGATTGTTTTCTAAGGGATATTTTGTTCTTATTAAAAATCAATGAAATGCTAGTGCTGACAACGAATTGGTTGGGACCTTACATAGTTGATACCAATTATGGGTTTGGTGCTTATCTCTTAATGCAGTTTGATGGAACACCCCTTAGGGAACCCATTAATGCCACACATTTGTGTTGGTATTATCTCTAACCCCCTTTGACTAGTATGGTTGATATGGCAGTGTTGTTTACAATTATTTGATGATATTCTAAATAACTTTCACATTGCTTCATTCGAGACAACTAAATTTGTGTTTGTCTTAAAAATTAAGGTAATTATTTAAGTTCATTTTATAATTTCTTTAGGATTCATACTATTCACATTCTTGTTGTGTTAAGTTAGATCCTTATTAGTGTATTTAATTTAACATATTATTTTCTCATTATCAATGTTGTATCTATGTTAAAATTGAAATATATTTTACACTAGATCACATCAATCTTGTTAGATAATGTGGCCATTGTAGACATGCAAAATTAGCATTATGCATTCATCAAGTAAACCAAGCTTCACATTCATCCACTCATCAAATTAATCAAATTCACCTTTATCCATGCATTAGGTAAATTAAACTCATTAATTCCATTCCTAAGGTTGTTCATTTAAATTAAATGAATCAAACATCAACCTTTCAATTAAATAAATCAAACATTCATTTAATTAAATCCTAAATGCATATTCCATCCCTTTTTGGTTTAAATAAATCCAATTATTCAAGTCAAAAGGGTCAAAACATCCTATTCTTCATTAAGCTAATCTAATCCTAATTAGCCTATCCTAACTAGCCATCACATTCTCTAGATTTTTCCACTTGCACAAATAAATCACTTTATTGATTTATTAAATCCAACATTTTCCATCAACATGGCATCTTTGAGGAATATTCCCTCAAGTTTGAATTCAAAAACAAGTGGACATGTACATCCAACAAGTTATTTATGAGCTCTTACATAGCTCTAACATGTCCCCTTGCACAAGTCAAACTCAGCATTTACTCTCAATTTAAAATTTGAAATATCCCTCTCTTTGGCACATTGACCAAAATGTGCTCATCCTCAAGCCTATCACAAGATGACAAGTTTCCTCATTTGATTGGTCCAATATTTGTCCCACATTCATCCATTTGGTCATTCTCTCGTCAGAATAATCTATAAATGAAAGGCTTCATTCTTGATCAAATCCTCCACAACTCCACAATCTTTGTATCTCATCTACAAAGCTTATGCAAAGTCACTCTCTTCATTTGAGAACTGATTTTGTCCATCATCATCATCATTTGCATTATCAAGGGTTGGGAAAGGGCTATTTTCTACAATAGCACCAATCCACTATGGGATAGGTTTTGATTCATGTTATTATGTGTTTTATTTAGTTTCTTGGATTCCTTTCATTACATGATTAACATGTTTCATTATTTCATAGGGATTCTTTTATTTTTCTTTGTGTTAAATAACAATGCTAATGTTTGTTTTGAGCAAATGCAGATTTAGCATCCACAACCACTAATTAAATACTTTTACTATAAGTCATTTAATTAATCACATAGCATTTAACATCCACATAAAGAGCAACATTGTCATAACATCCAAAGCACATGTCTACTCATATATATATCAAAGTCTTATATACATCTCAATATCATATGCAATGTCATAATGGTCTGTGAGAGCTAGACCCCTCAGGATCTGCCACTTGTGATCCAGTCCCTAGATGTCGTAAGAAGGTTATGTGAGACCGTGATCATGAACTACCAAGTCTAAGTGCATACTCCAGACCCTGTACTCGACCAATGGCTACAAGCCACTCATCTTCCATCTGATCCCTCTCTGCTTGTATATGTGCTAGCTTTGCATGAAGTCTCTCTACCTCTGTTGAGCTCTGTGTTGACTGTAGTCCACTCTCAGCTTGATGGAGTTGCCTCCTCACACTCTCGTACGCTTCCTGTAACCTTGTGAAAGTTCTGAGTGACTCTAGCTCTTCCTTCATGATTGGTGGGGGCACATAATCAGGATCCATCTCCTCCTTGTCGATGAATGCAAGCACCATCTCTATGGCTGCCTAATGATAGAACTCTCACCAGTCTCTCATCGCTCTTGAAAGATAGACAATGTACACAATCAGTAACACATCATTATGATATATATATATATATAACTAAAGCATAAATCACTAAAGGACATGCATAAAATCCAATATCATCACCTATGTCACTAGGTGTATGAGGAATGTCAACCTCATCCTCTCTGGGGATCATTGAGGAGGTTTTAGCATCTCTCTGACTCTAAATGTTGATGTCTATTGTAGCTCCTACCCATGATCTAGTCCTATAAGTATGTGAGGACTCTTTATGCTCGTACCAATCCTTGATAGCAACCTCATCACCCTCGCTCAGGGGTGGCTCCTCCTTGTAATAATCATCCTCCTCATAATCCTCCTCCTCTTCATCATCCTCCCCTCCATCCTAGTCCTCATAATAAGGATCCTCCTCCAACTAGTACTCATCATCTATAACATCTGTAAAAATATCTGTTGGCCTATACTATACCTCCTTTGCTCTCTCCTCTAGCTCATCACCCTCATTTGGTTTTGGTCTTGCATCACCTATAAGGAAATCCATGGGGAATACAGGAGTTGGTCATGCATATGACCACCACTCCTCATGCATGTGTGTGCTACCAACATCATCAGCGTTGGATGCTAGTGGTTGATCGTGATCTGAATCATCAAAATCGCTCTTATGAACATGATCAATAGTCAACCGAACAATATCACCTAGCCTTCGGGCACTCCGCACTGATCGTCTAATGAAGGAGCATTCCCTTGATGGTGTTTGTACCTATCCAAACTATAGCATGAATTTCTTGTAATAGAATGGTCGTACAACATAGTCATGCCTCCCAGCCATATACCTATCCATTTGCATCCTCTATAACTATCCGGTGGGATTTGGCCATTGTAAAGTGAGTAGATAAGGTCTACAAAGGATCTCATCCTCCTCCAGCTGGTCAAATCTCACCCTCCAAAAGTGTAAATCCCCATACTGCCACATGCATCACAAAGGATAGTTGAATGCTCATGGGTAACCTGCAGTTATAGTACAAGGGTATTTGACAAGCCTAGTAAATGTGATATGCTCAAGGCACCACACCTATAGAAGCATACAATGGACCATACTATTGTTCTCTTGAAATATAAATTGACCAAGATCATAATACAAGTGTGCTAAAATGTAATGGCCCCAAGCATAGACTGTTCTCTACTTGTGCATTCCGTGTATCAAGTGTACCAGTCCTCCATCCAAGTGTGACACTCATCCATCTAGATTGAGAACCACTACCACTGTGTGCATCATAATCTATCTAACCATAGGAGCTCGCAAATACAACAACATAGGAAGATCAATCTATGCTCTAACCCTCTCATCATGTATAGGTCCACATAAACAATACTACATGTCTCTCTTCTTCTCTCATAATGACTGATCCCCCTAGAAATATACCCACTCTCCCCGAATGGAAACTCGGAGGATGTGGTGTATGTCCTTGAGAGTGATTGTCACTTCCTCAGTGGGAAGATGAAAGGTACAAGTATCATCATCCCAATGCTCACACAAAATCATAAGCATGTCATCATGGTATCTCATGGGTGGTATCAAATATTCCTAATAGATATCCACTGACTATAAATGCTCTTACTATGTCGCTGATATCATTGGTGCATGATATCTTAGAAATGTGAGTTGTCTTCCCCCTAGTCGATGTCGCGACCGGGAAGGGACCTATCAAAATCATCACAAAATGCTCTAAATCCCATCTAAATTCTTCAAATTTCCAATATTTCATCATGCAAGTGTTCTAAACTCAATCTAGTGTGCTTTTCTAATGGCCCTAGACACTTTAGAACCCTTTTTGGACATTTCGCAAAGCAACAAGACACTTTGTGAACTTTTTTTTCTAAGAACCATAAATTAATCTATCCATTCATAAAAATAATTAAATTGTTATAAAATTACAATACGAAAGTTACAGAATTGAATCACCTCATGATATAGCTCATCGCATGCCACATGCTCATGAAGATCATCCAGCTATGAAGGAGTGTAATCTCATATGCTCATAATGTTCTTCTCTCACTTCTCACTCTCAAGCTACACAAAGGTAAAATGAATAGTAAGTGAAAAGTTACTTTCTTCTCCTTCTTTTAATCACTTTTCATCTCTTTTCACTTTTAAACATTAACATACGGTTATCATCTTTTTAAGAACTCATAATGTAGACATTCTTCAAATCAACAAAATGAGAGCTAGGGCAATCCATTTTTGACATCGTTTGATGCATTGGAATTGTGATTCCACACTTGACATCATCATCTATCTATCATTATGTGCAATGGTACTTAAAAATTCCTAATGATATGATGTTTCTTATTCAATGTGGCTAGATTGCTACCTTGATTCCACCTTCGTAAAGCAAGAAGAATCAATGGGGGGCATACATCTACCCTAAAATTGGATTCCTATCTTGATTTCTAAAATAAAAGGATTTTTGGGAAATTAACGAATGTGTGTTGCAGGATGTAGTTATTAATACATTGGTTGTGCAGTTAACTACACTGGGGGATTCATTCTCCCGCCTTTTGAATGAGTATCCTTTTATGTAATAAGGTGCATCATTTAGAGTCCTTTAGCTTACATATGCACATAGAGTCATATGGGTGCTAAAGTGGGGGCTAAATGTGTCATAGAAAATTGGACCCTCTTGAGAAAAGAGACAATTTCATGCACAATTGGAACCACTTTTGAGTCCCTTCACATAATTTACCCTTAAAAACAACATTTATAGGCCCCTTAGACCCATTAATTTTGATCTAGAGGCCCATTTTACCTAATAAATCACATAAAACCTGACAAACAACATTTAATTATCTCATACCTTAAAAAACCACCTTCAAACAAAAATAGTGGGACCCATTCACCACCTTGGGTGAATGAATCCCCTCTGGTGGGACCCATTCGCCAAGGGTGGCAAATGAGTCCCCTTTGAGGGAAAATTCAAATTTAAGCAGGAATTTAATCAATTTAACTTTAATTTCTGGTGAATGTCGCCCTCTTACGTCTAATTAACAAGAAAATACGGTGTTTTTGCTTATAAATACTAATTTCAAGTCATTTCACACATATTTTTATCATTCCTCAAGAGAAATTCATAAAATCAAGTCTTTCACAACAAGTTTCATTAGCAAAAGTTGAAGTTTTAGGACAACAAACTAGGGTTTTTACAGGTCTTGAAGCTCACTTCTATTGCCAAGATCCAATATTGTAAAGGGTTGATGATGGATGCCTATGGTGAATCATGAAGAAATCTAGGATGAAGAGGTGCAACTAGCCACTAAATCACACCTATGGACTCGGTTTCCTATTGATTCCATCTTCCATTTTCACTCTATCTTCGTATTAAGGTTTACAATTTGCTTGCCTATCATTTGCATGCCATTTCATTCCTATTTTTTTTATGTGTTGTAAGGTTTCGAGGGTTTGAGATCTTGCATCACACAAATCATCTTTGCATCTCTTATTCTAGATCAATAGAATAGGGTTTTTGTTATGATTTACAATTTCCTAGTTTTAAACACATCTACAGCTAGGGTTTATGTAGATTTTTCTCTATTAAATTTTTAATTACCCAACTAGAGGTTTGACCAAGGAAAACCCCCCATTAGATAAATAATTTTAAGCTATTTTGTAGGAATTTTCTGAGATCCAAAATCGGGTTTCCATCAGAAATTGTTGTGCAGGTGTCAAGGTGCAGGACAAAACTTTAAAATTGCACAAATGTAAAAGTAGACTGATTCTCCATGCATGGAAAATGAGTCCCTCCTGAGGTGCAGAATTAAGTCAAATACAAATCCATGTCTCCGATTATCAGAAAATAGCTTCTATTCAGAAAAGTCCTGATCTGGGAATAATTCACCCAAGGTGGAAAATGAGTCCCAGTCAGCTCAAGTTCAAGTTTCATCAGTTTTCTAGTCTTCTTTAGTTTTTTAGGTGCACTCATTCTGAGAAACAACCTTTCGTTTACTTTAATTTTCATTTTTATTCATTTTTTAAAGTCTCTTTAGAAACATCACCGTGTTTTCAAACATAGCATAGATCTTAGTCTTGCATTCATATTCAGTCATTTAAATCATTTATTTACATTTATTTTACTTCATTTAGCTTAGACAACATCCTACATAACACAATTTGAATGAACCCTATAGCATTTTTTTCCTAACTCTCTCCTTTTAGGTGAAAAACCCTAGAAGAGTAAGAGAAGTCCTAAGACCCAAAAATCAATGGTTCAACTATATAGCCTTTATGTTGTCATTGATGTCACCATGTTATATGGGTTGTTAACTGCATGTCTAAGTTATTGTTTTATTTGGTATTTTGGTTCAGTATCTGAACTGATATATAGTTTGCATCCTCTAGTATTTTGATCTGCAATCCTCCATAGTTGATAGTTGTTGATTGTGGTTTTGGGAATTAGCTTTTGGATATTGAAAGCATGTATGTTCAAAATATCACATATTCAGGTGCTATTATGGTGTATCAACATTATTCTATTGTTACATTTTTCCTATTAAGCCTATCTCTGGCCGACCTCATGGATAATTGGTGTTATGGTGAATTAATCTTGTTATATGTGTGACCTATCTTAGGTCCATGTCGATATGATGTTGTGTGTTGAATGTTTGAATTGTATTTGGAATATTATGTGAATGCTTAAAGCCAACAAATAAGGGTTGCATCTAATTGGACCGACCTAATTGATGCTTATGAATAGGTCAGATATATATGTGGGATAGTTTTGAAGATTGAAGTAAGCGAAGAGAATGAGGAATGACATTCATGTGAATGTGAAGAAGTGCTAAAGTGATGAAGTGTGTTAAGTCAGTCTATTGAGCATCACTGAAACTGTATCAAAACTTTTTAGGTGCACTCTCATCATTTCACTTTGGTTGTGAAGCCAATTTTGTTTTGTAATAATTTGTAGGAAGAGAACCTCCCTATTGGACAGTGAGTCCTTTCTGTAGAAAGTGAGACTTTATATTTGAGCATATGAGCCCTTGGCAATGACCCTTTGTATTTGAGTAGTGAGCCTTTGTATTCAGGCAGTGAGCCCTTGGGAGTGAGCCTCTTGTTCTGGTTTTGTTATCACTTTATATTGTGAGTTAACCCTCACCGTGGTTTTTCCCTTATTGAGTTTTCCATTTAAAATTTGGAGTTCATTGTGTTGATTTTGCTTTCTGTTATTTGTATTTCATGTTCATACTTAATAACAGAATAGTGTGGTTGTAAAGTTGATAAGTGTTTAAAGTTTTGTATTTGAATTTGGTGACAATTGATTCACCCCCCCTCTTGGTTGTCTTGCACCTTTTAACAATTGGTATTAGAGTTTTGGTTGCTTGGTGAAAATCTTAACCGCGTGAGGAGGATTCTGAAGGTTGATCAAATGGATGATATTTAGAAGAGCTTCAGGCTACACTTGAAGATCTTGATAAAGCTAAAAATGAAAATAGAGATCTGAAAGAAAATCTTGATGCTACAAATGAATGTGTCCATAAATTGAAATAAAAATTGAAGAAATTCAAAAAAAGACATAGAGAAGTGAGTGAGTAGTTGAAACAATAGATTATTAGATTGAAAGTGCTAGTGGAAGAAAAGAAGAGAATTGAAGAATGTTTGAATACAATGGTGCAGAGCAAGACTAATGAATGAACTAGACTTGAACAAGAGGTAGTGAACTTGAAAGTAGAACTAGAGAAAGCAAAACTCTGTGAGAATAATTTCAAATCTAGCTCTGACAAGCTTGATGAGTTGTTTGTTGTATAGAAACTAAGTAAGCATAAAGGTGGCTTGGGAAATGAAATAGGTGAAAACTCAAAAGACAATCATAAGACTCAAGACAAAGGTAAGCAAAAAAGAAATTCAAGAAACTTTGCTAGAAGACCGCTTGTGCCTAATGCACAAATGTATCCATCTTTCAATGGTGTAGACCTATTTTTCATGTAACAAATTTGGTCACAGGGAAACTAATTGTAGAAGTAAAATGAATTAGTTTTCTAGGAAGTTTTTTTCATGCAATAAATTTGGACATAAAGCCATTGAATGCAAATATCAGGTGAGAATGATTAGTCAAGTGATGATGAATAGGTTTAATGGAGGAAAAATGAATCAATCCTTTAATGGATACTTCTATACTTGTTACAAATTTGGACATAGAGAAAATCAATGTAGATCAAGTTAATGAAGGTTAGATAAATCAAAAAAGTGTTGTCTGCTATAACTACAACAAACCCAGACATATCTCAAATGTTTGCAGAAGTAAGAAGGGAAAGCAAACTGCTCTGGTAGAGAAGAATGATTCAGCAAAGAATATTGAAAAAGATGAGATGAATCAAGAGATGAATAACATATCGAGAAAGAAAGAAGAAGAACCAAAGACAACATATGTGTTTGTTCCCTCATCTAGTGAAAACAATTTCAAGCTAGGAATTACACCTAGCATGGTCTTAGGGGAAGCATTAACAAAAAACTATACAAATCCCCTGGTTGTATGGCATGTCAGATGTTGGAATGAGGATATATTGTAAAGAATAAGCAAACAGAGGTTATTGAAAAGAAACCAAAAGAAAATTTGCAAGGATATTATTTTGTGGATCGATTTAGGGTTTATAGTGCAGAAAAACAAAGGTTTTTGTTAGCTTTTTGGAGTTTTTTGCATTTAATGTGAATTAGGGAAAACCGATGGTGTATAAAGTAAAATTCATAAGTCTTCTTGATCACTTGTGTACTTGAAGAATTTGGAAAACTACTTGGAGCATTCCTGAGGTGATTTCGAAGTGATTTGAAGAAATTTTGAGGTAATTTGAAGGAATTATTACAGATAATTAGGAGTTCTTTCTCAATTTACAAAGAGAAGAAGGGAAAAGGAAGAAGTTTCAATTGAACAATAACGAATTCAAGAAAGATAAGCACAATGATGGATAGAGGATCGAGTGGCAATATTCCACTAAAGTTTAAGGGTGTTGAATTGGGAGAATTCGATCATAGGAAGATGAAGGAAATGGACCTAGGGCTAAAGAAAAATGAATTGTTGAACATAAAAACCCTAGGTATGGATTTATGGGGAGAATTTCCCTGGTTTACAGATAAAGAGTCTATCTTGTTCTTGTTAATTCGATTCAAGAAAGACAATATTATGTTGGACAAACCCTTCCTGATCATGAAAGAGGCAATTGAAATGTTTACTGGTTTATGCAGTGTTGGGGACCTCCTTGGGAAGAAAATTGTGAAATATAGAGATGTGGAGGAACTTACTAGTAATGACAAAGACCCTCGACCTCTATTGATAAATACTATTGTGGATTATATGATGTAAGGTATGTTGCGTATGACATTTCTTATAAAATCTATTTTAGAAATCGTGAAGGTTCGACTTCGGCTATTGTTGTATATCTTGCACACATGATGGTTAAGGAAAACAAGTAGTTTGATTTGTATAGCTTATTGCTAAAAAAACCTAATTGAGAATGTTAGAATGACCTTGGTCGAAGGATATCCTTTTCGGTTTGGATATTTGCTCATATGTTTAACATTTTACTTTTTGAGCTCGCTACTAGGAAGAGAGAATGTTGAGTTGGAATCTAGTATTCCTCTTGGAAAAAAAGTTTACAAGTATTTGGAATCAATGGAGAAAAATTTAAGTGTTTTCAGAACCTATATTGCATCCCTGAGGGTGAATCTATGCATTGGTATGTCAGTGCCCAGTCAGTTTGAAGTGGGCTTCTCCTCTGATAAGAAAGAATTTGAAGTTGTCATTAGTGAATCCCCTTTGGAATATAAAAGGAGAAAAACTATCACAAAAGATGTTATTGCTATCTTGGAAGAAGAGAAAAATGAAGAAGAATTTCTATCTAGATCTGACTCCTTTGATCTAGATGATATAAGGATGATGTTAGATAAAGGTGATATGAAGAAGGTTGGTGAAGTGTGGAGTGCATGCTCTCTGGTTGAAAGACTTAAGATTGATGATGTACTGGTTGATTATTTTCTCAATAAGGGTATTTCAGTTTCAAATGTGTCTAACTCTTTACTAGATGATCTAGTTGAGGTTATTGAAGAAATAACATTGTTGGAAGGACCCAAAGGTCATAAGTTCATAGCTATGATTGAGATAAGATGTAACAAACCCACACAAGTGCTATCTAAACACAATAATGAGACAATATAATACATCAAAGAAGCATCTGACATCTATAGGTATTGTCTCTAGTGGTCGGTAGTTGTTGACAATTTTAGAAGCAGAATTGAAGCCATTGAATCTGAGATGAATTGTATTGGAAAGAGTTTTGATTTCTTCAAAGACAAGAATGAAAAAAAAAGAATAAGAGTTGGTGAATTCCAAGTGGAACTAATGGTTTCTCAGAGGAAAAGAGAAAACTTGGTTAGAACCTTTTCGCTAGTTAAATAAATTATTGAGGTCTAGTTGGATCATCTCTTTGGAATACTCTCTGACATAGAAGAATGTGAACAAAAATGTCTATCTTTGAACCAAACATCCTATTTTATGTAGTTGTCTTTATTGGATGGTATGAGTGCAAGGATGAATTCAGTTGTGTTTTCTTGGAAAAGGATTATTTCGATCATAAGAGATAGCTACAAGAAAATATTTCATGTAAAAAGTGTCATTTTCACTTGAATGTTTGAAATGGGGAGTTGGAATTCCTTTGTATATACTTGATGATTCATACATTCACACCCTACCTTTTTGGTCATCCTTTGCCATTGATTTCAAAGGGGGAGAGAGTCATGTGAAGAATAATGGTGATAGGGGGAGAGAACATTTTGGCACATGTTGCCATCAATGACAAAGGGGAAGATTGTTGGAAGAATGAAGAAGAATAGCCTACTATGCAACCTTTGTGTTGTCATTGATGTCATCATGTTATATGGGTTGTTGACTACAACTCTAAGATATTGTTTGATTAGGTATTTTGGTCTGGTATCAGAACCAATATATAGTTTGTATCCTCCGCTATTTTGATCTGCAATCCCTTGTGGTTGATAGTTGTTGCTTGCAGTTTTGGGAATTAGCTTATGGATATTGAAAGCATGTATGTTTCAGAATCTCACGTATTCAGGTGCTCATATGGTGTATCAGCATTATTTTTTTGTTACATTTTCGCTATTAAGCCTATGGGTATGTGTAGGATCATCATGGAAAAAATAGGCCCTTAAGTGGCAAAAAAATTAGAAAAATCAAAGTTAGGAAACTTGACATAAAATTTTGAATAAGTTATCTATATTATTTCAAAAATATGTGAATCTATAGCCTATCTGCAATAGTACTTAAATTTTAGGGAAAAAATAAGAAGTAGGTGTTTGTCTGACCACCCTAACCACAAAAAAATGATAATATTTTTTTATAAGATTTTAGATATAAGTATAGGAATCAAGTCTCGATGTGATGCATATTTTTTTGTAAATTTTTTCCAAGTAAATAATTAATTATGAATTTTTTTATTACAACTTTTAAAAAATATAAAAATGCATATGTCTGACCACCTTAACTTGGTCAAAACTTTATGAAATTCAATTTTTCTTTTTTTAATCCTATAGTATGTGAAGAATAGAATGTGATGCATGTTTTGGATTCAAAAAATGTGATACTGTTTGAAATCTATAGATATTTTTCAATTAGCCTATCAATCAAGACTTTAGTCGTAATTCAACTAGAAAATGAATAATAATTAATTATTAAATTTAAAGTAAGGCATAATTTATATTGGTGGAAAGCTAAGAATCTCCTTTCAAAACCCTTTTTGTTTCATCAACTTTGGGTGAAAAAAATTCATCAGACACATACTCATCATATTGCCACTTTTTGGCCCATCATGATCCTGCACATACCCTTATCTCTAGCCGACCTCATGGATAATTTGTGCTATGGTGAATTTATTTTGTTATACAGATATATGTGTAGCCTATCTTAGGTCCATGCTGACATGATGTTGTGTTTTGAACATTTTAATTGTATTTGGAAGATTATGTGAATGCTTGAAGCTGAAAAATGAGAGTTGCATCTAATTAGACCAACCTAATTGATGTGTGTGAATAGATCAGATATATATGTCACAAAATTTTGAAGATTGAATTAAGTGAAGAGAGTGAGGAATGACATTGACATGAATGTGAAGATGTGAAAAAATCATGAAGTGTGTTAAGTCAGTCTATTGAGCATCACTGGAACTGTATCAACACTTGTTAGGTGCACTCTTATTAGTTTACTTTGGCTATGAAGCCAATTTTGTTTTGTAATATTTTGTAGGAAGTGATCCTCCTATTGGACAGTGAGTCCTTTCTATAGGAAATGAGCCTTTGTATTCGGGAAGTGAGCCCTTCGTAGTGATCCTTTGTATTCAGGCAGTGAGCCCATAGCAGTGAGCCTCTTGTATTCGATTTTGTTATCACTTTATATTGTGAGTTAACCCTCACTGTGGTTTTTCCCTTATTGGGTTTTCCATGTAAAATATGGTGTTCATTGTGTTGAATTTTCTTTCTGTTATCTGCATTTCATGTTCATAGTTAATAACAAAATAGTGTGGTTGTAAAGTTGATAAGTGTTTCAAGTTTTGTATTTGAATTTGGTGACAATTGATTCACCCTCCCCTCTCAGTTGTCCTACACCTTTTAAAAATTCCATCACCCATAGTTTAGAATATATGTCTAGACTAACAATGTCAACATATTTATCATGATAAGAGAAGAGTATATAGTTCCTAAATCTAGACTTCTCATTCAAGATTTTTAATCTGGGATCTTCTAATTATATAAATGTAATCTTGGCCTTGGGTTCGGGGTCTAGGCACACCTTTTTATTTCTTATAGGAATATAAGCATAAGACCAATCTAACTAGATCTCTCTTCCCAAATCCTTAGAAAAAAATCTTCTTAGGAGAATTTTATAGCTAGCGGGAATGCCCACCACCAAAATCATGAGTCTGAGTCTCTTATTTGCGTGAGTTGTAAGAGAAAGTTGAGCATCCTTGATTTTTCCAATCAAGGGAAGTTTTTTAGATTCATTGAATAGAATTTTCCAAATGTTTTGGTTAAATTCAAACCCAAGGCTCAAGAAATTTTTGCTAGCATAACATTATCCGAAGCACCAAATTTGATGATCCAGTTACTTAGTCTAAACCCATTTACAAACAATGTAACATAAAAAAGGTTAGGTTTTTCTTCTATATGAATCGATGTTGATGTCCTACTAATCAAAGCTAACATAGTCATGGGATCTCCATGATTAACCATTGGCTTATCTAGGCCCACATGAGATTCAAAATACCCTAATTTTACATACTCAAGTAGTCTTTACAACTCCTTAGGGTTCATTCTAAAATACTCTACTGGTGAGATCTGCACCTTTGAATTGCTGCAAAATTAAATATATCAAATGGCCCCAAATATTTTTTTGTGGGTGAAATATTAGGAGATTTGGGAGGGTCCTTTGTAGATATCTAGGGTGCATCAAATGTACTTTCACCTTTTGAATTAGCACTAGCTCTACTAAGAAATTTTTTTGGAGAACTTTGAGTAACTTTTTGGTTGCTATTTTTCTAACCTTGAGTCATGCACAAGTAGGCTCATCCATAGTGACGTAGATGTCTCCTCCTCTATCATATTTAGGTTCAAACTCAAGATACCTAATTGGAGAGTCACCATACTGATTAGAAGGATTTCCTTACTCAATAACTCTTTCAATAGCTTCTTTCATAGTAGTCATCCACATAAATCTATTCATCTCAGGGAATTTTGACCCATAATGGTCTGAAGTGAGGTGGAAAATGCACATATTTTTCTTATTGTCTCTAGAAGGGGCTTATATTGGCAATCTTTTCTGAGTTGGAGGAAGAGAAAGGTTTTGATTACCAGGTTGAAAATTATCATTTCTTGTGATGTCCTAATAAGGCTAAACATCCTTTTGCATTTTTCTTTTAAGAGTAATGATATCATTTGCTAATCTTTGGATCATAGGATCAGAGTATGTAGAAACTAGTAATTTATTAGAATGTATTTCTCTCTTCCTTTTTCTTGATGTAATAAAGTCATCTTCTAAATCAATTTCCATTGTTTGTGCAACATCCAAGTTTGCTACTTGCACTTTCTTCAAGAGAAGACTAATTTATAGATGTTGTGCATTAATAAAGAAATGTTTATACATCTCTTCTAGAGGTATTTTTGTAGTGTCAATCCTATTCACCAGTCTATTAAACTTAGTCAAAAATTCTCTCATGGGTTCATTTTCCTCTTTCTTAGTTGTGTCACCTATACTATTAGGATAAGATCAACATCAAAACTTTTATACCTACATTCAAATTTTATTTTAATAGTAGCCCAATTATTAATAGAAGCATTTAGTAGGTGGTAATACCATTATGCTATAGTGTCCACAAGAGATTCTACAAATTGTTGAATGCAAAAGACAACGAAGAGGGGGCATGAATCAAAATTCTACCTTAAAAATTTAAATCCCTCACAAACATTCAAATCCATATTAATTCAATTAACCCTTAATCTATTAGAGTGATTTATTATGTTCAAGAAGATAATAGACATCAAACCAAAGCAGAACAATGCACAAAGAAAAACCATATTTACATGAAAAACCCAATAAGGGAAAAACCACTATGAGGATTAGCTCACAATATAAAGTAATATCAACACCAACTCATTGTTAGAGGGATCACTGCTAGAATACAAAAACATAGAGAAGAGTGTTACAATGAGAGAACCATCTCAATGCAACAAAAAATCCACCATATCATCACCAACACCTTTGTAGTCTTACTAAATAATTATAGATACCTTCTACTCACTACATCCAGTAATCTAATACATGAAATATCACACTACACTTCACAAATTTTCACCTCAAAACTCTAAAATTTTCATCATCTACATCACACACATCTATCTTCACATGTCTCAACAACTCAACACGTATTTATACCATCTTAAACCTTAAAAACATTCTCCAAGGTCGGCTATGCACCACAACCATTCAAACTCAAATTAGGTCTGCACCAAAACATTCTTGCGGTGGAAAGGAGTGATGGTGGACCACAACAGACTTTAGCTAGGACCTAAATCCATTCATACATGCCATGCCACACTTCCATAAACACTGAAGTAACTTTGCAATTAGTGTAAACATCCAAGATCGGTTGAACATGTGCTAACACCACCAATATTTATGTACACGCTTCCTCACATCCAAATATGACTCGAGGAAAACACACCATGCTTGAACATGATATAGAATATTATCTAAACACCCTAAAAAAAAAAATTGCTTCACAACAACTTTCAATTGAAGATTGTACACACCCAGTACACTCAAATAATTTTGATATACATTGAAACACAAGAAACTAACTTTCAAAGCACCATATCATGAACAACATAATCTAAAGAAATACACAAACATTATCAACACCCTTCTAGATCCATAAGACCTGAGAGATTAACTATGCAGAGAAATGTCAAGCAAAAAAATTCTCCTAGACACCTCTACAATACATAGTTCACACACTGGTGAACACACCTTCCTCTGCAAAATGATATAGAACACCAAATTCTAGATATACCACCACTAAACACCTTTGATCAACATATCCAAATTGCACAAGCAGATCTTCAACCCAAAAGAAATGTGGAGCTAGACCAAAATGCTACTTTGCAACACAAAACACCACTGCAACACACTATTTCCTCCTTTTATTTATTTTTCCTCAAAATCACTGGGAAACCAAGCATAGAGGTACATCCTCAACATATTCAGTACTTCCTCATTACTACCAAGCCAACTAAAACATAGAAACTCAACCACACATCCATAGACAAAAGCTTATCAAATAAACACTAGAGGGTGACACCCATAACTTATTCATGACAACATAATAAAAGTAATCAAAGCATCATCATAGATAACATTTGAAATGTGGAAAAAAAATTCTCTATGCTTTGGGAGATATAACCACCAATTTCCTTCAAGTTTCATTCAATGAAGCATTAGAGATCTCAATCTAAGAATGGAAATGAGGGAAAGAGATCTGCAATAAGGTGTCCTCGGGGTGTGATTAAAATAAAAAGGTGGTTCACCACTAAGAAAAATCTTAGAAAGAAATGGAATGAAAGTAATGCACCAATCTAGCTATGAAACCTAGAGAATTAAGAACCTAAAATGAGACTGATAAAAGAGAATGAAACAAAAGGGTTGTTGGAAGAAATATGTGATCAAAACAAGCTATGAAACCCTAAAATTTTGAATTTTAATGCTCACTAGGACTCATATGCCAAACTGGGTGATTTAGTCCCAATATAGGGTTTCTAGGCAAGATCTATAACCTCCAAGTGACTGGTTAGAATCTTCTAAAAACTGGTAAAAAGGCACTACTCGGACTCATACGCCTAAACTATTGTAAAATTTCTCGTTTTTTTGCAAAGTGTCCCAGGAGTATAATTTTGAAGTGAAACTTTGTGAGCCTTTGAAGATGGATTAAATAAGAACTTTCCCACTATTTTCATGCAAATAGTTTAGATATCTTATTCTATATTTTAGTTTCTATGAGCCTTGACAAACTTTCATGACAACTTTGACAACTTTTTCAACTTTGTCATTTTGGTACTTTTGAGGGCTTCAAATCAATTTTTTCTCAACCTATAAACCTATAATCACACAAAGAGAGAGAAAAAGTGTTTTTTTATTATTAGGGAATGGGGGATTTCCTTTTTTGAACCTCGTTTTGGTAATCAAACCTTAACGATAAATGAAGCATGAATGAAATGAGACATGAAACATAAGATGAAATAATAGAACCTTGTAGATCTACAAAAATAAATGAAGTGGCCTTAGTGGATGGAGGTCTTGATCTTGATTCTTGATGAAAGATAATGCCTTTGAATACTTGGATTCATTTTCAACAATACATCATAACATTAGCTCAAAACCATATGCATGATTCATCAAGCCTTTGACATGATAATGGATCTTGTTTTCTACAATAATATTCTACAAATATTCCCTTGAATGGCTTAGAAATACTCTTGAATACTCTATAATTTTCTTGTGAAAGTACTCTTGATTCCTTATGAAAGTCTAGAATGAAACTACGTGAAATAACCTTGTATTTATATTTTTTTATGCCAAATTTCCCAAAATTACAACACTACAAGTAGACATTAGATCTAGGTGTTCCATAGAAAAATGGCCCCTTGTCATTTCCATGGGATTTTAGGTCTTGTTTCATGATGTTTGGTCTATTTTGCTTTGATTTTATGTTATAATGTGGCTTGAACATGCATATTTAGGTAGTAAAATTTAAATAATGATGTCTCATGAAGGCGTTGTAAAGTGTTGTAAAACATTTCTACACTTTTATAGACTCTATTCATTATAATTCACCTAAAAATCA
Organism: Sequoia sempervirens; assembly: GCA_007258455.2. Classification (NCBI taxonomy): domain Eukaryota; kingdom Viridiplantae; phylum Streptophyta; class Pinopsida; order Cupressales; family Cupressaceae; genus Sequoia; species Sequoia sempervirens. The sequence continues at coordinate 69,757,530 of VDFB02193867.1, read as the reverse complement.
TATTTTAATCACTTATCAAGTCCTATTTTAAAGTGTTGTAAAGTCTTGTAACAAGATTTCACGCTTTTCTAGGCATAGTTTCATTATTTACACCTTTCTTATGCTTTATTTGACACCTTTATGCCCTTCTAAATTTTAATTAAGTGCATTTTTGAATTTAAACCCAACAAATAACATTAAATATGACTTCATTCCTAACACCCAATTTCAGGTCCTAAGTGGGACCCATTCACCATTGGTGGCAAATGAGTGCCCCTTGGCTCCAAATTCAAAATATTTTAAATTCCCTTTCGAGTTTTTATTCAAAATGGATTGATGTCGGCATGTGATGAGTTATCAACGGGTTACAAAGGCACAATATTGTATAAATAAGGTATTTTCACCTCATTTTACATCTCCTACAATCATACATCACATCCAAGCAATCTTTCCATTCACTCAAGCATTCAAGCATCTTACAACATCAAATCAAGCATTCATCAAGCATTTTGAAGCATCCATTGACACAACTTTAGATTTTCATTCACAAGCATTTGGTAAGTTGATAGCATTTAAATGTTATTTTTTTATAATTCTCTTGCATTTCATTATTTTATTAAGTACATTTGATTACCAAAGTGGGGTTTGACTAAGGCAAACCCCTATTTGTTAACCCTCAACTAGTTTTCCCCTCTTGCCTATGTATTTACAGAATTTTGTATCCAAGTTTAACAAGCATTTAGGTGTTGAAGAGTGGTTAACAATTCAACTAGGTGCTTCAAGTCAAATCAACCATATTTCAAGCTTGGAGAAGGTATTTTGTCTATTTCCTACATAATTGACTTTGGCAACCCGACAAGCAGACATCCTCAGATCTGGTGTTGTAGAGTTGTCTCCAAATTTCTCAGAATTTTGGGAGAGGACTGATTTTACACTAGTGGCAAATGAGTTCCACCATAAGGCTGGAAATCTAAGTTTTGTCAGATTCTAAATTTTGACACTCAGAAACCTGTTCCCGACAATTTTCATTAGAAGCGAAATTCACCACCTTGGGTGAATGAGTCCCACTGGTGATTTTATGTGATTCTAGATAGCATTCAGAACACTCCAAAATCTTCATCAGACCTCCAAGTGTACACTAATTTAGCTCATTTCTATCTATTTTGCATTTATTCATTGATAGCTCATTGTTTGCATATCACATTGTGTTTTCTATCATAGCATAAATCTTAGGTTTTGCATACATAATTAGTCATATAGATTACTTAATTGCATTTAGTTAATCTCATTTAGCTTAAATAACATCATATACATCCTAATTTGAATGAACCTAGTTAGCATTTTTGGCCTACCTCTCTCCTTTTAGGTGAAAATCCCTAGAAGAGCTAGAGAGCCTTGTGGTGCCAAAAATCTAAAGTTCATTTTGGTGAACTTTCCTTTTCAACACTTTGCATTTCTGATTTCATTTTCATCTTGCATCCTAGATTACATTTGCATCAACATTCAATTAGGGTATTGTTTGTTTTTTGCATCCTGGGGTTTCTAAAATTGCATTAGTGAAAGAATCATTTAAATTTCTTTTTGCATTGCATATCATTGAAAAAACTGAAAATTTGCATCTGCATCCCTCATTGCATTCTCAAAAGAATTAGAATCACATTAAATTTTATGAAAAGCACAAAAAATTCCCATACCGGGACTTATTCGCCACCTTGGACGAATCAGTCCACCTAAACTTTTTAAACAACATTTTCAAGCATTTTCTTCCATTTTCTTGCGTTACAATTTTTTGTTGTTGCTTTCTATTTTTATTTCCAGAATCTCTCCTTTTATTCATTTATTGCATCTTAGTTTATTTGCATCATGGCATTTTCTTTCAATAAGTTTTGGAATTCCTTAAAATCCTTAGTAGACATGTCTAATTGTGTCTTTGGTTGTGACCCTAATGACCTTGAACTTCCACATGCTCCTTCAACTCCTCATGATTGTCCTCCTCGTGAAGTAGAAATCATTGGAGAAGATGATGATAGCATGACCAAGTTCTACAATGAATTCCTTGATAACCTAGAAGCCACTACAACCTTCTATCCATCCATGAAGTCACAAGATCTTCCTACTGTTGCACCTCCTGATCGGTTTACATACTTGCATCCTGAAATAAATGAAGGACCTAACGGTTCTCCCTTGAGTGGACCTAGTTCCTCTAAACAAAAACATTCACAACCATTCTATGATCACAAAGTCACAAAAACTCCCATAAGCCTTGAAGAAATATATATGGTAAAGGCTCTATATCCTAAGTAAACAAGGTTGTGACACAACACATGAACAGGACATTCACCAACTCCTTGAACAAACACCAACTAAATAAAACACTACAAGACTAGGATATCAAGGTCCTCCTCATATTGAGAAGCCTCCTTTTGAATATTGGAGACTTCCAGATGATAGTACAATGATCTTTGATTCTCCTTCTCACTTGAACATTCTCCTTCCATGTGAACAACCATTACCTCCTTCTAATGACAAGGATGTTAGGATCCCCATGGGTCCTATTCCTCCTTCCATTCATGAACAAGGAGAGTCTATCAAATGAAAACAACCTTATAAATTAAAGAAACTCAAGTTTCCTACCCATCCACCACCTGAATGTGAAAGGAGACTTCAATTTATTTTAAATTTAGGCCTTATACTCTTACCACCTTCAAACAGGTTGGTCATCTTCCCTAAAGATTCTAACATACCATATTGAAAATATCATCATGTTCTAGGACATCAAACCGAAGAATGTCAGACATTGAATGAGATACTGGACAAGTATCACTTCACTGATACCGACTATTTTCCTATCATCCCTTAAAACACCATTCCCTTATCATGCCATAGTTTCATAATCTTTCATTCTCACTATTGCATGATCCTTTCCATCACCCACCTTGGCTCATTCTTTCCTTTACACTTTGTGTGGAGGTATGAAGTTCTTAGCCTTCCCTTGTCATGCAATTGTCTTTGTCTCTTAACTATGTTATTCCTTTTTTTCTTAACTATTTAATATTGAGAAACCAATAACTTAGTTAATGGTTGACTTACATTTGCATTACTTTCTACTTTTATTTTTCCCTTCATGTGGATATCATGTTCCCCCATATCATGTTTTTGATGTTCTCTCTCTTTGTACACTTCTTCTATTTGTACCTCTATTATTCTATATGTCATGCAATCCATCTTTTGTTTTTTTTTTTTGTTTCCATTTTGGGGATGACACAAAGTGTAGAGACACCCTATGTCTCTTCCATGTTGACCCAAAAGGCCCTTTTTCCTTTTTGTTTTGTGTTCTCCTTTTGGGGATGACACAAAGCATAGAGACGCCCATGTCTCTTCCATGTTGACCCAAAAGGTCATTTTTCCTTTTTTTTTTGTGTTCTACTTTTGGGGATGATGCAAAGCATAGAGATGCCCTATGTCTCTTTCATGTTGACCCAAAAGGTCATTTTTTCCTTTTTTATTTTATGTTCTCCTTTTGGGGATGACACAAAGTGTAGAGATGCCCTATGTCTCTTCCATGTTGACCCAAAAGGTCCTTTTCCTTTTTTGTTTTGTGTTCTGCTTTTGGGGATGATACAAAGCATTGAGATGCCCTATATCTCTTCCATGTTGACCCAAAATGTCCTTTTTCCTTTTTGTTTTGTGTTCTCTTTTTGTGGATGATGCAAGGAATTGAGACCGAAATGTCTCCTTCATGTTGTCCCAAAAGGATTTTTCTTTTCTATCGCCTTTTCATTTATTTTCTCTTGTGTTTCTCCTTTTGGGGATGATGTAAAGTGTTGAGACCATAATGTATCTTCCATGTTGACCCAAAATGGACTTTGTTTTTCATTTTTTTTCACTCCTTTTGTGTCATTATTCCAATTCTATGTGCTTTGGGGAATGATGACAGTTCTGAGCTCTTTCATAAAAATATTGCAACAATGAAAATACTAACACCAAATCCATACATTCCTTATGTGTTTGGTGTGTTCTTGTATGGGGGGCAACTCCTTTTCTTTTGTTTTCTTTTTCGTTTACATGATGCAGCCTTACTTAGAAACATATGATTTGGCATAGGGCTTTCCAAGTTGGCTCTCATGTCTTGTTTTCATTTTTTTTTCTCTATATTTTCTTTCCTTCACTACTTTAAAGTAATTGCTCACAAAACGGTGTGTTGAAATTCCTTTAAAGTGGGGGTTATACATTACCATTAATTCATTTGCATTCTTGGTTCCTAGTGTAGCCTTGTTTTTCATATGATGCATTCGTCACTTTGTGGATGACATTGGGGATGATGTATTTCATAAGTATGATCTGTCTAAGCATATTACATTCCTCTTGATGGCTTGATGTGATGCACTGCATCCCCTAAGTTGTGAATATACTATTCTTTGATTGGTCCTCTCTTGGATACATTAGACACAATGTTCCCTAAGTGACTGACCTTGCATGAACTTAACAAGACTCCTTTGAACACTTTTTGCATTTTACATTTTTACATTTTTTCATTTTTACATTTTACATTTTTTCCACCTTGCATAACGCAACTTGCATGCCTATGGCACCTTTCCTTTTGTTCATGAGTTCTAAGCATACAAAGCTTTGCTTGACTCATGAAGCACAAACTGAAATTTTCCTTTGTGGCGCCTTGCTAAAGTTATCACGCGGTATAACTTTGATATGGTTGAGCAGGAATCCCATTCAGTGGCACGACTTTCCCCATAGCCACCTTTGTGTTTGTGACTGCATACCAACTAGTGTATGTATCTTACCTTTTGGGCCTTCTCACTTGGTAGACCACCATGAGTTATGTCACCCCAAAGTGAGTATGCATTCTCTTTTTCAAACAATCAACCTAGATCTAATCCACAACTAGCTAGATAGATGATTGAAGCTTCATTATATTCTTTCATTTCAACACTTGTGTGTTCCTTTTCTCTTATGCTTAGTTTTCCATGGTATCTTCATCCTGGGGGCTTGATTATCCCTCTTGATCGTTGATATTCCATCTTGCTAACATAACTACATTTGAACCCTCCTCTCCATATTCATGGCTACTTTAGTGTGATTTTGAAGCAAGTTCATCCTCTCACTAAAGTGGGGGCTAAATATGCCATAGAAAAATGGCCCCTTGTCATTTTCATGGCCTTTTAGGTCTTGATTCATGATGTTTTGTCTATTTTTCTCTAATTTTATGTTATAATGTGCTTGAACATGCATATTTAGGTACTAAAATTTAAATAATGACATCTTGTGAAGGTGTTGTGAAGTGTTATAAAACATTTCTACACATTTCTAGACTTTATTCATTACAATTCACCTAAAAATCATCTTTTCATTACTTATCAAGTCCTATTTTAAAGTGTTGTAAAGTCTTGTAACAAGATTTCACACTTTTCTAGGAATAGTTTCACTATTTACACCTTTCTTATGCTTTATATTGACCCCTTTATGCTCTTATAAGCTTTAATTAGGTGCATTTTTTAATGTAAACCCGACAAATAACATTAAATATAACTTAATTCCTGACACCCATTTTCAGGTCTTATGTGGGACCCATTCATCATGGGTGGAAAATGAGTCCCCCTTGGATCCAAATTCAAAATGTTTTAAATTTATTTTAGGGTTTTTATTCAAAATCACTTGATGTCAGCCTGTGATGAGGTATCAATGGGTTACTAAGGCACAAGATTGTATAAATAAGTGATTTTCACCTCATTTTACATCTCCTACAATCATACATCACATCCAAGCAATCTTTCCCTTCACTCAAGCATTCAAGCATCTTATAACATCAAATCAAGCATTCATCAAGCATTTTGAAGCATCCATTGACACAACTTCAAATTTTCATTCACAAGGATTTGGTAAGTTGATAGCATTTACATGTTATTTGTTTATCATTCTCTTGCATTTCATTATTGTTAGAGTAATAAATTATTTAACTTAATTAATTTAATCATATTGGTTAATTAATTAAGTCACTTATCACTTTAGTTTTACTTAAGCTAAACTTAGGAACATTAATAATTAATTATTTATTAATTATTAAGTGTGCACACTAGGGTTTCCTTTTATGGTTTGATCTCCTTTCTTAAGGATTGATCTCATTGTAATTATTCATTCTCTTTAATGCATTTTTCACTTGAGGCTTGCAGAGCATCTTTGTTGTTTTGGATATCTTTCTTTGTGACATGTTATTGGTTGCAGGTGTTCATTGGGGTCTGTGAGGTTGGTTTATCAACTTCTACATGGTATCAGAGCTTCGGATTTGTAGTTGGATGTTCATATTTTAAAGGATATTGCCTTATAGTGATTTTTTAAGTGCAAGGGTTTCAATCTAGGCATCTTTTTGAAAGATCTAGGGGTAGCCTATTTTCTAGGAATTTTTGGAAAAAATGGAGGTCACCATTGTGTTCACAATGCCCAAAAACCCTAGGAACGCTTGTCATTTGGTCAATTTTGGAGCTGTTAAAAAAAAGAGCAATTTTTTTTGCCAAAGTGGTCGTACGGCCTCCCAACACTCTTCACAAGGCAGGTCCTTTGGAGGACCAAGCGCTAAGAACCTATCCCCCTATAGCCACTTCAGCACAGCCTACGGTCACATGGCTAACCAAGGGGTTCAACTCTAGCCCCCAACCACTAGCCCCTTGGTCTTGCATGTGACCAGGGGCCAATTTTTTTTAGCCCCTAGGGATTATTGAGGGTCTACTTGTGTATTTTGGAGCACTTTCACGGAATTAGGTGTAAATTTTACGTGCAGTGTCCATTTTTTGAAAACGAATAGGCGTCAAAAAGTTGGTTCTAGGAATTATCGAATGGTGTAGGTTTGATTTTCTAGTTTTTCCTTTTTGATGATTTTTTCAGCCTCTGAAGTCAGAAGTAGTTGTTTTTAGCCCAAGAGGCATAACTTTTGACTTTGGACTCTATTTTTCACCATTCTCACGGCATCAAAAAGATGACTCCATCCTCTACACAGATCTCAAACCTTATTTTTCCAAAAAAATTACAAGGTATCTAATTTTTTTTTCAGATCTTAGCTTTTTCTTTCTTGGTTATTTTATTAGGAAACGTGCAATTTAGGCTATTTTTTTGAGATCAAAGAGAATTTTTTTTCTATTGAGAGTATATACTATTGTCTTTCATCATGGATTCACATAATATTGCATTGCTTACTCCATTCAACTACTTTGGTTGGAAAAAAATGGAGATTCATTTGATGCACAAAGGGTTGTACATGGTGACCATGGGTATAGAAGTTGAACCTATAGGTGCTACTAAAAAGAGAAAGTGGCTTAATAGGTGTGATGAGGCCTTTGTTACTTTATGTCTATCTATTTCTCCTGATCTTATTTTTCATGTTGAGTATTGCACTACACCCCATCAGATTTGGACTACTTTGGAGTCTTTGTTTGGGAAGCAAGATACTATGAGAGGATTCCAGTTGGAGAATGAGCTTATTGGCTTAAATCCTAGGGACTTTGACAACATCCAAGATTTTTTCACTAAACTCAAGTCTCTTAGATTACAGTTGACATAGTGTGGTATTTAGAAGGACTCTTAGTTGATATTGTCCATTCTTTCTAAGCTTAGACTAGATTATTCAGTTTTTGTATTTACCTTTTATGCCACTAGGGATGCCCTTGGTACTAGATTTACTATGCCTTCCCTTGATGATTTTGCTTCTTCTCTCACTCCAGAGTAGGCCAAGTTGGATAGAATGAGGAAGTTGAAACCTTCTACATCACATGCACTTATTGCATCACAAGAGCCCAAAGATCAGAAGGCTTCTATAAGAAAAGGAAAGAAACATAAACAAAAGGATTCCAAATCACATGAGTAGCAAAAGGAGTCCTTAGATTCATCCTCCTCTTCTAAGGGGAAATCATTTAAGAAGGAGAAGGTTACATGTGCATATTGTAAGAGAGAAGGACATGCAAAACATAGTTGCTATAAGAAGGAAATTGATGAGTTGAAGCATCTTCTTTAGAAACATTAGATTGATTTTCCTTCTAGGATGTTTGCATTGTCTCCTTCCCCTCATTCTTCTTCTTCAGAGCAACATGACAGGAGCACAACTGGTTTACATACTTCATCAAATATGAAGGGACATGCTTTTTGTGCTTATTCAGGTCTTGGATCAGGGAGGGCTTCTAGATTTAGGAGCATATCATCATATGGCATCTTCACAGTCTATGTTCACTTCCTTTGAGCCTTGCACTATGTCTCCTATTTTGATGGAAAACAATACATACATGAGTGTTACATGGAAGGGGTCTATTAGTTTTTGGGACAACACTTTTTAGGATGTCTTGTGTGTTTCTAATTTGACGAACCTTCTTTCCATATATTAGATCACACATGGAGGCAATGGGAGATCTATGGAGTTCACACCTGATTTTGTTTTCATTAGAGACTTGGAGAGTAGAGAGGTTATTGCTACTAGGGTGATGGATCACTCATCCTGGTTCTATTCCTTTTCATATTTTTCTTTTGATAGTGCTTTGGTTCCTACAGTTGTTCATCACACTTCTAGTGTGAATCATCATTCAAAGGAGACATTTGGCTTCTTGAACATTGGTGTTCTCAATTCGGATCTAGTTCTTGAGCCATCCATTCCATCTCCTCCACCTACTGTTGTAGTTGTTAGTACTTCTATGGCTATGTTGGCTATAGATGTGGTTTCTTCAATTTTTGTGCAACAAGACCTAGTTGATCATTCATCTTTGGAGGTTTCTCTTTAGTCTTTACCTACCTTGACTTCTTCATTGGTTGAGGTCACACCTGCTTCTTTGGAGACATCTTGGGCTACACCTGATTCACCTTTAGAGATTACATTCATGAGGCTTCTTCCCTCTCACTTCTTTCAGGAGATGTGGTTTCTTTAGTCTTATTGGAGCTACTTCATTATGGGGGCCTATGTGGTCTCTTTCTTCTTCTCTTCTGGGGGGGTTCTTTCATGTATCTTTGTGATGGATGGTGTCCTTGGGGGGTCTTATGGAGTCCTCCATATTTCATCACTTAGTTGTTTTTTGCATCCTATTTTGGGGAGGAGTTTTGTTCCCACGTGGTTTTCTCCTTTACCCTGTTTGGTTTAGTTTGCATTGCATTTGTACATGGCTACCTGATCAAACCTTGTTGTCGGGACCCATATTTTCTTTCATGCATCTTTTCCTTAGTGTTTTAGCTACTTCCTAAGTTCATCTTAAGCGGGGGTGTTAGAGTAATAATTTATTTCACTTAATTAATTTAATCATATTGGTTAATTAATTAAGTCACTTATCTCTTTAGTTTTACTTAAGCTAAACTTATAGACATTAATAATTAATTATTTATTAATTATTAAGTGTGCACACCAGGTTTTCCTTTTAGGGTTTGATCTCCTTTCTTAAGGATTGATCCCATTGTAATTATTAATTCTCTTTAATGCATTTTTTGGTTGAGGCTTGCAAAGCATCTTTTTTGTTCTCGATATCTTTCTTTTTGACATGTTATTTCTTGTAGGTGTTCATTGGGGTATGTGAGGTTGGTTTATCAACTTCTACAATTATTTCATTAAGTGTTTGATTACCAAAGTGGGGTTTGACCAAGGCAAACCCCTATTTGCTAACCTTCAACCATTTTCCCCCTCTTGCTTGTGTATTTGTGGACTTTTGTATGTAGGTTTACCAAGCATTTAGGTGTTGAAGAGTGGTCAACAAGTCAACTAGGTGCTTCAAGTCAAATCAACCATATTTCAAGCATGGAGATGGTATTTTATCTATTTCCTATAGAATTGACTTCGGCAACCCGACAAGAAGACATCCTCTGATCAGGTGTTGCAAAGTTGTCTCCTGATTTCTAAAAATTTTGGGAGAGGACTGACTCACCACCAATGGTGAATGAGTCCCACCTTAAGGCTGTAAATCTATGTTTTGTCAAATTCTAGATCCTGACACTTAGAAACTTGTTCTTGACAATTTTCATCAGAAGCGAGACTAATTCACCACACTGGGCGAATGAGTCCCAGTGGTGATTTTTTTATTCTAGACAACATTCAAAACATTCTAGAATCTTCATCAGACCTCTAGGTCCACACTGATTCAAATGATTTCTATTTGTTTTGTATTTATTCTTTCATAGCTCATTGTTTACATATCACATTGTGTTTTATAGCATAGCATAAATCTTAGGTTTCACATACATAATCAGTCATATAGATTACTTAATTGCATTTATTTCATCTCATTTAGCTTAAATAACATCATATACATCCTAATTTGAATGAACCTAGTTAGCATTTTTTGCCTACCTATCTCCTTTTAGGTGAAAAAACCTAGAAGAGCTAGAGAGCCTTGTGGTGCCAAATATCTATGGTTCACTAGGATAATAAAATCCCACCAAGAATTTGATTCAAAATAGGTCCTAGTAAAATCAAGACTTATATGCTAGTTGTGATGTATGAGTCCCAATAGCTAAAACCTCTAACAGATTGTTACGAGTGTCTTGTATAGTGTGCAACTTGAAATCAGGTCTAAAGACCTAGGTGCTTATCAGACACCCAAGATGGTGTATGAGTCCCACATCACTAGATCTAGAACACATGACCCAAATCATTGAATTATGATTGGCTATTTGTTTAATGTTGGGATTATACTTTGGAAAATTCATTTAATAACACTTGTGGATGCAAAATAGGACCAATTAAGGCATGAAGAAGTCCAGTTAATTAATAAAGCCCTAGATTAGTGTGAAATTGTTAGGATACACTTTACAAAACCCTAAATAAGGCACATTTAAGTGCATTTTATCATTAATTATTCATTCCCAAATTAAGTATGAGAAAGGGATACTTGTTTCTACATTACAACATCAACTCAATACAAACTGCTCACATTCTTGCAATAACCTCCTACTCATATAGTTGAAACCAATGACAACACAAGATTTTTGACATCAATGATACTTAGACTAACTACAAATACTTATAACACAAAGAACCTGACTGGACCACATCTTCATGTTGCACACCAAGCACACCACATGCGATAGAGAAAGAATCAAAGTGTTCTTCTAGAGAGATATTTCCATCACCTCTAAACTTGGGAAGATTCTTACAAGAGCCTTGTGGTGGTGGGGTCATTAGAGATCATAATGAGAAAATGATTTTGTCTTATGTGATGAATCTTGGCATTTAATCCTCCAACTTTTCAAAGATGGCAGCGAGGTACTATGGTATTCAGATAGTCATGAATGTTGTATTTTCTAACCTAGTCATTAAAGATGACTCCAAATACACTATTCCTTTGCTGATTGGGATGGCTAATCATTGTTGGACCCTCTATGACCCCATCCTATTCGCATGCAATCTCATGATTTCTCTTGGGAATAGTAGATCTACTCACATGTAATGAAATGGAAACAAAGTGGTTGATGCACTAGCTAACCTTGGTGCTTTTACTCCATATATGGTTATCTAGGATAATATCTCTCATATCCTTAGGCATGTGTTGACTTAATTAATAATGATTTGAAAGTACTACAAAAATGAGATTGAGCTGGATTTCTTGTGAGCTCCCTTTGTCATCTACCATGACTTACAACTATGAAAAAAACCTTCTTTGGGAAATCTTTTCATAAGCCTTTATATTCCTAGCGTAGGTATTCTTCTCGACATTTCTAAAGAACTCCTTCTCTATCTCTCTTTTCTATGAAATTCTTCATGGCGGGTGAGTTGGTATAGGATGAACCTTCCTCCTACAAGGTGTGGAAGCATGATAGGGACATTTATGCTATAATACAATGAGGTAAATTGTCCTTTTATGTGGCGAGTATGAAGGGGCATGACCCTAAGTTGTCTATTGAGTTCTCCAATTCTTGGAATGGGGGAACCATCACCAATGGTGGGTGCTCCTTCCTTGTGAATTTTGAGCTACTTGTTGATATCACAGGGATTTCACTAGATAGTCCTTGTATCCCTTGAAATTCTAAGGGCCACTACAATATGGAGAGGTTTTTGAAGGAGGGTGAAAAGGTTAACAGGCTTCAAAATAGTTTCTATAGGGAAAACCTCCCTAGGGTGTGGGGTAAAATTATAGAGGTGCTTATGAGGTATGTCACATTAGAGGGTTGTTTTGATTATTTACATGCCCATATATTTCCCATGTTAAACCAATTCCACTTTAATGTCAAGATGAACTTCAATTTCTGGGTCTTTTCTCCTCTTGAGCAGTCCATTAAGAATGTTTAGGGTAAAAGTAAAAATATCTCCATTCACTAGGGATTAATTTTTCACCTTTTCAACATCAAGCTACTCTTTTCGCTTCCCCGACCACTATCAAAAGGAACACTTTGGTCATTCACAATCCTACTACCCCCCCTAAGGGTCCTATTTCCACTTGTTCTCTAGAAGAAACCCTGCCCACCACTTGTAGAATAACTAGGGCTCAGGGAAAAACCCTTGTCAATCAGGAAACCCCCCTCAACCCCAAGATTATTTCTTTCCCCAAACCCACCCTTATTTAAATCTCCAACTCTGATAATTCATTTAACTTTGATGATGATTTCTAGAAACATACCCCTCAAAACTCTCCTGTGCAATCCCCTATTCATGATGAGGTGTCTGATGTTTCTAGAACCCTCTTGTAATTAACCCTTTTATCCCAAAAAAATCCCCTAAAATCTACATTAATCTGGAAGGGAGCTCTATTGAACCCAATCTGGGTAATGAAATTTGTGCCTCTTGTGTTCCCCTTTAGCAAAAATTGGATAAAATTTTAGAGACTTTCAAAGTCCATAACAACATTCTAAAGTGGCTTTTGGCTCAACTTTTTACTAGGAAGGAAAAAAATTAGTTGTTGGAAAACAAGGTGCTTAATCAATAGACTTCATGGTCGGCAGAGGTCGAGGATGATGGGTATTTGGATATGTTTTACTCCATCACCAAATCATTTGATTTATGGGCTAATTGGGACAAGGAGGTGAATGAGCTCAAATATCTAGTGGGTACACAAGACGATAAAATAAAATTATAGGAGGAAATTGCCACTATTGATAGCAACTAGGACAAAATAATGAAATGTCTCCAAGAGATTATTGAATACAACAAAGAGACTATAAAGAATACTCTTCTTACCATCTAGGTCTTTCAACAAGAACTCTTGAGAATAGTCATGGAAAAAGGGTAGTTGAGGGTGGTCATGAGGTTAGTCACTCATAGAAAAAAGGAAAGATGGTTGGTAGTTCAACTTAGACCATTACCAAGGAGACATAGCCTACTCAAAAGGGACCCATGCTATTTTATGAGAAAATCCACTTCCTAGCTAAGGAGTGGTAGGCCATTAGTGGTATGAAGCTTTTGGGAGCCCAATAACTATTTTAGTCCACTATTGGTTTTGTTCTTTATGTTATTTCCATTTCTCTTGCTAGTTTGTTAGTTATTTTTTCTTTTTTTTTTCCTTTATGGATGTTTCAATTCTTGTGAGCCCCTTGTTTGGCCTATATGGTTGTTTTTTAATGACTACAATCCCTTCCCATTTGAATCTAATCAAAACACAAAAATATTGTCATTATTATAATGGAAGAAAAAAATTATTTCAATTGTTCCTTTCAAATTGAAGAATACAGGAACTTCCTATCAAAGTTATATTTCTATATCATTTCCATGATATGATTCATCATGATTTCAATGAATATGTGGATGAGATATTGGGAAATAGAAAACTAGAGCTAAAAATATTATATTCTTGCCATAAATTCTCTAAAGGTTCAAATAAAATAAGGTCTGTCTATCCAAAGATAAATGTATTTGTGGTAGATTCTATCTATGCAAGGCCTATAAGTATCCTCACACATATGGGAAGCATTCATGTTGTTCCACCTATCCATCTCACTTCATCTTCACCCTCCCCTTTTTGTTTTGAGTAAGTAATGAGGACAATAAATTAATTTATTCTTTAGAAAACATGCTTGGTTTATTCCTCTTTGGTTCCTTTTAGAACAATGAAGTAGATAATACAAAATATAATCCCCTTGGCAAGTAAAATCCTAAGCTTCATACAATCCAACCCACCTAAGAACCTACCCCCTTGCCTAACCTCTTCCCTCATCCTTGGGATAACATATTAGCTCAAACCTTTTAGTCATCAAAATCAATATCATGGACATGAAATAGGTCTTCATCCTTTCAATTTTAAGATACAACACTATCATATATCTACTTTTTCACACTCAAAATTTTCTTGTAAATGATAATTTTGGAATCACTCTATTATTTTTTGTGGAATCCTTCTTTCATAGTCCATCAAGATCACTATGGTTGATTATACCATTTTCTGTGTCAAGGATATATTAATTACAAGAGACAATTTTTACTATATTTAATTCTTTTATCTAGTTCTCATTGTCATTTCTCTTGTTCTAATTTTTTTTCCATAATTTCTTGTATACATAAAACAGTACATTTCATTGAAATTTATATCACGCTACATACTATTCCATGCTATATCAAAGAAGATCATCAACATATTTGTGATATCAATTTTCTCCCTAACATTTGCATATAGTCCTCATCATAAAATGCATAACATAACCATATAAACATCATATCAATTTTTTTATATTATTTCACACATCATGACATAATAGCCATTATAACTTGTCATAATTCTTCACATATTTTTTCAAACTTTTACATCAATTATCATCTCTATATACTCAAACTACTGTGAATTTAATCAACCTCCTTCCTGTCCTTTTCCATATATATCTAAACAACCACTTGATCTATTTTTCATCCCTTCAAACCTAGTTCTACATCTGAGCGATCATCCAAGTCTTTTCAATCTTCTTTCTCTCTCAATGGCATGTCACTAATCCACTTTCTAATTTAATTTTTATTTCTCCAAACATTGAATCCCATTACCTTGTCCAATACCTATATTTTAATTCCTTTGACATCATATAAAAGAGAGCCAAAATATATATGCTAAAATTCATTTTATAGTTCAACCAATTACCATTGTTAGTTGTACACCACCTTGAACATTAATTAAATAAAAAAATATTAATAATTAAACTATAAAAAATATTAATAAAATAAATAAATTTATCTAATTAGCTAATATAATGTTCATCATCCCCTCTTAATTTAAAAAATTAGAACATTTATCCAAAATCCAGTCACTCATATGCATAGTTAAAATGTTAATAAAAAATATAAAATGAAGTCAACATTCAATCCTAGCTATCTAAATCATCAAATCAATCCCAATCTTCCTATTTAAAACTTTAAAATAAAATCATTGAATACAAAATTACATTAAGATTCTACCATAGACATAGAAGTAATTAGGTAAATTGTGCCTATTTCTACCCAACGTCTATTTAATCCAAATTCAAATTTCCTTCAATGGAAACCATTCACACAATCAAATCAATCACAATCCTCCCTCCCAAATTTTAATTAAAAATTATTATCATGCAATATGAGTCATTTATTCCACAAAAATCTCAACCCTCCATTTATCCTCACTAAATCTACAAATCCATACTTTCACAAGTCATTTTCAAGATAAGAGAAGAATCCAAATAGGTACATTTTTCCACATGTAGGACTCCAAAGAGGGACATAACATCAAGCTCATTTTGAGAACATTCATGCATAAACATTAGGTTTCCATTGGTTGTAATTTTTAATTCAAATTTGTATACTTATTTTTCTCTAAGGTAGTATATGTTTAGAATTAAGATTTTTTTTATTTTTTTTAGTCTTTCATTTGATTTTTATTACACAATATAAATTATACCTTATTTTCTATATTTCGCCGAAAGATAGTAACTAATTTTATCTACAAATGTGAAACCAAGAAACCTCCTTCAAACAAATAAAAATAATATGTATGAAAAACAATATTTAGAAAAAAAAATCTCCAAAAATTATGTGAAATTTAAATTCATACTACAATCATGACTATGTACAAAATAGTAATATATATCTAAAAAAAATGATTTCAAATCATTCCTTACATAAGAATTTGAAAAAAATACAATTTTAGGTAATGCAAATAGATAGGACAAATAAATCTATAAAAGAGTTCCTAACTATTATTCCTTCTTGACATCATACTATGAATTTTCCTTCACCCTTGATAACAAGCCCATAATGATTTTTATACTAACATGACACTATTTAAACATGAATTTGAGTGAAACCTCAATGTTCAAATAACAATACGTAGCTACCAATTATATACTTTTAGAGACACCATTAATGAATGTAAGTGAATGCAATGGACATGTTAATTCCATAAAATTTCACCAAAATATCAGTGCTCCCATCAAGGCATGAACCCATATGTGAGGACATGTGAACATTTATTTTTTATCGGCACCTCAAAACTATAGTTGTAAAACCTTGCAAATCTAGAATCACGTACCAATATATTACCTAAGAATGGGAATAATGTTATATACGAAGCCTATTTCAATGGAAGAGGATGTAATGGTATACTAATTTTTGTTTATGAACAGGAGAATACTATAACCCTCAACAATTTTCTAAAATGTAGTGTAACTAAATTTTATAAATAGAAGAATAAAAAATTAATAACGATTGGAATTTGAGAGAAATTCTCTTCAATTAGGGTGCGGTATTTTTGTACTTTGCCATAATTTTAGTGATACAATATTTTTTTCAAACTATTTATGAGTTTTCTCTTACATTACTCTTTTAAATTTAAGGAATGAAATACTTATTTAATGGGTTGATTTATAGGTATACAGGTTCTAAAAAAATTAAGGAGATAAATGTGTTGTATATGTAATTTTTTATTGAAAATTAATATATACTTGAGCCTTTATTTGATGGTAGAATTTATTTTAGAAATATCTCTCCATGTACATCTGGTATAATGTGTTAAATTATCATGAGTTTTTTAATTTATTTTTGCTATTATACAATTTTGCATTATTTGATAATGATTAATATAATGTTGTATTAGAAAATTAAATATGTATGCACATTGAAACACTAACATTTGTAGTACTATAAAAAATTTTAAAATTAATTTATATGGTTTATGTAGATGCATAAAATTGGTCATATCTGATTAATCCTGGAATTTAATTAAATATTTATTATTTAATTAATTTCTCTAATGTCTTCTACATATGATTAAATTTAAATAATTTAATTATATTGTTCATTCAATTTATTCTTCTATGATGATTAAATAGATTGATTTTTATTTAATTATTCCACATCCATATGTCTACTTAATTAATTAAATAAATACACTTTATTTAATTATCACTTTTTTAATTTAATTAAGTCTTTTTATTTAATTAAATTTAAATATTCCTTTTCAATTTCTTCTTCTGGTTAATTAAATATATTATTTAATTAATTTCATTTACATACCATTTCTTAAAGATTTAATTAAATATCTTTTATTTAATTGAATATCGTCCATATCCTTTCATAATCATAATTAAATATTCTATTTAATTATGAATTCTTCCATTATTCTTCAAATCTAGGGTAAATATTCTATTTTAAGAAGAATCTTTGGATCACCCTCAAATAAATAATTGAATTTTATAATTCATTATTTATCTTCTTCAGAATCTTTCCATAATCTCACAAAAAGGTGATTTTTACATCATCTTCATCATCTTATCTTACCTCTTTTATAGAAAAAGAAAACAAATCTTTCTTTTTGCTTTCTTCTATTTTTCTTCAGTCTTATCCATCCTCAACCGTTTGATCTGCCAAGAATTTTCACAATCGTTGATCATATCAACCAATCAAAAGCTTTCGAAAAACTCTATAAATAGCACAACCAATCCAAGCAAGGGTTGCACAACACATATCAGAGTAATTAAAGATTAATTGCATTATAGCATTATAGCATTCTAGTTTTATTCTTCATAGCATCATCAATAGTCTTTCATTTTCAGCAATCATGTCTTAGCTTAAGCATTGCATGCATTTCATATTCAATCTCATTCTTTAGGAGGATTGTTCATTGAGCCTAGCATACAATCTGAGAGCCAGCTAGAATCAATGAAAATACTGAAGATAGAGAATGATAGGACGACATTGATAACAGGATACTGAGTTTGCAATCTTTATTACTTTAATATTTTATTTTTGATATAATGTCTTATTGGTGTGATTGATTCATTTATTTTTACATATTTAACACTCACAAAATTGATCACACATTATTGGCACCCACCATGGGGCCTTGCCCCATTTTTAACATCTACTTGCAGGTTTTCTAAGAGGATCTCGTGTTCTAGAATTCAGATTTTTGACAAAATTTTCTGTTTTAGTGCATACGACGATTTCTGAAGCACATTCGCAGGTTTTTAAAGCGCATCTGTGGCTTCTGTCAATGCTTTTGTAGGTACTTTGGTGCATCTAGGGACTGTTGCAGTGCATCTAGGAACTGTTTTGGCGCATCCACAGGAGAGAAGGGTGCATATGTTCGACTTAGTTTGTTAATTTTTTTGAAAAACAAAAAATGAAATTTAGTTGCATTCTATTTTAGTGCATTTAGGAGTTTTTGTAGCGCATTTAAGACTTTGTGTAGCGCATTTACTATCTATTTTGGCGCATTTACTTGTTTTAGTGGCGCATACAGGTGATCTTTTGGTGCATATAAGGTGTAACTAAACAGGTTTCTAAGTCTGACGCCTTCCGTAGA
This sequence comes from Sequoia sempervirens, assembly GCA_007258455.2. Lineage (NCBI taxonomy): Eukaryota > Viridiplantae > Streptophyta > Pinopsida > Cupressales > Cupressaceae > Sequoia > Sequoia sempervirens. The sequence continues at coordinate 69,738,835 of VDFB02193867.1, read as the reverse complement.
TAGAACCTTTTTCTGGATTAAAAAGAACCAATCTAGGATAGTCATAGCTGGTTTTAAAAGGAAACAACCCTAGGATATACATTGATTTAAAATAAATCAATCTAGGATAGTCACCACACATTGATTTTGCAGTTAAAATGAATCCCATGCTTTCTATGAAGCAACATCTTCACATAGTTTAGATCATTGTGATTTGGGCTTTTAAAAAAAAGAACATCACATTTACTGTGTTTGTGGCAATAGGTCTATGCTCTCCCCTTAACTGGGTGACCAAAATACCAAACTTTCCTTTTACATTCATGCAATTTTACTACTTTATTACATCTTGTAGAGGGCCTACTCTTGTGGGAAAAAGTACTCACCCAAGAGGAACGAATCAAGTTGGTTCAAGCCAAATCCAGACTATTCCACCCCACTGTCAAATTTAGAGCAAATCAAGAGAAATCCTCTTTTGCTAGTAATGTGCAAGATAACCATCCCTAAAGCCTTTTTTCTAAAGATTGGGAGGTCTCCTGAGGGAGTTTATTATTGCCACACTGAACAAAAACCCTTACTACGAACCTAGTGTAGTATCCAGTTGAATTCATTTTCCGAACATCATAATAATCACAGTGCAGGGGAGGGAAGAATCTACCCCCAAGATACTCACCATATAACTGCCAAGGACCATTTGCTCAGGGGATCTAGTATCCACTTCCGTCACTTTGAGTACATGCCTGAAAAAGACAAAAACACGAGTGCCCTTTCGAGGGTGACACGGCTATGTGAGTCGATGCAGTTCTAAGATGTGGGTTGTTGTGTAGCACCCCTCCATTTTTCTCTTTTGATCGATCAGTGTTTTTCTATGTATGCTTCATTTCTGTTAGCGCTTTGACTTTTATACTTGGTTACTTTTGACTGCTATCTGTTAAGCAATGTAAACATTATATTTTGATGTGATGGTATTTTATTTAGATGTTATCATTATGGCATGTTTTGAATTAGCATAGCCAATGTTTAATTAAAAATGCCTTATGCTTTAATTATATTGATTGTTGTTAGACTCGTTAGTTTTAAAGTCTATTTTGGTGAAGGGGATGAGATTATATCACTCGCTTGCAAGAGCCTTACGATTCTAAGATTTCCACTTCACGGTGTGTTTTTCTATATATATATATATATTGCATGTTCGACATGCTATTTTCTCGCAGGTTGATAGGTACAGGACATCAACTCCACCCGATTTCAGAGGTTTGAGTGTGTCCATTGACCAACCGTTATCGATTGGGAGATAGTAGCTAGGTTTCCCGTGCCAATTCGTCACCTTAGTCATAAGTTTGTCATTGGGTTTGGCGGTTTTGATTTGGTTCTTTCCTCCCTGGTTAGCTATTTCATTTCATATTTTACAGGCTATTAAATGGTGGGTATGGTTAAAGTGATGATTTAACATATCTAGTTTCAATGTTGAATATTATTTTATTTCATTGATTATTATGGTTTAATTAATAAAATGATTTTTAGTTTATTGATTAACTAGTTTAAGGGTGATAAATTAAATGAAATGGTTGTTTTGACATTATTGTTTATTTAGATCTAAATTTTCAATGAAAATGGAAATCATGTTAAATATTTAAGTTAAATTAAATTAAAAATAGAAATGTGTTTTAAATTTCACTTTTTGAATTTTGGATTAAATAAATTCTTTGAAACTTTGAAATTCCTTGTTTTAAATGAAATTATGAAAATTTGAAATATCATTTGTGAAAGTAAATTGTTTTAAAAATTTTAAAAATGAAATATCCTCCAAATGTTCAATAAATTTAGTGGGTGGGATATTTTAGGGGTTTGACCAAATTTGGGGAAAGCTCTTTGTAAAGAAATGCAAATTTCATTTGTTTTTCAAGTTTTGATTTTTGGTGGAGAATTTTGTTGTGGTTGAATTTGGAGTTGAAGAAGAGATTTGGAATCACCATTGTTAAATTCTTCAAGCTTGGGGAGAAAACACCAGGTTCTTCATTTTTGTTTTCTTTTTTGGAATAATCTTCAAATTTATTTATGATGTTTGAAAATTCTTTAAATGCTATTTAGATGCAAAGAAAACCCATGAGAAATGAATTCAAATATTGTAAACTATCGTTGGATTAGGGAAGAAAACCAAAACAACAATCTCAATGGAAAATAGAAAGAAAACCCACAAAAAAAATCTTCATTTCAAACTCATATTCTAAACTCTTGTTGTATTGCCAAATTTAATCTTGTTATTGCAAAAATTTGTTGTTCATTTGCCCAATTTTAGGCTGGAAATGAAAATGAAAACTTTGGGTATATATATCTATCATATATATATAGTTATAATTTATAAATTTATATCTTCCTTGTTGTTTTAATAGTTCTGGGAAAATTTTGGTTTAAAAAAAAAAGAAAACATAGAGAAAACTTTATACAGGGTCTGCCATGTTTTTTCACCATTTTGAAAAGTGCTTAAAATAAATTTTAAAAAAAAATTATTTTAAGGATTTGTGGAGGGGAGGGTCATAGCCCTGCACCGCCCCCCATGGCGCCCTTTTTGGGAGGCGTTGTGTGGAAGCAATGTCGCTGCCTACAGGCAGCAGCGCTGCCCACATAGCACCCCGCATATGGGGGAGGCTGTGTGGTAGCCTGACCACTCCCTTTTTGGGAGGGGCCCGCGTCATGCTATTATATATCTTTTTTTTTAATTTTTAAACTCATTTTTTTTAATAAATATTATTTAATATTATATATAATATAATAATATATATATATTATATATATATATATATATATATATATATTATATATATAATATATATATTATATTATATATATAATTATATTATATTATATATATAATATATATGTTATATGTATATATATAATATTATTTTAATATTTAAATAATATTTATTTTTATAATAATTTATTTATATATATATATATTATATATATACTTATGAATATATATCATATACATTTAGTGTGTATATGTATATATGTATAAGGTATATATGTATATTTTATATATTTTTAAATAAATTAATTAGTTGAATTTAAAGCAGTTTATTTAAATGATAATGATATATTTAAATATATCAATATAGTTGTATATACATTAAATATACACTTACTTAAATATTATTTAATATGTGTGGCTATTTAAATATAGTTAATTTTGAACTGATTATTTCCCTATCATAGTTGAAATTTAGTGGATTGTATAATCAAATGCTTTTATTTTAATAGTGATCTTTTATTATTTTTTGTATTTGGGAAATAGGGAGATAGAATATTGGTTTTTAAATTCCTCAATGTCGTGAAATAAATTTTATGTATTTTTGGATAAATGCAAGTAACATAGATTGAGTTGACTAGATTTAGGAAATCCTAACCTTAGTTTATTTAATTGCCTGACGTGCTTTCTAGCGATGTTTTGTTCATTCTCAATGTTGTGCAAATAGAGTAAATGTTTTGAAGTCTTCCAAATTGGGTTTCTTTTAATTTTGTGGGTGTCGTAAAGTGTTAGTCAACCTTGGGTTTGTTTTGGGTAATGTGTATAACCGTATTCTGATGTTTTACTCAGTTTTCACAAACGGGGATGGTTTGTGTCTCCTTGGATTAAAAGTGGTTTATGTGGTTTGTGCCTCCTTTGGATGGAGTGGATTATGTGTTTTGTTGCCTCCAGTGTTTGGAGAGGATTTTGACCTTTGTTGCCTCCAGTGTTTGGAGAGGGTTTTGACCCTTGTTGCCTCCAGTGTTTGGAGAGGGTTTTGACCTTTGTTGCCTCTATTATTTTGAGAGATTTTTGACTTTTGTTGTCTCCAGTGTTTGGAGTGAGTTTTATTTGTGTTCCTCCTAGAGTTGGAGTGGTTTTATCGTATTGGTATGCACTTGGGATTCTCTTGGTGATTTTGTTTGTTTGTTATGTTGTCAAGTAGAAGAGTGGCTTCTGTTAGGGGCTAGAGCCTAAAGAGGTAAATTGGGAAACCTTCAGATGTGGTTTAATCAAGTGAAAACTAAATCAATGTACTTAGATGTTAGGTAGTATTTCACACTAATTAAGATAATTAAGCCTCTCTCATGGATGCAAGGGCTTGTATAGACTTGGGATGAGACGAGAAGGCCTGGAATGGCAAGGTCATCTATCTTGTCCTTACGAGAGGTATTTGATTCCACATGAGTGAGCATGGGTGCCAAGATTCGGTAGAGGCCACCAAGACAACCCATAGTGGGGGCAGGAGCCTAGGAAGATTCCCAGAGGATATCCCATGATGAGTTGTGTGATGACACTCTTTCTATGACAACAATTGGTATTTGGGTTTATGTGCATGGTCTTCTTATCATTCTTGATCTTTTTTATTTATGGAAGCAATGTGACCTATGTCGGTGATGTTGGAGTTGTACTTGTGCTATCCTTTTGGATGTTTGGTTCATGTGTTTGGTTGTGTCAGTGTGAGTTAGCCTATGTCTAGGGGTAGATGGTCTTGTCTATAAATCCTTGTTACTATGTCCTAGCATGGGGGGTGAGCCTTTGGGTATCACATGGTTGGGTGGAGCATGCATCTTAATCAGTTGGGTTGGCTTTTTGTTCATGTGGATGAGATTTCTAGTTGGAGAGCTCATGGGATCTAGTTCTTCATGCTTTACTCTTTTAGTTATTAATATGATTTTAATACCCCTCTTTGTATCGAGGTGGAAGTTGTAAATTGTAATCTTATTCTTTGAAAGTATCTCATTCGGGGAATGAGTGTTGTAATCATATTATAAAGTATATTGTTGGGATCATGTGGAATTCTTATGCCTTTGATTTAATTTTTTCATCAATGGAATGTATGCATATTAATTTTTTAATTATTTTAAATGTTATGTTTTAATTCAGGTTTCTTGTTTGGGTTTAAGTAAACTCATTCTCGTAACCTTAGGGGTTGTTGGCATTGTGTAGTGATCTTTCATGCCTTTTGTACTTAAAAAAAAATTTTAGTGCATTTGTGTTGTTAATTGCAACTTCCCCTAGGGTTACATGGTGAGGGCATTACATGTTGATTATTATGATGACCTACTTGAGTACTAAGAGTGAATCTACTTGAACTATATGTCATGTGTAAAACCTATGAAAAAAAATTTTGAAGAAAATTTTGATCATACACTTGATGTTTAGTATAGGACTTAAAAACAACTATTTTCAAGGTGTTCTATGTGTTTTCAATCACACTAATTCAGATAAAGGATCATCTGAAATGAACATGTCAAATTTTATCTGAAAACTATTCTCAATTGTTGAGGAAAACACCTTGGAAAAATTGTTTTAGCACATCTAGGGTATATTTTGGTGCATATAAAGTCTGTTTTAGTGCATTCACTGGATAAATCGGCACTTTTAGGGTCTTTTTCAGTGCATTTGGAGTCTGTTTTAGCACATCGGCTGAGTATTCTGCAAACAATTTTTGGGTCACTGTCAAAACATTTTTCTAAAGTGCATATAGAATACAGAGTAGCGCATCTGGGATATATTAAAGCACATTTGACCATTTCTCTGTCTCATGTTACTGTTTATGAAGTGCATATAGGCAACAAAAAAGTGCATCTGTCATTTTTCCTGAAGCATTATTTTTGACAGATTTGAGTTTATAGCATTCCCGATCCAGTAGCATATTTTCTCTCATGCTTAGGGAGTGGAGATCTACCAAGTTTGATAAGAATTAAATTACCAATAGGATCAGGAAACCCAAAAAAACCCTATGCTACAAGAAGAGCTTACAACAAAGGAAGTTTTTATATAAGAGTCGACACGTCTTGCTCCATTATCATAAATTTCTCCATAGATACCAAGATTTTATCAGAGGATTTACTGATGAATACGCTGTGGACCCTCTAGATTCACAAGCTTATTTTCAAAGAAGAGCTCTCTCTCAATGACATAATCACAATCAGCCTCTTGATTTCAACTACATACCACAATCATCTATTGAATATTCAATGCATCCTAGTCAAATACTTCAGTGAGTTGAAATAGGGTATATGATATATTAATCATTATTTGAAAACAAGGATCAAATCTTACAAGTGCACTTAAATTCTTGGTTCAACTTCTCCCAACAGGATTCTGACATCCTTTATCATTGGAAGCCACAACCATGAATTAGGAAACATAGTTTTGATCATATCATAATATTTTCATCTTATCAAATTAAAACATCATCATTGATTGCACTCATCTAACTATGATCCAAGTTTAGGAGAACATCTTGAAATCATATGCCTATTTTTACATGATCACAATACAATAAACTAAAGGAAGATATTCATACATCAACAACTCAAGAAGAAGGTGAAAATAGTGATCCCCTTTATAGCGTAAGTCAAAATCCCATTTTTGAAGACATGACTGAAAGAGAAAAGAACCTGTTTACTTCTGACAGAGATCTGAGAAAAACTCTTGACGATAGTGAAGATGAACAAGAAGAAGGACACCTTCAAGAAGTCGAACAAAATCCTAAATTTCTCATAACAATAGAAAGGCTCGTAGAATGAGACAAACAAAAATATTTCTTGTTCCTGGCCGATAAAGGAGCTAAACTACCTCATGACTTTAACACTGAGAACATAAAGAGTAATCCTGATGAAACACCCTTATCTAGTCTTAGTGCCTTAGCTCAATATGTTAAAACATTAGAAGGGAAAATTAAAGATATACAAGGGGGAGGCACAACAAAGTCATACACTCTTGATGATATATGTCCATATCCCTTTGATCGATGTCTCAACATGATTCTATTTCCTAAGCACTGTGAAATTCCCAAGTTTGATCGTTATAACGGAAAATCGGATCCCATAGACCATATTAGAGACTTTTGAAACATGACTTTAGAATTTTCTCATGAGGATACATACTTAATGTGTTTGTTCCACAAAGTCTTGGAGGCCAATCTATGGAATGGTTATCAAAAATTACACCGCCTGTCAAAACATTTGAGGAACTGATCAACGAGTTCATCTCTCAATATTCCTATAACATACAACACCAAATCACAATGATTGATCTATTTAAGGCTAAGCAAAAACTGGGTGAATCATTCATCACATTTCTTCAGAGATAGAGAAGATTTTTTGCTAGATATCCATATCATGTTCTTGAAAAGGAAAAGATCACTACATTCATAAATAGCTTGGATCAAGAGATGAGTTATCATCTAAATCTTCATTGTCCTCCTGATTTTCAAAAAATGATTGAAAATGCAATCACGATTGAAAATGCATTAGTCCAGAGAGGGATAATCAAACTCGATAAAGACAATCCTAGCTCCTCTAATCACTACAATGACAAATCTAGATTTTGGACTCGCAACAAAAAAATGGTGAATGATGGTGTTGTGGATGCACATCATGTCTCAGCTAAGCTAGTTGTTCTTAGTATTCCTCGCAACAACAACTACAATAATGTCAACTCGGTTACAAATCAAGGAAACAACTCCCCTCCTCCTTCCAGGAATAACAAAAATCCAACTTTCATTCCAAATCAAAATAATACCAACAATCAAGGGTATCATGGAAACAACAATAACAATGCTTTAGTAAATACATCAAACATGAATCCACAATGATCTTCATTTTTTTCCAACAAAAGAACTTTTACTCCATTAGGACAGTCTCTGGAATCAGCCCTTAAAGACTTAATGGCAAATAATGTTATGACCCTACCGCCTCAACATAACTTTGAACCTAGTGTGAAGCCACCATCATGGAATGATGCGTACTATTGTGAATATCATAGATGTAAAGGCCATCGTATGAATAATTGCCAAGCTTTGAAAAATGCTATTCAGGATTTGATCGACAAAGACATTGTCACAATAGAAGGGAACCAACAATCAAATGAAGACCACCAAGCATTTCAAAATCCTTTGCCCAACTATCAAAAGGGTGAGTCTTCTATAAAGAATTTGAATCATGTTGTTGAGAATATAATCAATCATATCTACACTTATGACGAGCAGGTTAATGTTATAAAAGTCAAAGAGAAAATGGAGTATCAAGAAGTCAACGTAACAACAAGGGCACAAGCTAAAGTGGTCCTAAAAGGTGCTCCTTCAAAATCCATTATTCCATAGCCATCACATCAATATGATTTAATCAATCAACTTGGAAAAACTTTTGCTCAGATCTCTATCTTGGAGCTTCTAAAGATTTCCCCGGCGCATAAAGAAATTCTAGACAAAGCCCTCATTGAAACAACTGTATCTGATGATCTGAATGTGGATCAATTTCAAGCCATGATGGGACATTTGTCCTCACTCACATGCCTTTCATTCTCTGAAAAGGATGATTTTTTCATGAAAAATCCCCATAATTCATCATTATACTTAGAAGTCATGGTCCACAAGTTTCATGTCAGACGAGTTCTAATAGATGGAGGTGATGGTTTAAACATATGTACCATGAAATTAATTCGGGCTTTAGGATTTTCTGAGGATTCCATTGATCCCAAAAGAAAGATTACCATTAAAGCCTCTTATGATGAGGAAAGAACATCCAAGGGTTTAATCATGCTACCAATCAGAGTGGGACCTGTTATCAAAAATACTTTCTGTCAAGTATTAGACCGTGGTCTCACATACAACATCTTGTTGGGTCGTCCTTGGATCCATGACATGCAAGTTGTACAGTCTACATATCATCAGTGTCTTAAGTTTCCTTATGATGGATAGGAGATCATGATCTCAGCCCCTAACTCTCACAGTCAAACTTGTGCTACCATCAAAGCTAGTCAAGACACTTTGGTTCCTAACAATCAAGAAGCGACTACTAGCACTTCTCCAAAATTTGATACACAAATCAGTCAATTAACCAAAACCTTTGAAAAGTAATTACGATTCAAGGATAATGGCATAGGAGAATATTCTCTCTATCTGGCTAATCCTCCTACGTCACCGCAGTCACATGGAAAACCTTCTATCATACACCATTAGATATCTGCAATGTCAAAATCAACACAATCAACGATAGAACCAATCACAAAATTCAATGGAAAATTTATCAAGGAAAAATTCCCGATGGAAGATCCTGAGGATAGTGAAATGTTGAAATGGCTCTATAGAGATGAAGATGAAGATGAAACATTTCCTAATATCAAGTTACCAACTAATATGGTAGGGGATATTCAATCATGCAAAAGATGGGCTATGAGGGTAATGGTCCTATCGGAAAAAGAAAAGGAGTAGTTGAGCCTATTGATCCTCTAGGACTTGCAGAAAAAGATAAAATAGGACTAGGCTATGATACTAGCTCAAAAGAAATAACAACCAAACAACTAAATGATACTGTACTCACATTTCAAGAAAGTTTTGATCCAAGGGAAGCATGCTTGACAATAATTCATAATTTTGTCAATAATAATTCTAACACAGAATTTGGAGAATACGAATGGGACGCCATCCATAATGATGAATTATGGAGGGATAAATAGGTTGATATGATACACAAGTATACGCCTACTCTAATCAAAGGAGAAAGTTCAAGGACCCAACCACATGAATCTGAACTACACCGCAACTATGATTCTAGTGATACCGAGTCAGATTTAATCGAACAAGACTATCGTTAGGATAGTACCATCATTGATCTACCTCATACCTTAGATCCTATTGACACCTTCGTTATGACCATAACCATAGCTGATTTCACACAACCTAATGATCTGCTACCACTAATACATCCCAATCTCATTGATTGGGATCTATCTAAACCTCCTGATATACCTATGTTCCTTACCGATGAATCTATCATAAACTTCCTTTCTGCAGATGATGTAAATGATTGCTCCACTGGAAATTTTTGGCATGAGATCCTTAGTCAGGAGAGTGTCAAGTTTCCTAGCTACAAAAGAAAAAATAAAAAAGAAAGAGCTAATGGTGAAAACCAGAATCTAGCACTATTAGATCAAACAAAAGATAAAACCAAGAGTGTATCAGATGGTGAAAACTTTTTTAAGGAACCAGATGATGGGATGCTTGAAACTCTCCCAGAGCACTATCATGATCGATCACCTATTTTGATTGAGCCTACAAAAGTAGTTAATCTTGATACTACAGAGAAACTAAGGATTCTATAGTTAGCTGCATCAATGACGGATAAAGAAGTACCTGAGTTTATGGAACTTCTTAGAGAAAATCAAGTCAAATTTGACTGGTCTTATGCAGACATGCCAGGTCTTGATCTGGATCTTATAATGCATCACTTGTCCATTAAGCTAGGAGTAAAGTCTGTGAAAAAAAACTTAGAAAGATGCATCCTCATGTGGCACTAATAGTCAAAGAAGAACTTAAAAACCTTCTCGATGTGGGATTTATAACATCAATTGACTATGTAGAATGGATCTCCAACATTGTTCATGTATCCAAACTTAACAAAAGTGTTTGAGTGTGCACATATTTCAGAGATCTTAATAAGGCATGTCCTAAGGATGATTTCCCTCTTCCAAGCATTGATACTAGAGTTGACTTAACGGTTGGCCATTCCATGTATTCACTAATGGATGGTTTCTCTGGTTATAACCAAATCAAGATTACACCTAAAGACCAGGAAAAAATAGTTGTCACATGTCCCTAAGGAACTTATTATTGGAACGCCATGCCTTTCGGTTTAAAGAATGCTAGGGCTACATACCAAAGAGCTATGATTACAATTTTTCATGACATGATGCACACATTCATGGAAGATTATGTCAACGACATACTGGAAAAGTCATACACAAGAGAAGGACATCTTGAGATATTATCCAAAATATAAATGCAAGGTTGGAAAAGTTCAAAGTTTGCCTCAACCCTAAGAAATGTGTTTTCAAAGTTACATCAAGAAAACTCTTGGGATACATAGTTTTAGCAAAAGGAATTGAAGTATATCTCATCAAGGTACAGGCAATCATGGAAATGCCTCCTCCAAGGAATACTAGTCAGTTGAGATCACTCCAAGGATGACTTCAATCTATACGAAGATTCATTGCACAACTAGCATACAAATGTCTACCTTTCACACATCTACTACATAAGAATGTTCCTTTCAAATTGGATGATAAGTGTGAAATGGCCTTTCAACAAATCAAGTAGTATTTAATGAACCCACCAGTTCTGATACCACCAAATCTAGACAAACCACTCATCTTATACATTGTTGCCACAGAAAAATCTTTGGGGGCATTGTTAGCACAAGAAGACTCTACAGGAAAAGAACATGCAATCTAGTATATTAGCTGAACATTAATAGGCCATGAACTCAACTACACTTTCATCAAGAAGGCTTGCCTAGCAGTGGTCTTTGCCTCCCAAAATTTTTGACATTACATGTTAACTCATACAATCAATTTGGTTGTGAAGATTGATCCACTCAAATATCTTTTAAGCAAGGCTATGTTGATAGGAAGGTTAGCAAAATGGGTCATGATCTTAAGGAAGTTTGATATTCATTATACTGATCACAAAGCAATCAAACGACAAGCTATTGATGACCAACTAGCTGAAGCACCCCTACAAGAAAAATGTCCCATGCACATTGAATTTCTAGATGCTAATGTCTTCATGGTAGAGTCAAAGCAACTTTGGTCATTATATTTTGATGGCTCATTTACTCAACACGAATCAAGGGCAGGCATACTCTTTATTACACCTCAAGGAAGTACCATTCCTCGGTCATATCGGCTAATGTTTCCATGTACTAATAATATAGATGAATATGAAGCTTTAATCATTGGGCTCAAAATAGCATTGGAATGGAGAATCACAGAATTGCAAGTCTATGGTGACTCATAGAACTTAGTCATTAACCAAATCAATGATGACTATCAGACCAAAGATGACAAATTTTTGCATAATAAGACAATGGTTGACGATTTCAAGAAATACTTTGTAGACATCAAGTTCATTCAAATTCCAAGTCTTGATAACAAGGAAGTTGACGCTATGGCCACAATCGCTTCATTGTTACAACTCCCAGAAACTCATGCTTGTTATGAATTTGTGGTGGAAAAATCAGTTATGCCTGCTTATGACACACCTAAAATCCAAATCATTTGCCACTTAGTAGGATCTGATTCACCTTGGTATGGCAAGATTTACGCCTACCTAAAAAATGATATCTTACCACTTGATTTATCCCGTAACCAAAAATGCAACTTTATTCGACAATCTTCCCGCTATACCCTTATCACCAACACTCTTTATTTCCGCAGTCTTGATGGTACTTTACTTTGATGTCTTGAACGTGATGAATATGATAAGGATTTACAAGAAGTTCATGGTGGCATTTGTGGTACTCATTCAAGTGGACTAACCTTATCCAAGAAATTGATTAGAATGGGTTACTATTGGCCTACAATGGAGAGGGAATCATTCACTTTTGTAATGAAGTGCTCTAAATGTCAGATACATGGAAATCTTATTCATGCACCAACACAGGAACTACAACCATTTGTACCAACCTAGCCATTCTCTCAATGGGGGTTGGATTTAGTTGGCAAGATTCATCCTTCATCCTCGAATGGACACAAGTTCATCATCACAGCGATAGAGTATTTTACCAAGTGGATTGAGGCAGTTCCTCTCACTAAGGTCACTAGAAAACAAATCTCATCTTTCATACTCAACTATCTCATTTGTCGGTATGGCATTCCCAACTCCATCATCATAGATAATGGATGACCATTCAAGAATCAGCATGTTGAAAAACTTTGTGAGAGATTCCATATTCAACATAGATACTCAACACCTTATTATCCACAGGGGAATGGCCAAGCAGAGGCCTCAAATAAAACAATATTGAAAATTTTGAAGAAGACTATGAATGATGTAGAGAAATATTGGCATGTTCAACTCAATCCCACATTGTGGGCTTACAGAACTAGTATCTGAATGCCAACAGGAGCAACACCATTTGCTCTTATCTATGGAGCAGAAGCCATCCTACCTTTAGAAGTTGAGATTCTATCAATCAGAGTATCTCTTAAAGGTCTAATCACAGATGATGAATATAGAGTTTCCCAACTCCAAGAACTCAAACTTCTCAATGAAAAGAGACAATGAGCAACTGCTCATTTGAAAGCATATCAACAAATGATGCATCACAGCTATAATCACAGAGTCAAATGACGTGCCTTTCAGGTTGGTGATCTTTTTCTAAAAGAGAACCGACACAATCAACAAGACAGAGAAAAGAAAGGAAAGTTTGAACCTAATTGGTTGGGTTTGTATGTGGTTATAGCAGTATACGGTTCAGGAGCATACAAGTTGTCAATGCCAGAAGGTGACCTGTTTGACGAACTCATCAATAACATGCACCTGAAAAAGTATTATGTCTAAGGTAGTCATCATGATTCAGAAAAAGTCCTAAAGAAATTCAAAAACATCATAAAAAGTCCTGAAGAAATCCAAAAGCATCAGAAAAAGTCTTGAGGAAATCCAAAACATTAGAAAAAGTCCTGAAGAAATACAAAATAATCAAAAAAAGTCATGAAGAAGTCCAAAAACATAAAAAAAAAGTCCTGAAGAAATCCAAAAACATTAGAAAAAAGTCCTGAAGAAATACCAAAACATCATAAAAAAGTCTTGAAGAAATACCAAAACATCAAAAAAAGTCCTGAAGAAATCCAAAAATAGTAGAAAAAGTCCTGAAAAAATGATTACGCTGGTGAAAACCTGGAAAACAGGCATCTCGGTAGCGAAAAAAAGAAAATCATCAGAAAAATGTAATAAAAACAAATAGTGAAAATCTGGCAAACATACGCTATTAGTTCATGTTTTGCACTAGGCTTTCTTTTCATGCATTTTTCCTTCATCTTAGGGTCATACCAACATCCTGTTCCCATCATTTTCCTAAGAGCAATAATGTCTTACCATGGCTTAATTATTGTACATATCCATTTCAACAAGTTGTGTCAAACACTGGGGGAAAACATTGACATACTCTGGGGCAACTAACTTTTAGGTTCTACCAAAATAGCTTGACAAATATATAGAACTCAGTCATGCAAACAAACAAACAAAACACATGAACAAACTTTCCAACCATTGACCCATATCACAATGGTTTTTCAGCAAAATATCATATAATGACTCACATCCAGATGATCTAAAATCTGAATAATGATTGGAATATCAGTTTTACATTTTGAACAATGGTTTTTTGATTTTTTTTTATCATCTCTCTGGAGCACACTCAATGATGTACTGAACTAGAGTTGCAAGGTAGGAGGATGATTTTTCTTTGTTTGTTGTCTTGAGGTTAACTATCGGTTTGATGCAAATATGTCATGAAACATTATTTCCAAAGCATATCATTGACGATAGTTCCACATTTGCATCAAAAGGTGGTTAGTCTTTTTTTGTTTATGCAAGGAATGCTCAGGTCATCTCGGTTCAATTATACCTCGATGCTTGTGTTTGCTTGCTATATCAAAAATCATGAAAGTTGTACTCAGGTCATCATTGGTGCTAATCTCCCCTCTGATGCTTGTACATACTTCCAACATTTTATAAGGCTCTATGATGATTCAAGAAAGCTACCCGAAGGCTCAATGAAAAATTGGTTTTATTTAGTTGCATTTCATTCAGGTCAATGTATATATTTTGCATGTTGGATTCACATTAGAGTTTCAAACAAAGATGAACAGATAAATCAACAGTTGTCATGCCTCTTTGGGACTATATGTGGAGGAAATTCGGACATTTGTTTCACCCTCATTTCATTATCATTTCATCTTGGTCTTGTGCATGTCATATAGTTTAAGCATTCATCATTTGGATCCTTTCAATTTTCTCATTTTTTACATTTTCCATAACATTTCCATTTTATCCTTTTACCATTTCATTTAATTTTTTTATTATTCCATTTCATTTCATATCATTTCACTTTTATCATTCCATCCCATTACATTATATCTCATTTCATTTTTCATATTCCTCACATCATTTTCTCATCATTATCATATCTTTGTTATTCATTTATCATCTATCATCACAACAGCTCATATAATTTTATCATCTCAAGTCACTTCATAATTCATTTTATTTTACCATTACATTTACTTACATTTTATCATTTTCTTTCATTACATTTTATTTCATTACATTACATTACATTTTTCATTTCATTTCATCTCATTTTATTTTATCATTTCATTCCATTGCATCTCATCACATTACTTTGCATATCATATCCTTATATTACATTTCATTTTATCATTCCAACATCATTTCAATTTTAAATTTTATCATCTTCTTTCATTTCATTTTCATCTCATTTAGCATTTCATCATTACACTTCATATCATTACACTACATTTTATTTCATCTCATTTTCATTTCATCATTACATTTTCCATATCAGATCTCATTTTTATCTCATTTCATTTTATGTCATTACATCTTATTGTATCATCTCATCAATCTTTTTCATATTCATTACATTTTATATCATATATTTCATCATTTATCATTCGTATCTTTTCTCATTTTTAAAATACCATTTATACAACATTTAATTCATATTACATATCATATGGAAAAATCATCACATCACATCATCATCATTTATAACATTTTGGAAATTCAAAAACACAAAAATTTAATACAAACATCACATTTCCACGTCATTAATAATTCATATCATATCATATCATCTCAACAAATTTCATTTTTACCATCATCATCCACCTGCATAAGATCATTAGTACACATCATATCGCACATCGTCATATCATAATCATATCACATCATCCTACAAATCATGTTAGTCAGCCGATCATATATCAAATATCCACATCACATAAGCAAGGAAATAAATCCATATCCATCTCATATCATCATAACAAATGCACCACATCATCAAAACTCATCGCCGCTGCATATCATCGCTCATCAAAATATACATACGAATGTCCAATAGTCCAATGACACTAAAAAGTATAAGAAGATACATGAGATATGATCAAAAATCAATGTACATGCTCCAAAGAATATGAGATACATCACATAATATTCTGCATACATCAAGGTTGGTTGGTGGAACCCCCTGATGGAGCTGGTCTTGTAGATGGTGGCTTGCCACTGGTCCTTGCATCTGGATCACGTTGAGGCATGATAACCCCCAGACTCTGTGTGCTTTCCTGTGTCCTGCTCCTAGTCCTAGTATGAGATCATGGGAAAGGCTTTGTGCACTCAGGAGGACATAACTCCTCGTATCTGACTTGGTAATACTCAGCCTCTCTGGCCATCTCGAAGCCCTCTGCAATGGCCTCTCGCAATGATGCACTCTCCACAGTGCCCATTAGCCTCTGTGCAACACCCTCGGCCTCTACCGCCCTTTGTCTCGATGCATCTCTCTCTGTCATCACCTAGGCTAACTATGGATCTGGGGTAGGAGGATGTGCATGTGCTTGTGCCTATGCTTGTGACTGTGCCACTTGTGCCTGTAGCTGTGCAACCAATCCCTATGCCTACACCAATTGACTCTACAACTGCACCTGCTATCCCTGCAATGTCTGCACCTAGGCCTGTAGGGTATCTATCTATCCCTGCTATGATGAGGAAATAACCCTGATCACTATCCTACACCCAATCCCAGTCCTCAGCCGCCGCATGATATGTACACCACTCAAGAAGTCTGGCCCTAGCCTCCCTGGCACCTACCCCTCATCTCCACCATCATCTCCATCATCTCCATATAAACTCTCCTCCTCCCTACTATCTCCCTCCTCTCCCCCAACTGATGCCTACTCACCACCTACCACATCCTTCTGCCTCCCTACCCCTGGCTGTGGTACCACCAAAATGGGTGTTGGCTCATCTAGATAGGTAAATCGTGGAAAGGGATGTGTATGATAATAGACTAAGTACTTATTGAACATGCCAACACCAAAAATATCTCATCTATCATCCTAGGCCTTAGGCACTAAATCCATGTACTCTATATAGGATATTTGATATGAAATACATGGACCCCATCCTGCCTCAACTCTGCTATGTGCATAGTGAGCAACCCCCTATGGCATCCCCTATGTGAAACTAAACTATCGCTGCACTCACAACACCAAGAACCTCTCTATAATGAACGTTGTCTGACCTATCAAAAATTGAGGAATACCTACAAATGGCATCTCAAGGTGATCTTTATCCCATGGCTCACAATCTAGGTATGGCCAACATATCACAACATCCAGGTCATCCAAGCATCGTCTCCAGTAATCTACCTTGCCCAACTTGGCCTGGAAAAGGAACATTGCATATGCATACACATAAGGTCTACCTAGTGGCCTCACTCAGGCACAAGCTAGTCTCATCACAACAAGATGCTCCCATGCCCAGATCTGAAGCAATGTCATGCCGCATGAAAAACTAGATGCACCCGTATATACCACCTGATGTAAATAATGATATATGTGAGCCAACATGCAACTCCCCTAAGCATACCTCCATGGTTGTACCAACATCTGATCTAGGATCCTCCCCTATCCCACTGATAGTCCCCTTGACCGACGATCTGGACAAAGGAGACCTCCAATGAATGCACCTAAAACTATAGGAAAGGTTGGATATCCTCTAAAGTAGCCCATGGCACCCAGTACCCTACTATCTGTGCATCACCAAACACTCTCCTCAGCTCATCTATACCACCGAGCTCCTTGTGATCATAGAACACAAGGGTGCTAGCCACAGGAATACCCAATATCTTGTACACATCCTCTGGAGTCACAGTCACCTCACTAGTTGGAAAATGAAAGGTGTTGTGCTCCGAATGCCACCTCTTTGCCAATGCGATCAACAGTCCCCTATTGAACCAAATTAGAGGCATGGCCAACAAAGGTCTCAATCCACATGTCCCTATCAATGCTACCTCATATGGTGTTAGCTCGGCTATCCTATCCCACCCTACCGAGTGATACTCCCTAATTTGGAGGTTTTTGAAAACCTCCTATTTTTGGTTATCATAAAAATAATCAATTAGCATCATCTCAATGATTCAATCTCCATAAAATAAAAACAATCTAACTCATATCTAACTATGATCCATATCAGTGACATGTAATCAATCTGACTCATATCTATCTATGACCCATATCAGTGACACATACTCATCAGACCCATATCAAGTGACCCATATCAATGCACAATCTATCTATCTGAATCTCATATCATCAATTACTATTTGTTTTCTTTTTCCAAAGAATGCAAATTTATCAACAATCAAAACATCATCCTATTTGTATTTCAATCACGAATACAAATATGTTTTTCATCAATCCCCTACTATTTGTTTTCTATCACAAAAAGAAAATTTATTAGCAGTCTTATCAATCATCTACTATTTGTTTTCTATTGTAGAAAGCAACTTTATCAGCAGTCCTATCAATCATCTACTCGTTGTTTTTTGTATGGAGGAAACAAAGTTATCATCTATCTACTCTTTGATTTCTATTTTGGAAACAAATTTATCAATTATTTATCAGATTTTAACATGATGATAAGATAATTTCTCTATCTATTGACCAAGGAAGCAAGATACATCATCATTTTTACATCAATTTCATCAAATCACACATTCTATCTTTTTTTACCAGATGCGCTAATTTGTGGTCTCTATGTGCTAAAACTCATATGCGCTATTCTGTATCCTGGATGCACTAAAACCCAAATGCATCGTTCTTTGCACGAGATGCACTCAAACATTTCCTCTATGTGCTATTTCCCTCTAAGCACTAAAATTCTAATTCTAAGCGCCACTTCATTTCCTAGATGCATGATAACTCTATATGCGCTACTATTTTTCCTAGATGTGCTAAAACCCTAATTTTTCTATGGCATCCCATATGTGCTCCTCTTTTTGTCAAATGTGCCAAATTTCTTTTTATGCTCAACATGCTAAATCTATCCTATATGTGCTACTCCTTTCATCGAAAGCGCTAAAACAGCTATCGAAAGTGCTAGAACTTTTCTAAATGCACTAAAATAGAATTCTAAAACCTAAAATCCATGAAAAATAGGAAAATTTTACTCTAAATAGAAAAAATTGACAACAAAAGAGGTTGGGTTGACTCACCGGTGGTCCATATGCCACTGGTCTCTGGTATCGGCAGGCCCACTCGAATCTATGATGATGATATGGAATCTCCATTTCGCCAGGTCACTATCAAAGCTATAGGATTCTCAAAGTCAAAAAGTGCAAATGATTTGTCCTTTTCTCTTTTTTATCTTTTAAAGGTCAACTAAAGGTGAGTTATGTGACATTTTTTTATCCTTTTATCTAACTTTGACTTTATTTTTACACTAGGGCATCCTTGTACATTATTTTTCGAGAGCTAAATCACTGAATTCAAATCAACATCAAAATCTCATCATCACCTCACATTTAATATTATCAAAAACTCATAATCATCAGTGATTTACCTCCCGAGGGAGCATCATTAACACCAATAGCATTTTTTGATCGGAAACATATCAGAATTAGGTCAAGGGCATATTTTTTAGAAAAGGGGCAAAGTCAAATACAAAAAATTTTGAAAGCGGGAATATTTTCTTTGAGGCAATGCGTTTCACACATCACTTCAAAGAGGGGAAAAATATAGATGCATAAAATTGGTCATATATGATTAATCCTGGAATTTAATTAAATATTTATTATTTAATTAATTTCTCTAATGTCTTCTACATATGATTAAATTTAAATAATTTAATTATATTGTTCATTCAATTTATTCTTCTATGATGATTAAATAAATTGATTTTTATTTAATTATTCCACATCCATATGTCTACTTAATTAATTAAATAAATACACTTTATTTAATTCACTTTTTTAATTTAATTAAATCTTTTTTACATAATTAAATTTAAATATTCCTTTTCAATTTCTTCTTTTGGTTAATTAAATATATTATTTAATTAATTTTATTTACATACCATTTCTTAAAGATTTAATTAAATATGTTTTATTTAATTGAATATCTCCCATATCTTTTCAGAATCATAATTAAATATTCTATTTAATTAGGAAATCTTCCATTATTCTTCAAATCTAGGGTAAATATTCTATTTTAAGAAGAATCTTTGGGTCACCCTTAAATAAATAATTGAATTTTATAATTCATTATTTATCTTCTTCAAAATATTTCCATAATCTCACAAAAAGATGATTTTTAAATCATCTTCATCATCTTATCTTACCTCTTTTACAGAAAAATAAAACAAATCTCAAGTGATTTTTTCTTTCTTCTATTTCTCTTTAGTCTTATCCATCCTCAACCATTCGATCTATGAGGAATTTTCACAATCATTGATCATATCAACCAATCAAAAGCTTTCAAAAAACTCTATAAATAGCACAACCAATCCAAGCAAGGGTTACACAACACATATCAAAGTAATTAGAGATTAATTGCTTTCTAGTATTATAGCATTCTAGTTTTATTATTCATAGTGTCATCAATAGTATTTCATTTTCAGCAATCATGTCTTAGCTTAAGCATTGCATGTGTTTCATATTCAATCTCGTTCTTTAGGAGGACTGTTCATTGATCCTAGCATACAATCTAAGAGCCAGCTGGAATCAATGAAAATACTGAAGATAGAGGACAATAGGATGACATCGATAACAAGATACTAAGTTTGCAATCTTTATTACTTTAATATTCTGTTTATGATATAATTTCTTATTGGTGTGATTGATTCATTTATTTTTACATATTTAACAGTCACAAAATTGACCACACAGTTTCCATATCAAAAAAATATTTCTCAAATATATCGCTATCTTTCATAAACTTAAAATTCAAATTTTGCCAACGAGCAAATTTTAATTTCTTCCTCTTAGCTTACTATGTATATGTTTTGAAATATTTTATGTTTTTATTAAGGTAAGTATAGGAAGGGCCCATACCCAATAATAAGGTAGCCAAGAAGACTAAACAAGTATTCTCATAAGAAGTGAGGCAAAAATCAATAAGACAAAATCAAAGGAGAGAAAATCTAGCAAGGACCAACAAACACTTTTGATCAAACCAATGAATCACAAATGAGTTTTGAAAGGAACCCTTAACCTTTAATAATTGTTAGAATTGGCTATGGATGCCAAGATCTATGGAGCAAATGGAAAGCACAAAAAGAGAGAGATGGATATGACAAGAATAAACTGTATTCAATGTCAATGATATGAGATGATTGTTATTATGATTACAAATGAGAGAGACCCCTTGGTTATATAGCCAAGGTGAGATGCAAGATGTCATAGGATTATGACAAGTGTCTTAATCATACGATATGAGACAACTAATCACACTTACCTAGGTTCACATGTAGTAGTTGTCAAAGGATAAGATAACAACTAATGACAACTAACATCTTCTAGAAAGATTCCTTCCTATGACCTAAGTAAACTTAACTAAGATGTAAATAAGTCCCCTAGTAATGAACTAACTAGGTACAAGACTTTATTTACACCAACATCCCCCCTTAAGTGCAACTTAGGGAGTAGCTGATTATTATGCAAATGACAAAAAGATGCAAAGATGGGTCCCAACTACTAGGCCATGTTAGGTACCCATGTACAAATGCAATGCAATAAATGCAATCTCTCATAAATGGAGAAAAGGAGAAAACCCAGTGGGACAAAACTCTCCCCAAAAGAGAGATGAAATACAAAATAGAAATGCTCTCAATGAAGAATGAGAAGGTAAAAACCCCATGTGAGGAAAAAGACCCCCCCATAAGATAGAAGTAGAAGAGAGACTAGGAAGGCCCCCCTCAATGTTGAGTCTTCTACAATGATGATAGAAGCTTGACATTGAAGCTGAAGATGATCCAATCTCGCCGAACAACATTCCTCCCCTTAGGAAGAAAAAAACCATGGATGTATGTAGGATAGCATGAAGATAGATGATGTATGATGTTGTCTCTAAAGCATGCTCAAGTGTCTCCATGTCAATGCCAAAAGCTGACACACTCCAAATAGGCATTCTAGGCCACACTACTGAAGAGGACAATCCAACATCTAGTAGAGAAGAATGTAGAGCACAATCCAAAGACAAGGATATCCCCTCTGAAGACAAAGAAGCCTCCTCCAAATGTTGTCCAAAAGAATCCACACTCATGCCAATCTATGAAGAATGATCATGTAGAGAATGAACAAGAGGGTCAAAGTGTTCCCTCACAACAACTAAAGAAAGTGCATCTTCATCAAAGAGAAGATGAATGCTATCGATAGTGTCCTCCAAATCTACAAGATGAGACTCCATAAAAAAGTCTGAAATACCTATCAAGAAGCCATCCAAAGTAGCCATATCTAGAAGACTATGTATATCTTGCTGCATTGAATCACAAGGAGCCAAAATTGTTGAATCACAAGTATCATCAACTGCAACAGTAGATGGAGGAGATGAAATGAATGGATCAAGTACTAGATTTGATGTGAGAACTCCTAAGTTCAAGAAGCCAAATGTCTCCTCTGAATCATGGTTCATGTGATCAACAACCATAGGAACAAGGTCATCATCAGAAGAAAATTGTGCAAAAGTATACAACTGAGATGAATGATCAACCACCCTAGTAGCAATGATCTCTCTAGTCTCCAAGTCTCGAATGATGAAAAAATCAGGTGTGAACTCCACAGCTCTCCCATCTGCACCATGTGTAATATGAGAAATGGAAAGAGGATTGTTCATCAAATGAGGAACACATAAGACATCCTGAAAAATTGTTTTCCCCGATGCTAATAGATCCCTTCCCTATTACACTCATGTATGTATTGTTTCCCATCAAGATAGGAGACATAGAACAAGGCTGAAATAAAGAGAAGATAGTCTGTGAAGATGCCATATGATGAGATGCTCCCGAATCTAGAAACCATATCCTTGATCCTGGACCTAAAAGAGCACAAAGATCTTGTCTTTTATATCCTGATATAGATTCTTTACCGTTGTCTTTTTTAGACTATTTTGAAGTAGAAGGAGAAGAAGATTCAGACATTCTAGAAGGAAAATCAATGTGATTCTTTTTGAGAAGATGTCTCAACTCATTAATATCTTTCTTATAACAATAATTTTCTTCATGTCCATCCTTCTTGCAATATGCACAAAAAGGCCTCTCCTTCTTAGATGATTTCTCTTTTGAAGATGAATCTTTATGTTCTTATATGGAATTTGATGTGGATTGTGTGTTCTTCTTAGGCTTGTTCTTTTTCTTTTCTTTGCCACTTGAAGACTTCTCATCCTTTGCAACCAAGTCATGTGATTTTGAAGACTTCAAAGTACCCATTTGAATAAGCTTATCTTGCTCCCTAGTGAGTTGCATAGAAAAATATTCAAAGGAAGGCATCTTAAACACACTCCCAAAGGCATTCTTTGTAACATAGAAAGTAGACACAAACACTAAATATTCAGGTCCTAGCTTTGAAAGAACACTTAAGATCAATTGTGTATCTGATTTCTCAATTTTACAATCCTTCAATTGTGTTCTTAGTGACTTGAATTTTGTGATGAAGTCCTGTATCTTGTCAAAATTACATGGATTGAGACTGATTAATTCATTCTCCAACAAATTTCCTTGAATTTCATCTATTTTCCCAAATAAGTCTGACCATGTAGTCCACATAGCCATAGGTGTATCCAAATGCTCAATGTGAAACAAAAACTCAGGAGAGACATATAAGCACAAATAGCCAATTGCTTCTTCACAACTATTCAGCCACTTATTCTTTTTAACTTCATCATCTTTTGGTTCACCATCAAGCCCATGAACTATCCTATACAATATTTTTACTCTTAGCAATTTGTTCATTTTTGATTTCCATTTAGGATAGTTGTAATGTGTTAGAATTGGAATTGTAGATGGCTCCATGATGAAACAAGAACATAAATCAAGAGGAATGCAACCACAACCACAAGAAGAATCACCCACAAATTCACTCAATCAAATAACCCCCCCAACAATACATGAGCTTGGAAATTTATGAGCAGTGCATTTACAATTTCCACTTGCCAAAAACAGCGAAGTGGCCTTGATCTTGGTACATGCAAATGCCCAAAAAAGGCCATAGAATCAAGTAAAATTTTTGGTATACAATGAGATCAATTTGATCATACCACTAAGAAATACATGAAAAATAATTCACTTTCAAAAAAAATTGCACCCAAAAATGTTACTGTAGGAGCAAGATATGAGCTCCTGAAGTTCTCAAAATGAGGATGAAGCAGGAACACCTGTGATAATTTACAATTTTTTGAAAAATCAAGAACCAAAACCAAAAACTAATTGTACCACTGTGTAGAGCATGGAAAATTAGCCCAAATAAAAAAAAAAATCACTGAAAAAGGAGCTCGTATGACTAAGATATTAGCATTCAAAGTTCACCTTCCAAAATTAAATTGCAAACCATGAGGGGGGAAATTATTCTTTAAAAATGATGACAGAGGCTAACGTCACCAACACGAGAGCTAAAATTTGACATCCCAGTGCCTGTCAAAAAAGAATATGCCCTTTCCTGTGGAATATTCTCCTGCCGGTTGGAATCCTTCAAGAATTAGAATATTCTCCAGAATCTTCTGGATGCGTTAGAATATTCTTCATTCGCCAGTTGAGATCTTGCTCACCGGAATCTGCGCAGGAATCTTCAGAAAGTCGATGGAATATACTAAGAGTGCCAGAATCTTAAAAGATTGGTCAGAGTTTCTTCAAAGGTCACCGCCGGTAGATGAGTGGGTAGCAGGGTCACTGAGGCTTAGCAGAGCCAGCCACGTGGCGCGAGCTGTAGCTACAGGAGTACTACGGTACTGCAGTACCCTGTACAATATTTTTTTAAAAAAATGTAGAAACTTTTTTTTAGGTTTGATTTTTAATACAAAATTTTTAAAATATTTGATCGGTACAACATAAATTTTATAAAAAAAATTTCAAAAATTTGCAACTGAATTTTTTTTATTTATTTGAAAAAATCGTACCGCATAATTTATGACGACCTGGGGGGCCATATGACCTTTTGGGAAAAAATTTTTTCCTCACTGGATGACTTGTTCCAAAATGGATGAATTGACAGTCAATCTTAGGGTTTTTGGCCTTTCTGGATGCGATGGCAGTGTCAAATTTGACCCAAAATGCTCCAAAATTGCAGCTACCTTCTAGATCTAGGAACCACTCTTCAGCTTCAAACCCTCATAGATTTGACCTCGTATGTCTGATTTGGTTAAAACAAAAGGAAATTTTGACTTTCTCAAACCTTTCGGATGCAATGGTGAGCTTAGATTTGCACCAACAAGCTCCGATATGAACCTGCAACAAAGAGCCACAAATAGAACTCCCCCAAATCTGAGATCTCTCTTCAGAAAAAGACTCTCCAATGGCACCCAACCTGCTTTGATACCATGTTAGAATTGGCTATGGATGCCAAGATCTATGGACCAAATGGAAAGCACAAAAAGAGAGATGAATATGACAAGAATAAAATGTATTCAATGTCAATGATATGAGATGATTGTTATTATGATTACAAATGAGAGAGACCCCTTAGTTATATAGCTAAGGTGAGATGCAAGATGTCACAGGATTATGACAAGTGTCTTAATCATATGACATGAGACAACTAATCACACTTACCTAGGTTCACATGTAGTAGTTGTCAAAGAATAAGATAACAACTAATGACAACTAACATCTTCTAGAAAGATTCCTTCCTATGACCTAAGTAAACTTAGCTAAGATGTAAATAAGTCCCCTATTAATGAACTAACTAGGTACAAGACTTTATTTACACCAACAATAATGAGAAAATAAAAATTCAAGATGGTTTGAATCCAAACCTTAGAAAAGAGCATTGGAGAGGAGAAATGAATAAATGGGATGTCCTTCCAATTTTTAGAGAATAAATCTCAACTGAAGGATGCTCAAATACAACTTCAAGTTTTATTTTTTACTTTCTTAGGAAAAAATTGTACATATCATTGAGGTTTTTCTTTATGGAATCACACACCTTTCCTTTTCCATTTAATGATGACACAATGTAATGGGTAGTCTATACAAATAAGTATGCCTAAGGGTGTCCAAAAACCCTTCACATCTCATCTTGGAGTGTCCTTTGAGAATTGGAAAGGATTCATAAATAGTTTCCTTCTCCCAAAACCTAACTTTAATTATAACTTTATAATACTTGGTAAAGCTTTATTATTTTCAACACAAACACAAAACCTGGATGAAACTTTTACTAGATATGGTAATATTGTCAATGGCAACCAATTGACCAATAGCATTATCTATACCTTGGTCGGTACTTTCATCCTGAAATTCCAGTGGGAGCTTGGGAATATGAACCCAAATACTAGTCAATTTCACCTTGGTAGCATCATATAAAGTAGTCCATCATTATAAATTATGATAAGCCCCACCAAGAAACTAGGGCCTTTCTGAAGAAGTATTGAACAATCCTCAATGGAATGAAAGAGAAGAGGATATCCATTTAGTATTACATTAACATAAAGACTAAAAGAATTCTAGCATTTGTTCGCCCGACTGCAAATATAATCAATGTTTGGCCAATAACCTAAGAATCTACCATTGAGGGAAAACTTTTTAAAAAATCTATGTTGAAGGAGGCATTATAAATATTAAATGAAGCACAAGGAACACCACTAAAAATAGTAATAAAAAATGGGGTTGTACAAAGGAGAATATAACCACATCATAGCAGGATTGAGTCTCATGTTAAGGAGGAGAGGATTTGTGAAGCAACAAAACTTCCATAACATGCTATGAAATAGGGAGAAAATAGGGGCCACTTCCTTGGGAGAAAACTCAATACAAAATTACACAACATAATATAAGGAAAGCTTGACTTCCACATCACACAAAAAAACAACACAATAAGTAATGAGCTATGAGTTCAACAAGGGAGATGATGTAGCATGAAAATATTTCCTAACAAGGTGACAAACCATGCCACTTCCTATAGTAAAAGATTGGAAAGTTCATAACACGTTGAGGAGGAGAAAGCTCATGCTAAATAGGTTCAATGTAAAAAATATCCACAAGGTTCAAGGGGGAGAGCAGAATGAATCCCCTCCTAAGAGAGCTACTAGTCTCATAGGAGTTAGGCATAGAGATATTAGGCAGAGTAGCCACTAGAGAAACATTCCTTTGAACCACATGCATCTCATACTTTGAGTGTATTTGAAAAAACCATTGTGCATCTAGCCATAGAAAAAAGAGTGAACTATCCTCTTGAACCTCCACCTAAAAGTGGCTCTCATTAGAGGACTTAGACTTCTCGTCATGCACAAATTGTTGAGAATTCAGATGATACTACAAGAGAATGTTAAGGATATTTTCCAAATTAAACTCCTCTAAGTCACCCCCATCACTTCCTCATCATTTGAAATTCCATCACTCAAACCTTTGCAAGGATAAAGATAATTTTTAACACCACTATAAGATGCCACCATTGTTAGTGTTTTGATCCTATTCGTAGAAAATGAAATCCAATGGAATGTAAAATATTGATTCTATAATATCTTTGGTATTAATATCATAATGCTATCACAAATTTCAAAGGCACGAAAATTATTACATAGGGAGCTCCCTAACACAATTATACACCAGAAATAATGTGTTGCTACTATTCAAGTGGTGGAAAGATAACTTAAACAAAACCCTTTCTCATTTTTCTAGTATTTGAAGAAATTCATTAACATTCATCTATCATATCCCACCTCTCAAACATCCTTTATCATCTAGAAGAATTAAATAAATCAACAATAACATTTTTTTTAATTTGTTGAACTAAAAATAATAAAAAGATTGCATATATTGTTTTAGGGCCCTAGCTTCCTACCTTCAATCTTATACACATACTTGTTGGGATTAGCCTAGGAGAACATGTCTCCTTGAAACATAGTGTCATCCCTTCTGAGGTATTTCTAAATATTTGTAGTGATTATATAAAAAGGAATAGTAGAAGAAACAAAGGATAGTGAAGCGTTCATCAAAATAGTAACAAACATTATATAGGGTTAGATCCAAACATCAATAATAAATACATGAGTTGTGGAATTAATAGAAACATACAACTTGGTCCTAGTAAGAGCATAGATTTTTTATAGGATCTATAAGAATTAATTGATACAAAGATCACACGTTGTACAATTTTTATAAAAAATGCCCATTTTTCAATTAACAGGATAATATATTTTATTTTCAGGCAACCAACATTTAAACATACACTAATCCACAACTATCACTTAACAAAGCTATATTAATCTATAATTTTTTGTGTGCATATTAATAGTTTATTTTTATTTAATTCACCTTAGAGTGTAGTATTTAATAAATCTCTAAATGGCATATCATGAAGTTATATTCTACAGATCTCTAAAAGTGTAAAAGGAAGTCAAATTATAAAATATTTTTTCTTATGAAAATGAGGGATCTTAAAAATTCACTCTCTAACTATGGATTAAGATGCTACTTATACACCTATTACTTATATGCACCCTCACACCTATGGGAAGCATTCATATTTTTCCATATACCAATTTACATCCATCTTCACCCTCCCATTTATTTTTTGACTATGCAATGAGGACAACACATTAATTTATATGCTTTGGAAAACATGCTTGGTCTATTCCTCTTTGGTGACATTTGGAAAAATGAGGTAGATACTACTAAAATATAATCCCCTTGGAAGAAAAAAATCCTAAGCTTCATACAATCCAACCCACCTAAGAACATACCATCCTTGCCTAACCTCTTCCCTCATCCTTGGCATAACATATTCTAGCTCAAACCTTTTAGTCATCAAAATCAATATCATGGATACAAAACAAGTCTTCATCCTTTCAATTTTCAGATACAACACTATCATATATCTCCTTTGTCACAATCAACATTTTATTATAATTGATAATTTGGGAATCATCTTATTGTTTGTTGTGTCATCCTTCTATCATACTACATAATGATTACTATGGTTCATTATACCATTTTGTGTTTCAATGATATATTCATTACAAGATTCATTTTTTATTGTATTTATTTCTTTTGTGTAGTGTTCACTGTCATTTCTCTTGTTCTAACTATTTCTTCGTAATTTATTTTATACATATTTCATTGAAATTTATATCATGCTACATACTATTCCATGCTATATCAAAGTTTAGCATCAACATATTTGTAATTTCCTCAATGGCTACCTAACATTTACTTGTAGAGTTCTTAAACACAAAGATGCATAATCATAACCATATAAACATCATACCAATATTTCCTTATTATTTCACACATCATGACATAATTAGACATTACATCTTGTCATAATTCTTCACATATATTTTCAAAACTATTTACTATAATGTTGGAAATAGGTTGCCCCACATTTTAGGAGATGGAGCACAGGGAATCAGACCCTCCTATTTCTCTAACATAGCATTCAAAGATACCCCTAGATATTTCAAGCTAGGGATAAAATGAAGGATAGAGATCTACAATAGGGGTGTTTTAGGGTATGACAAATGACTAAAGAGGGGTTCACCACCAAACTAGGGCTTGGAAGGACAAGAGATGAATGAATCATGTAAAGTGCCATGCAAAACCTAACTAGATAACCTAGGAAATTAAACTAAAATATAGAATATCAAACTAGAAATGAACAGAGGTGCACCTGGAAGAGTGATGAGGTCAAAACAAGCTCCAAAACCTTGAAAACTTCTTGTTTGATGCCTACTGGGACTCATACGCCATTCTGGGTGATTTAGTCTTAGACTTGAGGTTTTGCGCCCAAACTAGAATCTCATAGTGGTTGATCTAAAACAACTAAAATTTAGAAAATATGTTGTAATGGGACTCATATTCCACAAGTGGTGTATCAGTCCCACTATGGTTTTTTGGAGGGTTATTCCTAAATCTGCTTTCTTATCTTTTCTCTTCCTTCCACACTTTTTTTTTTGAATCTAAAACCTTGATTTGTGACCTATAGGTAACTTTCCATGAAGATAAAAACCTTGTGACAACTTAATGACTTCCTTCAACCTCGTAACCTAGTCTTCAAAGGATCTTCAAGCTACAATGTACCTAGATCTGAAATCACAAATGTAGAGAGATAAAAACTTGTTGATTTTTAGAGAATAGGGGTTTGTCTTGGTCAAACCCCTTTTAAGTAATTAAACAAAATTATGAGATAATGAAATAATTGTATCAAACATGAAACATGGAACATGAAACATGAGTAATGATACCTTGAATGGTGTCTTGTAAATCTACAATCTAACATGAAGTCGCGATGAAAAATGTAGATCTAGATCTAGAAGTAAGTATAGGACAATGCTTAATCTTGAATATTGAATGCTACATCACATGATGAAGATTTATGCCCTTGAATGCTTTAGAAATGCTCTTGAATGCTCTCTTGATGCTCTTGTGAAGAATTTGAATACTTAACTCTTGATTGCTTAGGATGATAACATGAAGGCTTAATGAAATAATGATTTGAGAACTTGTTTATATAGGTAATCCATCCAATTTATCATTTATTAGATCCCAGAGGCCAATATTCATGAAATTTGAACTTAAAACCATGATTTACTGATCAAAACCCTAAAAAGGGGCCAAATGGGACTCATACACCACTTTTGGTGCATAGGTCCCATATGGATGGGACTCATATGCCCAAGGTGGCGTATGGGTCCGACCAGGCCTTTTTAGATAGAGAAAATCTCAGAGAGTTGGAAAATTAAGTATATTTGATGTCTATGTCAAGATTTTGATTGAAATATGCCCAAGGATACATAATATAGGGTCTTAGGGGCCTATTAATGATGATATGAAGGACATAAATTCAATGATAGGGCCCAAAATTCAATGTTAAGGTGTAAATAAACATCCTTTACAACATTAAATTAAGGAAAAATTAGGTCTATTAAGCTTAAAAGGGCTCAAAATCCAATGTGAATGTGTAAAACACATTACAACACTAGATCAAGGCAACATTAAGTCCATTTTAATGTTAATAATTCCCAAATCAAGTGAGAAATTGTTCCATTGCCAAGAAGGGTGTACAACTTTCATCATTACATTTCCATAACTTATAATCTCATTATACTTAAACTAGTATGAATTTAACCAACCTCCTTCCTCCCATTTTCCATATATCTCTACACAACCCATTGATATATTTTCCAACCCTTCAAACCTAGTTCAACTTTTGAGTGATCATCCAAGTTTTGTCAATCTTCTCTCTCGATGGTGCATCACTAATCCACTTTCTAATATCATTTTTATTTTTCAAACCTTGAATCACATTGCCTTGTCAAATACATATATTTTACTTTGTTTGATGTCATATCAAAAGAGCCAAAATATAGATTCTAAAATCCATACTTATACTTCAACTAATTACCATTATTAGTCATACACCACCTTCAGCATTAATTAATTAAAAAAAATATTTAATTAATTTAACCATAATAAAAAATATCAGTAAAATAAATAAATGTATTTAATTAGCTAATATAATGTTCACCATCCCCTCTAAATTTAAAAATTAAAAGATTTATCCAAAATCTAGTTACTCATATACATAATTAAAAAGTTAATAAAAAATTAAATGTCAACATTCAACCCTAGCTATATCTCAATCATCAAACCAATCCCAATCTTCCTATTTATAAATTCTGAATTAAAAATCATCAAATCCAAAATAAAATTAAGATTCAATCATAGACATAAAAATAATTTGGTAAATTCTATTTATTATACAACACCTCTATTTAATCCAAAATAAAATTAGCTTCAATGCAAACCATCCACACAATCCAATCAATCACAATCCTCCATACAATACGCACCCAAATTTAATTATCTCCTCCCTATAGTATATAAATATGTACTCCTTTACATTTTCACACTTTGGTTGGGCCCTCTTAGTTAAAATTGACTTGGTTATAAATTAATAATCCCTATTTTACATCTACAAGCCTGATAAATTACATTTTCTGAAGTGGAAACCTGAAACTAATTAATGGAAACACATAACACTTTACCTTGAGTAATGTATGTTCTAGGAATAGGGACTTGGGATCCATCCTCCCATGGGTGAATGGGTCATCCCTAGACCTTTGGACCTAAATTTATATTATGTTTTTGGCAATTGTATTTTAACATCTCTAAATTTAAATTTTCATGTTGTCTTGTAATGTTTAATTTTCAAGAATTTAAGGATACATATCTATAAATAAAAGGTTATTTTCTCAATTAAAAACATCTAGCAAGAGATGAAATTTCATATGAGAATATTATTATCAAGGCATTCAAGAGAAGATTTATAAGTGATTTATTGCAAAAATCAAGCCCTCAAGCCTTAAGCATCATGCATGGTTTTGGAGGTAACATTGTGATATAGATTTCAAACATCAAGTGAAGCATTCAAAGCATCAATTCAAGCATTGAGATCCACATCCATTGAATCCATTTTATACAAGATCAGGATCAATATTGCAAGTTTACAATGGTTAATTCAAGGGTTTGGTGAGTTGCAACATAGGATTGTTCATTCATTATTCCTTTCCTATTTGATTATTTCAATTCAAGGTTTAACTACCCAAACGAGGTTTGACCAAGGAAAACCACCATTCACCAAAAAAAATCACCTCTTATGTTTGTGTTTCAACGATTTTAGGTTGAGGATTGAAGATCTTCTAAGGAGAAAGATTGAAAAAGTTCTCAAAGATGTAAAAGTTGTCAAATTTATTGTCAATTCAAGGAAACTCACCTATAGGTCCAATTTTATACTTTCTGACACTACAACCCAGATCAAACAAAAGCTATAGATTGGCATCAAAGGATCCTAAAATTTTGCTAGAAACCTTTTCAAAGTTCTTTTTGGTGACTAGTACACATCACTTGGAACTTCTCAAATCTATAGAAAGTTTTATGTTCCTGTCAATATTGAGCTTTGTATTTATGTTTCAAGTTTGAATTGGCATGATTGAGTAGATTTTCCATTTTTAGTTTTTCTCCCAAAAGTGTTGTCCAATTTGAAACCCCCATCCTTAAGCACAAGGAAATCAATAGATTCCCTCATTGAGTTGACTCACCTAAGGATTGTAATCTAATTTCTTGTGTGGATCTCAGTTCCTAATGATATAAAGGAAAATAGGACTATATTTGGTGAACCCATTGAACACTAGGGAAATAGGTGTGCCCACCTTTTAGGAGATAGACAACTTTGGGGCCCTAGTACTTCACACTTTAGTTCATTAGGAAACCAAGATCCCTCAACCAAGAGACTCAATTGGGGGAAAGGGCCTTTGCGCTAGGTGGTTTCCTTAGGTGTGATTAAATAGTGGGTTCACCACTAAGTGAATTATTAGAAAGAAAGAAATGACAGTAATATGCAAATCTAACTATATGACCTAGAAAATGAAACTTAAAATCAGAATGGGAGATTGAGGATAAATAGAAAAACATCGAGAATACTGGAGATGTCCAAAACAAGGTTTGTAACTCTGAAATTATAGCTTTTGATGTGAACTAGAACTCATGTACGCCAAACTAGGTGATTTAGTCCTAGTCTAGGGTTTTTGGGTAGAATATGGAATCTCCTGCTGACAAGTCTGAATATGCAAAAATATAGAAAAAATGATGTAATGGGACACATATGCCCAAACTATTGCAAAGTCTCCTACTTTTTTGCAAAGTGTCCCAAGAGTAGAATATTGAATTGAAACTTTGTGAGCCTTTGAGTATAGATTAAGTAAGCACTTTCCCACTAATTTCATGTAAATAAGTTGGATATCTTACTCTATATTTGAATTTTCATGAGCCTTGACAACTTTGCAACTTTTGTGTATTTGAAGGCTTCAAATCCACTTTTTATTCAACCTGTAAACTTGCAACATACAAGGAGAGGAAAAAAATGTTTTCTTTTAGGGAATGGGGGTTTTCCTTGGACAAACCCTATTTTGGTAATCAAACCTTAATGAGAAATGAACCATGAATGAAATGAAACATGAATCATAAGATGAAACAATAGAACCTTGTTTGAAACCTTGTAGATCTACAAACAATCATGAAGTGGCCTCAATGGATGTAGATCTTGATGAAATATAATGCCTTTGAATACCTAAATTGATCTTGAACAATACATCACAACATTAGGCTAAAACCACATGCATGATGCATCAAGACTTTGACATGATAATGGATATTTATTGCTGAAATAATCTTCTATAAATCTTCCCTTGAATTCCTTCTTGAATTATCTTGAATACTCTCTAATCCTCTTTTGAAATATTAACTTATTCTTGACTCAAAATTACTAAATAAAACTAAGTGAAATAGCCTTATATTTGTACTTGTTTATGCCAAATTTCCCAAAATTACAACACTACAAGTCAACATCAGATCTAGGATAGTAAAATATTGCCAAGAATTTTATTTAAATTAGGTCATGGTTAAAGAAATAATCATATGCCACCTTGATTGTATGAGTCCCAATGCCTTAAACATGAGACACAAACTCCAAAAAGTGTCTTGTTTAATGTGAAATTTGAAATCAAGTCTGAAGACCTAGGTGGGACTCATACGCCCAAGGTGGTGTATGAGTCCTAGATCATTGGATCTAGAACACATAACCTCAAACATTAAATTATGATTTTTCATTTGTTAAATGGCAGGATTATCCTCAGAAAAATGCATTTAATAAGGCTTGTGGATGTAAAATAAGACCAAATAAGGCACAAATAACCCCTATTAACTAATAAAGCCCTCTAGAGATTAGTGTGAAAGTGTAAAGATACACTTTACAACACCCTAAATGAGACACAACTAGGTCCATTTTGTTTAAAATGGCCCTAAACTTAATGTAAATGTGTAAAACACATTACAACACTAAATTAGGGCAGCATTAGGTTCATTTTCATGTTAATTATTCCAAAATTAAGTGAGGGAAAGGGGTACTTTTTCCATCACTACACCCATCACCAGACACACCACAACTTACCCACCAACTTTTCATTTTCTTTTGTTTTAATATTACATGGTGAACCTAACTTTCTACATCAAAATTCTACAATTTGGAGTCCATTCAAACCCTAGATCTAGGATTTAAATTACTATACATTACATTGCATTGATTTTCATCTTATTTAGGGTTCTTAACTTGCATTACTTTTCATCTCATTTAGGGTTTTAGGTTTGCATTTTTTCTTTATTTAAAATCTAAAAAATTCAAAAAATTCATCACTTTTGCAGAGTATTTACATAACATTGCATGATCAACAACTTAAATCAAAAAATTGAATCAAAATTGCATTTCAAATTAGGTCTTTTTGCTTGTCATTTAGCATCATTTCACACTTTCATTGAGATTTTATTTTCTAGAAATCTTAAACTGTAACTACCTATTTGCAACAAGAATTTGCAAACGCAAGTATTAACTCAAAAATTTGTAATTGAATTTTTTAAAACCCTAAAGCAAGATTCATTCACCCATGGGCTAATGAGTCCCTGATCAGGGCTTTTTCTAAATTTCTAAGTATGAAAAACCCTTTTTCTGCATTTTCTATTTCTATATTTAGGTCTCTATTTTAGTTTCCAAAAATTTATGTTTTCTGCAAAAATTCACACCAAGGTTAATTGGTCAAATTCAAGTGAATTTCAAAATCAAAATTGGAATTACAAGACATCATTTTCAAGGTTTTTCATACTATAATTAACATGTTATCTTGTTTATAATCTGGAAACTGCTATCTTTTTCATTAAATTTCTTATTTTTGAGTGCTTGTTGCATTTATCTTGTGCCTACTATCCATTTTGGGTGCACCTTAGGTTTGGTGAAACTTGTATGAGCTTCACAACCTGGTGTCCTATTGTCAATACTGGTGTGAGATGTACTTTGAGACTCATGTCATCTCTCGATACATCACTTTTCATGGATCTTTTGTTTCCAACTCTTTCACTCATAAGGTTGAAACTACTCAACCCACTATGGACCATACCTTTGACACTTCATTTCCTATGCAAACCCTTCACCCATTTCCTATAAGAGACCAAGAGCTAACCAAAAAAGTCCCATTATAACTCCTAAAACCAAACAAGTCTATAAAACTAAAATGAAAGTGGTTGAACAACATCCCTTGGTTACATATGTTCCACCCTCATAGGAAGAAAGAAACCGATGGTTGATAAACCCACTCCTATACAATTGTAACTTGGAAACCAAACAAAAATAAACTGAAATGTTAGAGAGCGTAGGTGAATATTGTTGGAAAGAGACACTACACAGGTCATTTGGTGTTGTCATTGATGGAAACCCTAGTCAGTTATTTCATCCACACATAATCATTTGATCATATCAGAAGTCAGATCAAAGTTTTGTGATTAACTGTCAAGCAAGAACATAGCATCTGATAGAATTGTATTCATTGATTGATATACAATTTTTTGTTATCATTTTAAGTTTTGGATCTCAAGGAAGATAGTTTGGTAAATGATCTTTTTTATTCTTTAATCTTAGAGCCTCATATCGATCCGTATGCAAGTTAGGAGATGCGGTTGATTAATTTTTTGTTTACTAATGCATGAAGGCTTACTAAGTGAATATAGCCATTGTGAATATTTGAGGAGCAATTGTTTAAGTGTTTTTGTGTTCAAGCATGTTGATTTGGGTCATCAATATGTTGTGGCCAACTTTGGTTGGTATGCATTGAAAATTAATTATGGATTGAGCCGGCAGTTTGTAAATATTTTCTATTTTGTTGAAGCCAAAATATAGCGATTAAATCTTTAGTTGCGGCTATATAAGTGATCGATTATATCATTTTGATATATTTATGAAGTGTGCTGATGTATGATGTGAATGTCAAAAGGGTTGTAGAGTCATTATGCATAGTTTTACTTGTGCATAAAATATTTTTGTGATGCAAATTGAAGCAGAAAGAGAAAAAGAGCATAATCAAACAAAAGGTTATGTGTAGGATCATGATGGGCCAAAAAGTGGTGATATGATGGGTATGTGTAGGGTATGTGGCTAATGAATTTTTTTGTACCCAAAATTGATGAAACAAAAATGGTTTCTAAAGGAGATTCTCAACTTTCCACCAATATAAATTATGCTTTACTTTGAATTTAATAAATTATTATTATTCATTTTCTATTTGAATTATGACTAAAGTATTGATTAATAGGTTGATTGAAAAAAATATATAGCTTTCAAATGGTATCACATGTTTTGAATCTAAAGCATGCATCACATTCTATTCTTCGCATGTACTATAATATTTTTAAAAAAATGAATTTCATGAACTTTTGACCAAGTTAAGGTGGTTAGACATGCGAGTTTTAATAGTTTTGAAATTTTGTAATAACAAATTCATAATTAATTATTTACTTAGAAAAAAAATTTAAAAAAATATGCATCACATCAAGACATGAGTCTTCTACTTATATCTAAAATATTATAAAAAAATATTATCATTTTATTGTGGTTAGGGTGGTCAAACAAACACCTACTTCTTATTTTTTCCCTAAAATTTAAGTACTCTTGCATTGAAATTTCAAATTTTCACCAAATAGATTTTTTATTTTTAAATAAACCTAGTAGTTTATAAACTACATTCAATTTTCTACAGATTCTATTCTCACATATTTTTGAAATAATATAGATAAATTATTCAATTTTTTATGTCAAGTTGCCTAACTCTGATTTTTCTAAATTTTTTGCCACTTAAGGGCCTATTTTTTCCATGATAATCCTACAAATACTCAAAAGGTCAAGAATTCAATTGATGAGCTTAACCAGAACTGTAATCAAGAATTTATAGATGCTATTTTCTCATTTCAATTCTTTGGATGCTATCCAAAAAAATTTGTAAGGCAGTAAGCCTTTCTATTTTTGAGCAATGAGCTCTAGGTAGTGCACCTTAATGCAAGTGCATTCCCATTTTTGTAAATATCTTTTTGAGTATACTAAAATCATATTGTGGATTGATCTCCACTGTGGTTTTTCCCCTAATAGGGTTTCCACGTAAAAATCCTTGTGTTATGGTGTTGTGGTTGTTTGTTTTATGTTCATGCATCTTTCTTTCGGTTGAATGTTATAAGTGCTTTGAAGATTAGATTAATAAGATTAAAAATTGCAGAACATTGATTCACCCTCCTCTCAGTGTTTTTTGATTCCAACAATTGGTATCAGAGGCTAGTTCCTCAAAAAAAGTTTAAAATCTTGGGGAAGATCTGGGAAAGTGTTTCAATGGATTCAAGCAGTCTTCAACAACAAATTTTGGTGGTCCTAGATGATCTCTATCAATGCAAATCTGAAGCCCAAGATTTACAGGTGAGTCTCAAGAATGTTGATAAGTTCATTCAATCATTGAAAGATAAAATCAATGAGTCAAGGGAAGGTTATGTGCAGGATCATCATGGAAAAAATAGGCCCTTAAGTGGCAAAAAAATAAAAAAAATTAGAGTTATGAAACTTGATGTAAAAATATGAATAAGTTATCTATATTATTTCAAAAATATGTAAGAATAGAATCTATAGAAAATTGAATGTAGTTTCTAAATTACTGGGTTTATTTAAAAAACAAAAAATCTATTTGGTGAAAATTTGAAATTTCAATGCGAGTACTTAAATTCAGGGAAAAATAAGAAGTAGGTGTTTGTCTAACCACCCTAACCAAAAATAAAATGATAATATTTTATTATTATTTTTAGATATAAGTAGAGGACTCATGTCTTGATGTGATGCATATTTTTTGTAAATTTTTTCCGTGTAAATAATTAATTATGATTTTTTATTACAAATTTTAAAAATATAAAAAATTGTATGTCCGACCACCTTAACTTGGTCAAAAATTCATGAAATTCAATTTTATTTTTAATCCTATAGTATGTGAAGTATAGAATGTGACACATGTTTCAGATTCAAAAATGTGATATCATTTGAAAGCTATAAATATTTTTCAATTAGCCTATCAATTAGGAATTTAGTCGTAATTCAAATAGAAAACGAATAATAATTATTTATTAAATTCAAAGTTTAAAGCATAACTTATATTAGTGGAAAGCTAAGAACATCCTTTAAAAACCCTTTTCATTTCATCAATTTTGGGTAAAAAAAAATTGTCAGCCACATACCCTACACATACCCATCATATCGCCACTTTTTGGCCCATCATGATCCTGCACATACCCGGAAAAGAGAAAGGAACTATGTGATCAACTTAAGCAGAAAAAAAGTAAAAGCATTGAAGATGAACTAAGTCAAGCCCTGAAGGAAAAGACAAAAGAGTGTGGAAAGTTTTCCTGAGAAAATGTTGTTCTAAAGTATAGGATGGAATTTATTATGATGAGGATGACAAAGGAGACTGAACACAAGAAGAAGAATGAAGAGAAGTTTGCTCAGTCCTTGAAAGAAAAATTTGAAGAATGCAGCTAAATTACTAATGGATTCAATCAATTGGAGCTTGAATTGGAACAATCTAGAAATAATGAAGAAGAGCTTGAAAAACAAATTGTTGATCTTAGAGATAAATTAGCTACTACAAATGAATTCAAGGAGAAGTTCAAGATTAGCTCAACCAAGCTTGATAAACTAATTAAAAGTCAAAGGAATGATGGTGACAAATGAGGTCTTGGCTATGAGGAAGGAGAAAGTTCCAGATCTAGACAAAGGAGATTCAGGCAAGGACATCAGATGAACACAGCTAGAAGGTATCTAGTAAGATAACCTAATCCTCAAAGGTTCAATGGTTACTGTTTTGCTTGCAATAAATTTGGTCATATGGCTACTCAATGTAGAAGTAGAATGAATTCAAATGGTCCATCATTTTCTGATCAGTGTTTCAATTACCATAAGTATGGTCATAAGTCAAATGAATGCAGAAATATGACAATTTTTTTTTATAGAGATGTCAGATGTTATACATGCAATTGATTTGGCCATATTGCTAACTAGTGCAGCTCAAGATAAAATCAATGGAACAACTAGTCTGGATAAAGAAATGTGGTGTGATACAATTGCAACAAATTTGGTCACATTGCTAGATTATGTAGAAGCAAGAAAGGTCCAATAAATCAAGGGAAAAACATGTAGAAGGATGAAAAGAGAAAATGAAAAGTTACAATAGATGAGATTAGGAAGAAAATGAAGAATATATGGGTGAAGAAGAGTCCCTCTATTGTAGGAAATGATTGAACAAAAAAATTGGATTTGGCAATTACTCCAGGAATTAGTTTTAGGCATCTGGCCTAGGGGGAGCTGTCAAGAAAATCTCTTAAACCCCCTGCCGGTAGCTGGTATCGGGATGTGGATGAGTGCAGTGATTGCATTGATGATCTACAAATGTTGTTGAAATAGTTTGAGAGAGTATTCATGTAGAATTGAAGGTTTGCAAAAGAGTTATCCTTCACAATGAATGGAAACAGGGTATCCATATGAGTTAGGGAAAAAGCATTTATTGTGACAAAAAGTTAGGTGTGTGAATGATAAAAGGTCATTTGTATTCTCTATTTGTCACTTTTCACTTTGAGAAGAAGAACTTTGGAGATTTGTGAAGTGAAATTTGGTGAAGTTTGGTGAAGATTCAAGTGTGAAGGCAATTCAACAATCAAACCCTAACACGGTGAAAAGGTATTTATCAAAGTAACTTGTGAGCTTGTGAATTTGTGAAATGGATGTGTAAGGGAAGCCTACCGATGTGGAACAAACTTTCCTAATGTCAAAAATTAGAGAAGAAATTAGATATGTCTTTAAATTTTATAATTACAATACTTTAAGATGCTAAGTTCGACAAAATTAAAATTTCGCATGCCTATAGAGAAGCTAATGCCATGGCAGATTTTTTTGCTAATCAAGGGGTTAGGAGTAATGATCAGAGCACTTGGTTAAATTTTAATGATCTAAGTGTTAATGTTCACGCTTTATTGAATTATGATAAATCACATGGACAAGAGGCATGTCATCTCTTTAATGAGGACAAGATGGAGTTATCACATCACAATCATTAGATTGTATGGGACCGAGCTTTGCTTAGTCTGCAAGATAGATTGGCATGTTTTGTGGGTTCTTAGATTTAGCGGGACCAGTTCTAGTAAAGATCTCTTGTCTGATTGCCCCACTGTGTTTGTTAAGATGGGTGGAGATAGGAAAAGAATTGAGCCGGACAACTATGAGATGCACACAAGAAATTTTAAGGCTTGGAATAAAGTTAAAAGCAGGGGGTTACTTCCACTCCTGGAGAAGCTCCATGGTTCCAGTCAAGAGGCTACGGATCTTTCTGAGAAAAATTGGGATAATGGGAATCTTACCCTTTTTGGTAGGAAAGTTGAGCTCAACGAAAGCCTGATAGCTGAAGTGACGGGTATGTCGACTGATGGGAAATTTTTTTTAGGGATAGGGTTTTTTCATATGATACTGTCATCAGATTTCCTACAAAAGAGAAAGAAAGACTAAAATTGGTAAAAATTGCTAATAGCTTCTTTGATGCTGACACCATAAAATCCCTGTGGAGAAAGGTCCTACATCTCATCATGGAGTACATAACTCTATATGGCCATTTCACCAGGGTCTACGGTTATCACTTTGCCCTGCTCAACCATTTCTGCTACAAGGTAAGGGTTTGTTTCCCCTACTATATTTTCTGCTCTTTGAGGAAAAGTTTGGATGACCATAAGAAAAACCCTAGAAGATTCCCTATTTTACATACTGGTCTAATTAGATTAATTGTGGAGCATTACCAAAAAATGCCCGTCCCTACTAATATTGAAGCCTCCCCTGACTCTGAGGAAGACGATACTGAACCCAACTGCTCTAGGTTTTTTTCCAATATAAGTCTAGCTAGAACTGTCCTTAGCCCGCCTATTGTCCATTCAGGCAAGAAAAACCCTAACCCTCTTACTATTAAAGGTTGTGTTGTGCTGAAGTCGGGAAGCCCTTCCCTTAAAACTAGTTTTGTTGACAAGAATCCCAAGGCTAAAAACCTTGTTTCGTATTATGAAGATTCCCCTGACTCTGAGGTGTCTGGTGCTAATAATACTGAGCACTCTGTTGACTCGTCAGTGGATAGATTTGCTAGAACTGGGTCCCTTGTTTCTCCTGTCCCTGCTAATACTTGTCTCAACACTGATAGGGATCCCTTTGTGGATGTTTTGAATTTAGCTAGAAATAATGCTGATACCCATTTCAAACTTTCAAAATGGACTTTCAATGAAATCAATGAGCTAAAGATAAAAAAATTGGGCCCTACAAAGTAAGTTGGAAGAGTTGGGAGCCAAGGTTGCGGGGATTGAAAAAATTGAGGTGAAACAAAGAGATTATGGTCTCAGCAATGACACTCAAAACCAAGTTGGCAAGAACAGAAATATTGAAATTGAGATGGAAAAAATGAAAAATACTATCAAAATTATTGGTGAGCAAAACAACCGTATGGCCAAACACAACGCCATTATCATCAATGCCATGACTAAGAAATTGGACAAAGCGAACAAGGATCTCTGGTGGTTGATTTGGAGGAAACCAATGAAAGAAACCAGGAGGAGGATGTTGGCATCTCTAAGAGAACCAGGGCCAATCTGAAGAGGAAGGCTCCCCCCACTTTGCAAATGATTCAAACATTTAAGAAGGGTGTTCTTGAGATGAAAAATTTGGAGGTAGAGATAGAGTTTGTCCTGAATACTCTGGGTTAGTCGCGGTCAGTTTTTTGTTGGCCTTTCCACTAGCTTTTTTTGTTTGACCTTCCTAGTCTTTAGCGGGTGGCTATTGCTTGTTCTGGTTTTTACCTTTAGTGAAGCTAGTTGTTTTTGTTGGAATTTTCTTTCCTATCTTTTATGTTGTAAACTTTATGATTTCGGGTCCCTGTAAAACCCATTTTACCCTTTATCAAAAACAAAATGAAGCAATAAACTCAAACACAATTGACACTAAATTTACATGGGAAAACCATTGCAGGAGAAAAATCCACCACACCAAAAAAATCACTTGTACATTACAATAATCAAATTACATACAACTTATAGACTCTCCTTCCAAACTTCAATATTATAGCAACAACATTTCCCTCATCAATCTCGTACAGAATAAATTATGATCAATCTATATTATGTCTCACTATTACAATGCATATACATCATATAATTGAAAAAAAGTAACAGATCATTTGATCATCCAACCATCAAAAACTCTTTAACCCCTTGCTAGTTACAGTTCATTACAATGTATAGCAACAACCATGAATCACTTGTTCTTTGTACAATCAATTCAGTTCAACTTCCTCTATAGAGAAACTATCAAACTTTTCAGTCATTCAAACAACCACCTTCCAAGTCAATAACATCCTCCACTTAATAGCTTACACCTCAGTAGTCCACCAAGTCTG
Source organism: Sequoia sempervirens (assembly GCA_007258455.2). Classification (NCBI taxonomy): domain Eukaryota; kingdom Viridiplantae; phylum Streptophyta; class Pinopsida; order Cupressales; family Cupressaceae; genus Sequoia; species Sequoia sempervirens. Next base: position 69,695,454 of record VDFB02193867.1, on the reverse strand, counting down.
TGCTATTCAATTTACACCACGCTACCATTGTGCACTCAACAGGCTCCTAAGGGGTGGCAATATACCGTGCTAGCCCCAAAAAATTTGAGGGCTCCCGCAATATTGCAATAACCACACTACTGCTAGATTTTTGACAAGCTTCTGTGGTATGGCAGTATACACTACACTACCACTACACATCTATTGAAATCCTGTGTTATGGCGGTAACCACACTACCACACCTTAGTGTAAAGACACTTGTGGTATGGCAGTATCCACCGCACTATTGCTCGATAGCTAAGAGGCTCCTATGGTATGGTGGTAACCATGCTACCTCTCCTCTCTCTCAACCTCCTAGTGGTATAGAGGTACCAGCATGAACTTAATACTTAAGAATTATTTGCTACTTAGTGACAAAACTAGGGTTATAATAGTGAGTTTGAGACACATATTCTCAATAGGATTCTCTATTGGTAGTTGATATCAAGGATAGACCCCATCTGAAATTCAAGTAGCATCCTTTCAAATCTGTTGAGACTGAGCCCCTAGGTGCATTTTCATTTATTTTTTGCAGTGTCTTGCATATTAAATACATTAGGGCATAAATTCATGCAAATATTAAGGAGTTAGGGAGATCACAATTGTTGAATTTGTACTCAAATCATATAGTTGGAGAAGATTTCAAGGTAAAGCCAAAATTCAAATTCCTAGAGGAGAAGAAATTCATGCAGATTGTAAAATTTCCTATGTGTGAAGAAAATGAGTGGGTCTGGTATATTTTGAGCCAAGTTCATGCTAGATTTATGTGGTTGAGGCAACCTTTTAAGATTAAAAAAGAATCCATAAGCGTTGTTATTGGCTTAAATTCCTCTGGTGAGTTGTCGATCTTGAAGTCCATGAAGAATTAGACAATTACTAATGCAACTAGCTTGGTGTTTGATAAAAGAGCTATGACAATTAATGGTATCATTGAAGTGGAAGTCAAATTTGCATATATGGTGATTGGTTACAAGATCTATCATTCCAGCTGAGATAATTCTATATTTGGTACAACTATTTATGCAACATATCTAATTGTGAAGGAGAATGCAGAGTATGATCTATGTGAGTTACTCTAGAGCCAGTTAATGGAGAATATTTGTAAGACCAAGAAAGATAAGAATAATTCTTTCAAATATGGTAATCTACTATTTTGTTTGTTCTTTTACTTCATGAATGAAGTTCTAAGATTTAGAAAATTTCAATAGCAAGGTAATAAGCCTGTAGCTATTCAAATTAGAGATATCTTGCATAGAGTTGGTGATATTTAAACAAGGAAAACTACAATCTAGGGTTATTTCAAGAACTTTCAAAATGAAATACAAGAAAGAGAAAGAATTCTTGCTTCTATTGTGGAGAATTATAATGAAACAATTTTTTTATGGTTGATATTGATCAATGCTTGATGGAAGCTATAGATCCTAGAACAATTTGGATTATTCCAATGAGCTATGAAGTTGAGGAGAACATCTTGGAATTATATGCACAACATCTATTGAGTAAACCTCAAGATCTAGTAGAAAAGAGGTTTGGAACTTATGAATAAAAATATATGCAAGTACATGAGTGGTTGAAGAAACCTATGATAGTCTAAAGAGTAAAGAAGTGTAAACCTTTGTAGAGAGCATGGGTATAACTGTAGAAGTTGTGAGAGAAGCTAGAAGACAGAGAGAAGAAGTTGAAGCAAGAGAGTTAGCTAGAATTGAATCTGCTAGTCAAACAACATCCTTTGCCTGAACTAGATCTACAAGAAGCTATACTCCCTCAACTGGTCTTGCAAAGAAGTCAAATCCTGTAAAAGCTCAAGTGAAGACATCCAGGAGAGAAGGAAAAAGGAAGAAGGACAAGAGCACAAGAGTTTATGTTGGTTTTTCTAAAGATGAAGAGATAAGAGAAATCAAGCAAAAGGGCACAAAGGAAATAGAAGTCTCTAAGGACAAGCCCTCTGGTGAAGAGAAAGGAAAGAAAAATATGAAAACGGAAAAATCAAGTATGTGTATAAAAGAGGTGGAGAAAGCATTGATTAAGGATGGTAATCTTAGGCCTCTTTGTGAATGGTATGCCACCTTTGATAGTGTCAGTCAAAGAGTTCTTGAGGAAGATTCAATAAAGTACTTGAATAATTTCAATATGAATCTTATTGAAATAATGTCTGCATTACCCAAAATTCTATATGAAGTTTTAGAAATGAGAAGAGTGAGTGCAAGGACAGAAGAAGAGAAAATGAGAGAATAGATACTTGTTGATCTGTGTCCAATGATGTCATTAGAAGAAAGGAATAATATATTAAATGAGGCAAAAAGGGATTTCAAGATAAAAACAAGGGTGAAAAAGCTAATGATTGGTCAGACTGAAGAGGTTGCAAAGGATACTGAGAAAATCCTTAAGGAATTTCTACTAAAGAACATATATAATGTTGTTTTTAAAGGAGTGCATGATGAAGATGTCTCATCTGGTCCCGTAGAAGAAGAGGGAAAAAAATATACATTTGAGTAACTCAAAATCCTCTAGATATACATGATGTTGAAATTCCCATGGAGATTGAAACTCCTAAAGTTGTGTTAGTTGAAGAAGAGATTCCTGATGCCATGCAAGAATTAGTGACTGAAGAGAAGAAGGATGAAGTGAAGGAGATTCTTGTGGAAGCAAGAGACACTACTAAGGTAGTGAAGGATTTTTTGGAAGAGAAACAAGAATAATGTGATCTTAAATGGATTAGAGGTCCTATAAATTTAGCTACTTTGTCTCCCATTGAGAAACTGAAAGTTGCATCGTTTGCACAAGCCAAGGTAAGGGAAGAAATTTTGAAATCACATATTGAAGATAGTGAGCTATTGAATCTTGCATTTGGTATTCTAGAGAAGATCATGCCTTCATTTTTTAAGGATTTATTTGATTCTCCATTTGGTCAGCTGAAGAAGCTTGTTAATTATGTAAGTACTCATTTTGAGTCACTTGAGAAGTCAGCTATGGATAAGGTTCAAAAGGAGTTTGATGCTAAAAGGTTTAGTAGGTTGAAAGGGATGATATCTAATGATAAATCTATGTTAGCTACCTATGTGAAGAATATTCAAGGTGCTTTATCTAAATGAGGAAATATTTATTAGTCATGTCTATCTTTATCTAAGTTCACTGAGGACATTGAAAAGAAAATGAAAGAATGTGAGAATGTTTAGTTAGTAGATATCACTCAAGAATTTGATCCTTTAACCATTTATGTTGGAAAGAAAGAAGGTCAAGTCATATCCCTACTTGACAAGATCAAAATTTTGAAGCATGAAGAAGGAAAAATGGTTGAAAGGGTTTGTGAGATTTGAGGACTAATTGGTCTTAAGATGGAAACAATGTTGAGTGCATTGAAGGAAGCACAAGATGCTATGGCGGTTAGTGATCTGGTGAACCTTGAATTATCAGAGATGCAATCCTACTTTTTTTGCAGTCACATGACTATTTTAGAGAGTCTCAAGAAGAGTTGGGAAATGAGTTTGAAATTTTTGAAGAAATTTTTTGTAGATCTATTCAAGTTTATGTAAGTTGTAGAAGCCTGTTTGCACATATGCAGTTTAAAGTTTTTGTTTGATTTTTGGCATGCAGATTCCTACCTTTTCCATTGATGTCAAAGGGGGAGAATGGGGCAGTGAAAAATTCCTTAATTATCTTAGTTCGAGTTTTTTTTTTGGAGTTTTGAAGGTTGGCAGTGTATTCATGTCGGTACTTATCGGACACTTAGTCATTTTTCACTAAGTGTTTCCATCAATGCCAAAGGGGGGTATTGTTGGCAAGAGACACTATACAAGTCATCTAGTGTTGTCATTCATTGAATCCCTAGTCATTTATTCGATCCACACATCATCATTTGATCATATCGGAAGTTAGATCAAATTTTTGTGATTAACTATCAAGCAAGAACAAAGCATCTGACAAAATTGTGTTCATCGATTCATATACAATTTTTTGTTATCATTTTGAGTTGTGGATCTCAGGGAAGATATTTTGGTGCATGATCTCTATTATTATTTAATCTTATACCCTCGTATTAATCCGTGTGAAATTTAGGAGATCCAGAACTGATTAATTTTTTGTTTATCAGTGCATGAAGGCCGACTAAGTGAATATAGTCATTGTGGATATTTGAGGAGCAATTGTTTAATTGTCTTTATGTTTGATCATGTTGATTTTTGTCCTCACATAGTGTTGTGGATGACTTTAATTGGTACACATTGAAAATTAATTATAGATTGAGCTAACAGTTTGTAAATATTTTCTATTTTGTTGAAGCTGACATATAGCGATTAAATATTTAGTTGCACGGATATATATAAGTGATTGATTATATAATTTTGATATATGTACAACGTATGTTGATGTATGATGTGAATTTTAGAAGTTTTATAGAATGATTATGCATAGTTTCACTTGTGCATAAAATATTTTTGTGATACAAGTTGAAGCAGATAGAGCAAAAGAGTAGAATCAGACAAAAGGTCAAGAATTCAATTGATGAGCTTAACCAGAATTGTATTTAGGTATTTGTAGATGATACTTTCTCAGTTCAAATCTTTGGATGTTATCCAAATAATTTTGTAAGGTAGTAATCCTTTTTGTTTTTGACTAGGTAGTGCGCCTAAATGCAAGTGCATTCCCATTTTGTAAACATCTTTTTGAGTATACTTAGATCATATTATGGATTGAGCTCCACCATGGTTTTTCCCCTAATAGGGTTTTTTTTATGTTCATGCATCATTATTTTAGTTGAATGTTATAAGTTCTTTGAATATTAGATTAATAAGATTAAAAATTGCAGAACACTGGTTCACCCCCCCACTCTCAGTGTTCTTAGATTCCAACAAGGACCTCGTGCTATTGCTCATCTATTACAAACAAAATATGAACCAACAACTAAAGAAAAAACAACAAATCAAGCAATACATGATGATTCTATGCCTTTTCTGAAACATGAAACCTCTATACCTTGACCACAATAAGAACAAGCACCTTCCATGGATATTATCATTAGACATCTTGTTGTGATTAACTTTGTTGATGATGATGAGACTACTAAGTTTGATGAAGAAGTGAATAATGAGCTAAATTTATTGTTTTCCTCTTCCATGAGCTTCAATGATAGCAACCGCACAATGGTCCAGACTAGAAAGAGTGACTCACCACGTGTTGAACCTGGTAATGTTCCTAGTATGACACTTATTTTTGTCCCTTTGGCTAGTTATCTACCTTCCACATATGATGAACCATATTGGGATGTGAACAACTTGCTATAGGTTGAATCACATGTGCCTTAATAGTCTTTTTTATTTTTCTTCCTTTTATGTTTTTTTGTGTGATTTCATGTGTGTAATGTAATCCCTCTTATCGTTATGCTTGATATGTCTTTATGTTCATTCCTCTATTTGTACCTACATTCTTCTGTATGTTGTAAAAAAATATATTTTCTTTTTTCTTGTGTTTTCCTTTAAGGGATGATGCAAGGTGTCGAAACATTTAGGTCTCTTCCATGTTGACCAAAAATATTTTCTTTATTTTCAATCTCTATTTGTCATTCTTCTAGTTCTATGAGTATTTGGGGGATGATGATGTTTTTGAGCTCTCTAATAACATTTTATCAAAGACATACATTAAACTTCAATCCATGGATCCCTTTTGTGTTATTTTGGGATTTTATTTGAGGGAAACCCCTTTTCATGTCGTAGCTTCATTTGGAAACATATGTTTGACATAGGGTTTTCAGAGTAAGCTCTCATGTCTTCTTTATGGTTTAGCATTTATCATTTTCTACTTTAAAGTAATTTCTCACAGCTAGGACACATAGAGATTGAAAATAAAGATTGAAAATAATTAATGCCAACACATAACACTTTACCTTGAGCAATGTGTGTTCTAGGAATAGGGACCTGGGACCAATATGCCCATGGGTGAATCTGTCCTCCCTAGACCTTTGGGCCTAAATTTAAATTATTTTTTTGGTGGTATTTTAACATCTCTAAATTCAAATTTTCATGCCAACTTGTAATGTTTAATTTTAAGGAAATTAAGGATACATGCCTGTAAATACACAAATATTTTTTCAATTCAAAACATGTAGCAAGAAGTGAACTTTCATATGAGAAAATATATTATTATCAAGGAATTCAAGAGTAAATTTATAAGTGGTCTATTGCAGCAATTGAGATCTCAACTAAGTCTTAAGTATCATGCATGTTTTTGGAGATAACATTGTGATATAGGTTTCAAAGATCAAGTCAAGCATTCAAAGCATCAATTTAAGCATCAAGATCCACATTCATTGAATCCATTTCATGCAAGATCAAGATCAATATTGTAGATTTCCAAAGGTTGATTCAAGGGTTTGATAAGCTGCAACATAGCATTGTTCATTCATCATCCCTTTCCTATTCCATTATTTCAATTCAAGGCTTAATTACCCAAATGGGGTTTGACCAAGGAAAACCACCATTCACCAAAACAAAACAAAAAATTCCTCTCTTGTGCTTTTGTTCTAGATTTTAGGTTGAAGAATGATTGAAGATCTTTTGAAGAGAAAGATTGGAAAAGTTATCAAAGTTGTGAAATTTGTCAAAGTTGTTGTCAATTCATGGAAACTCACCTACATATCTAATTTTTTACTTTCTCACACTACAACCCAGATCAAACAAGAGCTACAAATTGACATTAGAGGCTCCTAAAAGTTTGTTGAAAACCCTACAAAAGACCCATTTTCCCATGGGTGAATGATTCCTAGACAACCTTTTGAAAGTTCTTTTTGGTGACTAGGACACAACACTTAGACCTTCTTAGATCTGTAGAAAGTTTTATGTTTCTACCAATATTGAGCTTTATATTATTGTTTCAAGTTTGAATTGGCATGATTGAGTAGATTTTCTATTTTTTAGTTTTTCTCCCAAAAGTGTTGTTCAGGTTGAAACCCCTATCCTCGAGCATAAGGAAATCAATAGATTCCCTCATTGAATTGACTCACCTAAGGGTCGTAATTCAATTCTTTGTGTGGATCTCATTTCCTAATGAAATAAATGAAAATAGGTCTATATTTGGTGAACCCATCACCACACATACCCTACTTACAAACTTACCTCCCATTTTCCATTGTTTCACTCCCTCTAAAATTTTAATTAAAAATTATTATCATGAAATTTGGGTTATCTATTCCATAAAAATCTCAACCCTCCATTTATCCTCACCAAATCTACAAATGTATACTTTCACAAGCCATTTTCAAGATATGCAAAGAATCCAAATAGGTACATTTTTCCACGTATAGGACTCCCAAGAGGGACCTAACATCAAGATCATTGTGAACACATCCATATAAACATTAGGTTTCCATTGGTTGTATTTTTTAATTCAAATTGGTCTACTTATTTTTATCAATCTAAGGTAGTGTATGATTAGAATTAAGATTCTTTTTGGTAAGATTTTTTATTTCATTTTTATTTATTTTTACACAAGAGAAACCATACCTTATTTTTTATTTCCTCAAAAAATTATTACTAATTTTATCTACTAATGCAAAACCAAGAAACCTCTTTTAAACAAATAAAAATACTATGTATGAAATACAGTATTTAGACCAAAAAGTTCTCCAAAATTTTTGTGAAATTTAGGTTCATACTAAAATCATGGAAATGCAAAAAATAGTAATATATAACTCAAAAAATGATTTCAAATAATGTCTTACATAAGACTTTGAAAACCATACAACATTAGGTCATACAAATAGATAGGACAAATAAATCTATAAAATAGTTCCAACCTCTTATTCCTTCTTTACATCATACTATGAATTTTCCTTCACCCTTTATATAAGCCTATAATTAATTTTATACTAACATGTAATTATTTAAATATGTATTTGATTAAAACCTCAATGTTCAAAAAAGAATACCTAGCTACCAATTATATAGTTTAAGAGACACCATTAATGAATGTAATTGAATGCAATGGATATGTTCATTCAATAAAATTTCACCAAAATATTAGTGATCCCATCAAGAAATGAATCCACATGTGAGGATATGTGAATATTTTTTTATTGGCACCTCAATATTATATAGTAATCCCTAATGGTTTCAAATATAGAATCAGGTACCAATGTACTACCTAAGCATGAGAATAATGTTATATGCAAGGCCTATTTCATTGCAAGAGGATGTGTTGGTGCATTAATTTATTTGATGAATAGGAGAATCATATAACCCTCAATGATTTTCTAAAATGCAGTGTAACTAAATTATATAAATAGAAGAATGAAAAATAAATAAGTGTTTGAATTTTAAAGAAATGCTCTTCAATTAGGGTGACATATTTTTGTATTTTACTATAATTTTAGTGATACAATTTTTTTCAAACTATTTTTGGGTTTTTGAGCTTATATTTCTCTTTAAATTGATAGAATGAGATACTTATTTGATGTGTTGATTTTTAGGTATACAAGTTCTAGAAAATTAAGGAGATAAATTTGTTGCATATGTATTTTTTTATTAAAAATAATATATACATTAGCCTATATTTGATGGTAGAATTTATTTTAGAAATATCTCTTCGTATACATCTGATATCACGTATCAAATTATCATTGTTTGTTTATTTATTTTTTCTATTATATAATTTCACATTATTTCATAAATGGCTAATCTAATGGTGTATTAAGAAAGTGAAATTTGCATTCACATTGAAAAGCTAAAATTTGTAGTACTATAACTTATTTTGCAAATAATTTATATGGTTTCAAAATCAAAAAAATATTTCTCAAATAAATCCTTGTCTTTCATAAATTTTAAATTCAAATTTGGCCAACTAGCAGATTTTTTTTTCCTTAGCTTACTAAGTATATTTTTTGTAATAATTTATGTTTAAATTAAGGAAAGTATAGAAAGGGCCCATACCAAATTACAAGGTAGCCAAGAAGGAAAAAAAAATATTCTCATAAGAAGTGAGACTAAAATCAACAAGATAAAAGCAAAGGAGAGAAAATCTAGAAATGACCAAAAAATGCTTTTGACCAAACTAATTAGTCATGAATGAGTTCTAAAAGGAACCCTTAATCTTTAAGAATAGGAAACTAAATGGGATGTCCTACCAATTTTTGGAGAATAAATCTCAACTAAAGTATTCTCAAATACAACATCAAGTTTTATTTTTCCTTTTTTAGGAAAAATCTATCCATATTAGTGACATTTTTCGTTATGGAATCCAACACCTTCCCTTTGTCCATAGAATGAAGAAAAAATGTAATGGGTAGTCTATCGAAGAGGTAGGCCTAAGGGTGTCCAAAAATCCTTCAAACCTCATCTTGGAGTGTCCTTTGATAATTGAAAAGGATTCATAAATAGTTCTCTTCTCCAAAACACCTAACTTGGATTACTACTTGATACTACTTGCTAAAGCTTTATCCATTTCAACACAAACACAAAACATAGAGAAAAGGAAACTTTTACTAGATTTGGTATTTATTTTCAATGACAACCAATTGACCAATAGCATTATCTATACCTTGGTTGGTACATTCATCCCGAAATTCTAATTGGAGCTTCGGAATATTAACACAAATAATAGTCATATTCACCTTGGTAGTGTGCCATAGAAAAATAGCCCCTTCTCATTTTCGTGGTATTTTAGGCCTTTCTTCATGATGCTTGGTCCATTTTTCTTTGATTTAATGTTAGAATGTGGCTTGAACATTCACATTATGTCTTTAGAATTCAAATTATGGCATCTTGTGAAGGTGTTGTGAAGTGTTGTAAAACATTTCTACACTTTTCTAGACTCTATTCATTACAATTCACCTAAAAATCACCTTTTCATCACTTATGAAGTCCTATTTTGAGATGTTGTAAAGTCTTGTAACAATATTTCATGCTTTTCTAGGCTTAATTTCACTATTTACACCTTTCTTATGCTTTATTTGACCCCTTTATGACCTTATAAGGCTTAATTAAGTGTGTTTTGAATGTAAACCTAACAAACAACATTAAATGCAAGATAATTCTCAACACCTACATTCAAGTCCAAGGTGGGTCCCATTCACCATGGGTGGTGAATGAGTCCTTCTTGGCTCAAAATTCAAAATATTTCAAATTTTCTTTCGGTTTTTTATTTAAAATCACCTTATGTTAGCTTGTGATGAGGTATCATCGGGTTACTACAACATAATTGTGTATAAATAAGTGTTTTTCTTCTCATTTTAACCCCCATTCATCAATTTCACTTATTCACTCATTCCTCCAAGTATTCACACACTTTGCATCATTGAATAAGCATTAATCAAGTAGTTTGGAGTAGACATTGTTATATCTTCAAATTTCTACAAAGGTTTGGTAAGTTGATAGCATTTACATGTTATTTTTTTATCATTCTCTTCCATTCCATTTCTTCATTAAGTGCTTGATTACCAAAGTGGGATTTGACCAAGGAAAATCCCTATAACCTAAACCATTTTCCCCCTTTGCATGTGTGTTTGCATACTTGTGTATGAAGATTTGAAAAAATATTAGGTGTTGAAAAGTGTGCAAGAAGTCAACAAAGTGTTTCAAGTCAACTACAACCTATTTTAAGCTTGGAGAAGACATTTAGTCTATTTTCTATAGATTTGACTCCATCAACCCGACAAGTAGACAACTTTAGATCTGGTGCTACAGGATTGGTCCCTGATTTCACAAAATTTTGGGAGAGGACTAATTCATCATTAATGGTGAATGAGTCCCACCTTAAGAATAGAAATCCATATTTTGTTAGATTTTAGATCCCGAAACTCAGAAACCTGTTCTCAATAGTTTTCATTAGAAGCAGGACTAATTTGCCATCAGTGGTGAATGAGTCCCACTAGTAATTTTCAGTGATCTCTGAAATCATTTAGGACACTCTGGATTCTCCATTCCCTACCCAGGTCCACTTTGATTCAGCCTTCTATTCTATTTTTCATTTGTTCATACTTTAGTTCATGTTTGTATATCATAGTGTGTTTTCCAACATTGCATAATTCATAGGTTTTGCATCCATAATCACTCAATTTCATAGCTTAATTGAACCTAGATCATTCAATTTAGTCTTAATCACATCATACACATCTTAATTTGAGTGAACCACCTAGACTTTTGAGTGGGGTTTATCTGTCTCCTTTTAGGTGAAACATCCTAAGAGTGCTAGAGTAGCCTATATATCCTACCCAAAAATCTATGGTTCAGGTAGCATCAAATAAAGGGGTGATCCCACAATATTGGTTTACAATTTTTGGCCACACTAGACATTGAACTAAATTCTTTTAACTAAATCTTCACTTTTGGGCACTTATGGCAACTAAATGGTGAGGAATTTGAAGATGATGCAAACTAGTGATTTGTGACATTTTTTTCATAGATTCTAAATATATTTTTTTCAAAAATTTTTCAATCTTATTAGCCTTCTTTTTCCATCTCCTTAAAAAACTAGTTTTTAACAGTAAACACCATTTTTAAAGAGTGATGATTTTGAAAAGAGGAAAAAATGGGTTTTGTAGGGACTTGAAACCACAAAGTTTACAAACAAAAGATAAGATCATCAAAAAAAGGTTGTAAAGAAAACTAAAAAATCACAAAGCCACAACCATTAAAGAATGATGTTATTGGCTAACACATAACCTTTTTCTCTAAAGGATAAAATTCTAATTTTTTCAAATTTAGATTTGTAACTACAATATATAATGCATGGAATTAGTTTCATAGAATTTCATTGAATGTTTTTTTATTAATTAAGTTTTTGTTATCACCTAAAGTTGCACCCTTATTGAACTTGATGTTCAACACCTCAGTGTAGCATGGGAAGACCTCTAAAGATGTGTGTTTCTTGTAAGCAGAGGTCAACCTCTGGAGAAGGTCGGCTTCCTTGTTGGGTAATCACCTAAACTATTGATCTGTAAAGGGAAAGGGAGAAGGAGAAAACATAGACAATGGAAATTAAAACCTAGGGTGATACACCAAAAAAGATAGGAACAATGAGATACTTGATTTAGACTTGAATACTGGTGACAACCATGGGACTGCACAACAAGATCCTATAGATCACACACACAAACAAGTTTGAAATGCACATGCTTTCAAGGAGGAAAGATATATTTTCACAAATTAGAAGCTCATGTGCAGGATTAAGTGAACATAGTTGGTAATCTACATGATGCTACTTCTGCAAAGAAAGGCACAACATGAAATAAAAGCTATAAGGAAAGAGAATATTTCAATAAGTAGCTCAGTGAATCACTAAAAGTATGCACTATACTTCATAAGAATCAGAAGGAAAAATGATGGGCCATCAATGGTGACCAAGGTAGATTTTGTATATTATGCTCCAAGTTGAATTACAGAAACGTGCTAGTCTGAGAGAGGACTACAAAAGGGTCACAGACTCTAGAAAAGGATACATCTAAACTTCTTGCAAAGAGGAAAAAAATGCCTTATATATCACAAATGTGTCGGCCCCCTAGTGCATACAAAATATCTATCTGAAAAAGATCTGCCCCTAGATATTTGATTGATTTTAATGCCACACCCTGCGTGCCCTACTGTTCATGTCGGTGTGAAGTCGCCCTTGGGGAAGCCTTTAGATATTTTTCCATATCAATCCTTTTGTCTCCGTGTCCTCTTGAACTTCCTTAGCCAAGCCACCTTGAACACTCCTGAGCTCATGGCCGATCCATGTCATGCCTACTCTATTGATCTTATTCACAGGGGGAGTCAAACAGTCAAATTTTTAAAGGTTCATATTCAGCTCCCATTAATTGGTCGAGCACACTCCACGTAGATCTCTAGGTGGTCAAAAGCTTCTCCTTCTGAATCGCATGTCTGTGAGACATTAATCATGTCTCCCCGATGCAATTATACCTTCATGTGACCATTGGCATAGCTTGAAACCATCAATGAGAGCTCCTATCAATCCTGAGGAGTCATACCGATATCCCCCCAAGCTCCCCCTCATTTGGCAAGACACCTAGGTGTGGGTGAGATGCTTTACCAAAGACAAAACGTTACTCTGGGACCCTTTTTCTTCTATCAATGAGACATCTATAATGTCACCCCAATCGCATTCTATCCTTTAGCGAGCTCCATGTTCCTTTCAGCGGGACATTGGCCAATTGGCCAGACATCACGGTGAAGCTGGTCATCTTACTGAGATCTCCTCCTTTTGCTGAGACCACTGAGTCGAAGACCTTACTACGATAGCCTGGTGCCCTGCCGATGTCATTATGTTAGGGAGACCCTCTGTCGGTCGGTGATACCTTCTGCTTCATTGGATCTTTCTCCCCGAGCTTGTTTCCTTTTGGTAAGACTTCAGTTAGTCGCTGGGACCTCATGGCGATAGCTTCAACTCTTGGCGAGGCCCCACCATTATTGGAACAACCTTTGATGTCAGCAAGACATCTTGCCGAACCTCATTCCTTATACTGAGCGCATTATGCTCTATCGGTGAGACATTCTATCTCTTCAAAACATTTCGTTGAGACCTGTAACCTTTGGCTGAAACTGCTTTTCACTTTGGAGGCTTCACTGCTCAATGAGACTCTTGGAAATGGTCTCCACCTCCTACCGAGCTCCGATCTCAGTGAGAAATCATGCCGAAGTATGAACCCTCAGCTGACTTCCTTTCTTTTAGCTTGACTCCCACCGATTAGGAAGAGGTCTTCCCGAGCTCCTTATGTTATGCTAAAGGCTCCTCCGTTGTCGGTGAGACATCACCTTATCACCGGGACATCTCGTTCTCTCATAAATGAATTTACTTTGCATCCTATCAGGGAAACTTCTCTTCTTTGACATGACTTTATGCTGATGTCCTTGGTCTCAGCGAAGTCTTTCATTATCGGCAAGACTCCTTCTATCGGCCAGACCTCATGGCAAACTCCTTTTTTCTGCCTGAGCTCACTTCACTTTTCCAAGACCCATCTTGTTGTTGGTGAGACATTACCATTCGTCGAGACCTCTCTCCAATTGCCTTGTTATGCCAATAGATCCTTAAGTCAGGGAGACATCTCACCTTCGGAAAGACCTCCTAATGAAGCCCGCTTACATACACCAAAGGCATCCTTTTGGTGAGACCTTCTACTTTCACCGAGACGTTACACCGAGATCATTTCATTTTGTACTTCATCGGCGAGACCTTAAGCACTCGCCAAGACATCTCCCCAATGTAAAAACTCCTGTTGATATGTGTATCCCTCTGCCACCAGTTCGTGAGACATAAAGATCTCGCCAAGACCCTTCTTCGAAGGAGATCCTCATGTCGATGGGGAAATTCTTAGTCGCTGGGACAATGATTTTGTCTTGCCGATCGGTACCTGCATATGAATTCCACTCACCATGACATTCCTGGGGTCTTGGTGACTCTGTCCTTAGAATATTTTCATGTTGAACCTGAACAAGGTAGGCTTCTTCACTGATTTCCCTGTGACCTAGCATTAGATTCATGAATTTTTCCCTAGTGAAAATGTTCCATTTGGTCTTCTCGAACCTCTGTCATATGATATTTTTCTAGATTGAGCCTGAGGGTGAAAACTAGGTAACATTTTTGGCGACCTTTGTTGGATGTTTTCCTGCTAAACATGAAGACCAGTAGCATAGGCTTATCCATTGGGCATGGAGTCATTAGGACAACTCTGAAAAGATCAATATTAGCTTGGTACATGGCTGTAACTCATCTTAAGACCTACTAGAACACTTGGAAACTTATTGAAAATAAGAAAAAATGAAATAAACTATTTACATGTGTTGAAACAACACTTAGGGAAAGAAAAAATAACTAAACCTATCCTATACTAACCAAGAAGAAATTGGTCAGACAAATCCATTGATAGGTTGAGTAAAATAACTGCCCTTTCTACTCAATATGCAATGGCTCTCAAGCTTAATGGCAGCTGAATAGAGATGGTATACTAAAAAATGTTCAACAAGATGATGCATTGTTCCTTGAAAGAGGTGAATGAATTCACTTACTTCACTAGATAGACCATACGCATTGTCAACCCAAGGAGAACAAGTGAGTTGAACATACTCTTGTTTGGCTGCCAGTGCACCCTAGATATCTTCTTTCGTTGTACCTTCATATGGGTGCCTCATTGGACTCCATCTAGGCTAAGTATCTAATTGGACAACCTCTAATAAGGGAAAGGTTTGAACCTTCCTTGTTGGCCTCTTTCTGATCTTTAAAGACCTCATCCTTTCCTTGGAAAGATGCTAATTGGAGGTAAGATGTAGGTTGTTCATTGGTTGCTATAGTTTGATCTTCTTGGATAAGAAGCTGATATCCCTGTTGGATAACTAAAAACAAATCTTCAAATTGTGGCTCCCTATACTCTTTTCTCATGGCAGAATACACCTTCTCCTCAACAAAGTGGGGAAGCTCATCTAATAAGTTCATAGGCTGCAAGGCATTATCTTCAACAACTTCTTCAATAGTCTCACCAACTTGAATGGGCTGATCACATGCTTCCCTTTCATATGATACTAGTTCATCATCTATGTTGGAACAAAAAGCTTCTATGATATCATCTAACTCATAATTTTGCATTAAATCTAGATGAATTTTATCATTTAGTTGCTCCATACCAGGCATAGATGCTATCATGCATGTGAGATCTTGATCTTCATCGACAAATTGAGGAAGCTCATTGAACAAGTCATCAATATTCTCTAGCTGTCCCAAATCAACTGGCACAATAGGAGCCTGCATGCTCTCTTCAGCTTGCTCAACATAACCAGGTAGTTGATCAAGCAAGTAATCCAATTGTTCCTCTTTATGTGGCTCTTTTTCTAGTGAAGCTTGGGTATCCTCTGCCTGCAAGTGAAGATCTTCAACTGTCTGTTGCCCTAGCTCCTTCCTCTCCTCCTGTTTGATCTTTTCTTGTTGTAGTCAGTAACATGCCACAACTAAATGCATTAGATTTACTTGGCTAATTCTCTCCTTAAGGAGTAAGTCATTTGAATTTATGGGTTGCTCTTAAGGGATGATGGACTGATCCTGTTCAGGTACTACATTCTCTTCCATCAAATTGAATCCCTTAAAGCTTGGAATCTCAAGCTGAGAAGACCTACTAGGGGAGTCAAGAGGCTGACTTTGCCTAAAGTTGGCAATCTTGTACTTGGGAACCTCCTGTTTATAAAATTTTAACCTCATTTCTACCTCTTTTACAACTAGTTGTTGGGTGAGGTTCTCTTCAAATTGCTTCCTTTACAGCCCCTCTGTTAGTTGGTGTTGATAATCAAAGTAAGCTTGAGTATGTTGCACCTTAGCAAAGAGTAGCTTCATTTGTTCTTCCTTAGCATATACTTCCTATTCAAGGCCTTCCTCGAACCAGACTCTCTTTGCCACTCTTTCTAGATCATAAAAATAGACTTGTTCAGCCATCTCTTGCTTCCGCATAATGGTACCCTGCTACACCTTGATATCAACCAACATCTTAGATAGGTATGCAAGTACCTTACTGATATCATTAATCTCCATATTGCGAAGACCTTGATTCAAATCCCTTAAGATATGGTCAATCCGCTGGAGTAGGTCCAAAACATTCTGATATGGGTGTGTAGGAGCAACATACTCATGATATGGAGGGTAATAGTAAGCATCTTCATGAATATTTGACATCTTTTCAATCCAAGAGCTGGAAACTTAGAATTAATAGATTATTTTGAGATGTACCAACACTTGTGCCTATGAAACCAGAAGATTTAAGCTCGGAGTCACCAGGTGTTGTGCAAACTACCTCCAAAGGCTGAATGATACTGAGGTAGACACCAAATCCCTCAGCATGCTGAATTTCTCAATGAGGCACTGGTACATGGAGTCACCATGATATGTTGATATTAACCTCAGAAAGGTCTGAATCTTACTAGTTTCATATCAAAAACCAATAATAGATATGTAATTCTCAAACTTCCTAATTGATAGTCCCACCGGGCATGCCAAAACTATTATCACCTGAAGTTGCACCCTTGTTGAACCTGATGTTCAATGCCTTAGTGTAACATGGGAAGACCTCTAAAGATGTGGGTTTCTTGTAAGAAAAGGTCAACCTCCAGAGAAGGCCGGCTTCCTTGTTGGGTAATCACCTAAACTACTGATTTGTAAAGGGAAAGGGAGAAGGAGAAAACATAGACAATGGAAATTAAAACCTAGGGTGATACTCCAAAAAAGATAGGAACAATGAGATACTTGATTTACACTTGAATACTAGTGATAGCCATGGGACTGCACAACAAGATCATGTAGATCACACACACAAACAGGTTTGATATGCACATGCCTTCAAGGAGGAAAGACAGATTTTCACAAATTAGAAGCTGTAGGATTAAGTGAACACAGTTTGTAATCTACATGATGCTACTTTTGCAAAGAAAGGCACGACATGAAACAAAAGCTATAAGGAAAGAGAATATTTCACTAATTAGCTCAGTGAATCACTAAAAGTATGCACTATACTTCACAAGAATCAAAAGGAAAAATGATGGGCCATCAATGGTGACCAAGGTAGATTTTGTATATTATGCTCCAAGTTGAATTATAGAAATGTGCTAGTCTGAGAGAGGACTACAAAAGGGTCATAGACTCCAGAATAGCATACATCTGAACTTCTTACAAAGAGGAAAAAAATGCCTTATATATCACAAATGTGTCGGCCCCCTAGGGCTTACAAAATATCTATCTGAAAAATATTTTCCCATAGATATTTGATTGATTTTAATGCTCCACCCTGCATGCCTTGTTCATGTCGGTGTGAAGTTGCCCCTGGGGAAGCCTTTAGATCTTTTGGCATATGAATCCTTCTATCTCTGTGTCCTCTCGAACTTCCTTAGCCAAGCCACCTTGAACACTTCTGAGCTCATGGCCGATCCACGTCGTGCCTACTCTGTTGATCTTATTCACAAGGGGAGTCAAATAGTCACATTTTCAAAGGTTCATATCCGGCTCCCATTGATTGGTCGATCACACTCCACATAGATCTTTGGGTGGTCAAAAGCTTCTCCTTCTGAATCGCATGTCGGTGAGACACTAATCATGTCTCCCCAATGTGATTATACCTTCCTGTGACCATCAGCATAGCTTGAAACCATCGATGAGAGATCTTGTCAAGCCTGAGGAGTCATATCGATATCCCCTCGAGCTCCTCCTCATTCAGCAAGACACCTAGGTGTCGGTGAGATGCTTTATCGAAGACAAAACGTTACTTTGAAACCCTTTGTCTTCTATCGGTGAGACATCTATAATGTCACCCTGATCGCATTCCATCCTTTAGTGAGCTCCATGTTCCTTTCGGTGGGACATTGGCCAGTCGGCTAGACATCACGGCGAAGCTCGTCACCTTACCAAGATCTCCTCCTTTCATTGAGACTACACTGAGTTGACAAGACCTTACTGCAATAGCTGGGAGCCCTGCTGATGTCATTATGTTGGGGAGACCCTCTGTTAGTCGGTGAGACCTTCTGCTTCGTTGGATCTTTCTCCCCGAGCTTGTTTCCTTTCGGCAAGACTTCAGTTAGTCACTTGGACCTCATGGTGACAACTTCAACTCTTGGCGAGGCCCCTCCTGTTATCGAAAAAACTTGTGATGTCGGTGAGACATCTTGCCAAACCTCATTCCTTATACCGAGCACATTCTACTCTATCGGTGAGACATTCTATCTCATCAAAACATTTCACTGAGACCTGTAACCTCTGGCCGAAACTGTTTTTCACTTTGGAGGCTTCACTGCTAAGTGAGACTCTTGGTGATGGTCTCCTCCTCCTGTCGAGGTTCAATCTCGGTGAGACATCACGCCGAAGTATGAACCCTCGGTTGACTTCCTTTCTTTCAGCCTAACTCCTGCCGGTCAAGAAGAGGTCTTCCCGAGTTCCTTATGTTATGTTGAAGGCTCCTCCGTTGTCCGTGAGACATCACCTTATCGCTGGGACATCTCATTCTCTCGGCGATGAATTTAGTTTGCATCCTATCGGGGAGACTTCCCTTCTTTGGCATGACTTTATGCCAATGTCCTTGGTCTCGGTGAATTCTTTCATTATCGGCGAGACTCCTTCTATTGGCTAGACCTCATGGCGAACTCCTTTTGTCTGCTCGAGCTCACTTCACTTCATCGAGACCCATCTTGTTGTCGATGAGACATTACTGGTCATCAAGACCTCTCTCTGATTGCCTTGTTATGTCGATAGATCCTTAATTCGGGGAGACATCTAGCCTTCGGCAAGACCTCCTAGCGAAGCCCGCTTATATACACCAAAGGCATCCTTTCGGTGAGACCTTCTGCTTTTGCCAAGACATTACACTGAGAGCATTTCATTTTGTACTTCATCGATGAGACCTTAAGCACTTGCCAAGACATCTCCCTGATGTAAAATCTCCCACTGATATGTGTATCCCTCTACCGTTGGTCAGTGAGACATAAAGATCTCGCAAAGACCCTTCTCCGAAGGAGATCCTCATGCCGACATGGAAATTCTTTATCGCTAGGACAATGATTTTGTCTTGCCGATAGGTACCTGCATATGAATTCCACTCGCCGTGACATTCTTGGGGTCTTGGCGACTCTGTCCTTAGAAGATTTTCATGCTGAACCTAAACAAGCCAGGCTTCTTCACTGAGTTCCCTATGACCTAGCATCAGATTCATGAATTTTTCCCTAGTGCAAATGTTCCATTTGGTCTTCTTGAACCTCTGCCACATGATATTCTACCTGATTGAGGCTGAGGGTGAAAATTAGGTAACAGTTTCAAAGTCAAACTAGTTACAATTTAGACATGATTCAATGGCTAAAACATAAAAAAAATGTATGTATCAAAATTCAATTTTTTCTTGTTGGATTAGGGACATCAATATCTAGTGCACTGATATTTTTCAATTTTCTTTGGATAATTTTCCATTTTTCCACATGTGTAGAATAGAGAGCTTGATTTTCGGTGAAAAACCTATGTTTAATCAAACTAAAAAAAATAAATGATAAAACCAAAACATATTAAAATTATATTTGATGGATAGCTCGTTCCAAGGACTACCAGCATCTAGTTGGGTCAATGAAGTCTCCTCAATTTTCATTGTCAACCCGAGCTTCAAAAGGAAATTTTTTATAGAAATCTGGTGCAAGAGGGGAAGAAGGGGGAAAAGAGAGGTTCACTCAAAGCCCCTTTGAGTGAACCCCCCTTCACCCTTGGAGCGAAGGGGGGTTCGAGCGAACCCCCCTTTTCTCAAAATTTCCCTTTATTTTCATTTTGGACAACGTGCAAAAATTGGGTCCCATCATTAAAGAGGGTTTGCTTGAAGGGGGGTTTAAGCGAACCACCTAATTCTTGCGAACCCCTAAAAGAAAAAAAAATTCATGGGAGAGTTTTTGCAATTTTCTTTCCTGAATGGAATTGTAAACAAGTATTGTAGGACTGCCCAAAGTAGTTCATCACTATAAATGATGATAAGCCTTCCAAAGAAACTAGGGGCATCTCTAAAGAACTCTTGAACAATCCTCCATGGAATGAAAGGAGAGGATGTATCCATTTAACATTGTAGTAACATAAAGACTACCTCCATCCTAAAGTGAAAGGGCTAATTTATTATGATTCAGTGCATGGAAGAGAACACTGTCTTCATCATGATGAAACGGATAAAGATCAGGTACATCGATTTCATTAGATTTGATGGGACCGATGTCATTTTCTTTTTCAAGAACAGTCTCTGACACGCTTTCTGGGTGTTTGTTAAAACATGCCTAAATGGGACCCTGAGCAACTATAGAGTGTTGTTTTACAGAGCTTTGAATATGGGCGGAGAAAGAAAACGAGTGGAGCCGAGCAGTTTCTAGGAGCACAGAAAGAGCGCTAAAGTGGGGGAAAGAATTGAAAAGGGAGGCTTAGTCTCGTATTTGGAAAAGCTCCATGGTACGGACGAGGGGATGCTCCAGACTATTTTGTTAAAAACTGGAAAAATGGTGAGATTGTGTTGTTTGGTAGGAATGTTAAGCTGAATGAGGATTTAATCAGTGAGATAACTGGTCTTTCGACTGAGGGTGTGAAATTCTACCGGGACTAATGATTCTCTAATGAAGCGGTCATTAAATTTCCTAAAAAAGACAAGGAGAAAGCTAAGATGGTTAAGGTTGCCAATAGCTACTTCGATGTGGAGTCCATCAAATATATCTGGAGGAAATTTTTAAGAGTTATTATGGAATATATCACAGTTGACGGGTGCTTCACTAGAGTTTATGGTTCCCACTTTTCCATTCTAAACCATTTCCATCACAAGGTTCGTATTTATGTTCCTTTTTACTTATTCTCTTCTTTGAAGAACTGCGTTGATGAAGTTGAAAGAAACCCTAGGAGGACTGCTATTATTCACCCTAGTCTTGTTAGGCTCATTTTTGAGCATTTTCAAAATTTACCTGCTTTACCTAAAACTATTGAAATTGAAGATTTGGATGATGAGGAGACAAAAAGTAGTAGGGAGATCGATCCCCGGGCCCCCCTGCTTGTGTTCCTATTGGTCCTGATACCATTTCTCCCCAATCCCCATCTTGTCAGAAAACCCTTAAGGTTTCTACCCCGTTGTCTTGTCCTAAATTGCAGCCTTTGCATGAGTTCCCTAGTCCAGGTTTTGCATCGCCGCCCTGTCTTAATCCCCAGCTGTCTCCTGGATGCCCTACTCCGGGTTTTTTCCCTAGTTTTAAAGGTACCCCTGTTATGAAACTTGTTTCGTATTCTGGGAATTCAATGGAAATCCTCTCTGATAAGCCCATGGTCAATAAGGAATCGGCCCCTAGTGGCCCTGCATCTGGTAGATTTGGGAATGGACCTTATGAATCCCCTATTCAGGATGAAATTAGCTCGGCCCTGAATAAGCTTAAGCCTGAGGACATGGTGAGTAAGGCGAAAAAAAGTATGGATGGCCTTTTCACTATTCTCAAGTGGACCCAGAAGGAAGTCTGTGATTTGAAAGGCCGTAATACTGATATTAGCAATAGATTTATGGACTTGGAGCAGAAGATTAGCTGGAGTCATAGAGATAATGAAGGACAGGAAACTCCCTTACCAAGGAAAAGACAACAATCATAGGAGGAAAGATTGACCAGTATCGAGTGCAATATGTCCAAGATTGGCCAAAACATTAGGGCCACTGTTGCGAACAATCACAAAATTGCTAGGCATAATACTATTATCATCAATGCGATGGTGGAAAAGCTTGAAAAAAACCAAAAGGGTTCGCTGCTCGTGGATTTGGATGAGGACAAGGGAGATAGCAGATCAGCTGGTGATGGGATTTCGACTCATACCCGGGCTAACATTAAGAGGAAGACCCCGACTTCATCACATACTACTCAAATTCTTAAGCAAGGGTTACAGGATATGAAGGATGTTGAAAAGGAGGTTGAGGAGTTACTGGACACCTTGGAGTAGTGCGGTGGTGTTTGTCGCTGGTTTTTTTGGGCGGTCCTTTTTTGGGCCGTGTTGTCTCTTTGTGCTGTCATTTGCTTTTTGGAACAGCCGTTTGTTTGTTTGAACTTTTTCTGTTATATTTTGTTGTTTAAACTCTACGGTTTCAGGTCCCTGTAAAACCTATTTTTTCCTTTTCAAAAACATAAAGACTAGAAACATTCTAGCATTTGGTCACCCAACTATAGTGTCAAAAAATCTCATTCATAACACTTCCACACTTGTTTGGGTCCTCCTTGTTAAATTAGACTTAATGTTGGATTGATTTAATATTGTAATGTGTTTAACACATTCACATTAGGTCTTGGGCCCTAGAAAACTAAATAAACCTTAATTGTACCTTATTTAGGGTTTTATAAAGTGTTGTAATACACTTTCACACTAATCTAGGGTTTCATTAATAAATTGGGCTTCTTTATGCTTTAATTGGCCTTATTTTGCATCCACAAGCCTTAATTAATGTATCTTTATGAGGATAATACCCACAAAAAACCAACATCCAATCATAATTCATGTTAATTTGGATTGCATGGCCTAGATTTAGTGATCTGGGACTCATACACCACCTTGGGCATATGAGTCCCACCTAAGTTTCGGGGCCTCAATCTTGATTTCACATGAATCTAAGCATTTCTTGAAAAATGTGTCTAAAAGCCTAGCCTAATGGGACTCATATGCCACTTTTGGTGTATGAGTCCCACATGGTTTAATATCAAATTAAATTCAAGTTCTTAGCGGGATTTTATTTTTTGGGTAATTTCGATCATCTCAGATAAGCATCCAAGATCTGTGTTTCCTTCGGTAACTTTAATTTCAAATGGATTGCCTCAAAAACAAGTACAACTATGTCACAAAGCAGAATTAGACACAATTCAATTCCCCCATTAATCCTTCCAAGAGAAGCACATGTAGATTTAGTTTCAACAACTTGCATAAACAGATTTAACAAACAGAACCATTAAACATTAAAGATAGTACATAAGATTATAACACATAGATTTACATGGGGAAAACCCTTTTAGGTGAAAAACCCCACACTCCAAAAGATCTGAGCCATTGTATTATTTAGCAACAAACAAAGTTACAATACAGTGTCAAGCTCATAGCCTTTTCACAGATATTACATCTTGTTCCATTCTAGAGACAAACTAGCATCATCCTTTTTATGTTTCCCTCTCTGATTTTTACATTTCCCTTATCAACCTCTCAGTTCATACAAAATTTCCACTGTTACAATACCTTCACACAATATCCAGTGCAAATTAGCACAAGAGATCAACCAATACACTTAATCTGGAGAGATTTTGGCAGCATAATCCTGCCTCAATCTTCCTCACCTTTTTCATACTACAAAATGTCCAATGTATATACATTCGTCTTCAGTAGACAGGAAACAGTTCATCTTCTATAGATCAGTTCGTATTCCAATAGTCAAACCAACTATCAATCGTTCTAACTTCTCCAACTCACTCATGATCCTCCAATGAACATCATACACATCAACGGTCAACCAAGTCAGTGTCCTTCCAACCATGGTCCACCTTCAAGTCTATTGACATGACTTTTTCCATTAGCGAGAGTTCATAATGTCACATCAAACCCATAGGTCTCCCCAATTTCATTAAGCTCATACACCTTTCAAACCATCAACAA
Organism: Sequoia sempervirens; assembly: GCA_007258455.2. NCBI lineage: Eukaryota > Viridiplantae > Streptophyta > Pinopsida > Cupressales > Cupressaceae > Sequoia > Sequoia sempervirens. The sequence continues at coordinate 69,671,327 of VDFB02193867.1, read as the reverse complement.
GAGACATATTGAGCACAAACTTGTTGGCTAGACACACTCTATTGTTAAGAGTTCACACTAATATCCATCACGTGCAGCTCTATTGGAAAAACCATCACTATCGGAAAGAGCTCTTATTGAACACAGATCCATCGGCAAGAGGAACACTATCGGCAAGAGTTCTCACTGATCGCAGAACCATCGGCAAGACCACAACCATTGGCAAGAGATCGTACCGAACACAGACCTGTCAACAAGACCACAACCATCAGTAAGAGATCATACCAAATGCATAATTGTCAGTGAGACCAACAATATCAGTGAGAGTTCTCACCGAACACAAACCCCATTAGCCAAAGAACCACTATCAACAACAACTGAAAACTCACAACGATAGCTCAAGTCACACCGATTACTTCCATCGGCAAGTTAAACTAAATGTCACACCGATATCAGCCAAACTTCTATCGTCAGAGAAACTTACACCGATAGTTCAGGTCACATCGATGACCCTCATCACCAAGACATTCCAGAGGTCACACTGATAAAGTCATGTAGGAACTTTACAAGGACAATTCAGATCAGGCTAAGTCACAACGATCTCACAGACAGTTCAGGATCACTAAGCAGATCGGCCAAACATCTCAGTGGTCACACCGAAATTGCTCACATAGAGGTTTAGGCCTGTGGGATTGAGGTACACAATTCCAACAATCTCCCACTTGATGAAGATCACACAGGCACCTCCAGAGAACTCAAGAACTAAGATCACACTGGCTCTACCAGTCCATACCCTACTCTATACAAGTCTCTATACAACAACACTTAGGACACCCAATCAACAAATTTCCATAGATACCAGTCTACCAGACAATCTGCAACAAAAAACAAGTGTCCAACTGCAACCAATTGTCCAACATTGCAACTGATCACATTCTTCCATGAAACCACATAGATCTCAAACATGCTTTCATGCTCCATCAAGACTTCAATTCAACGAACACAAGCAAAGGATCCCAGTGATATCATCAACAAGAAACTGCCATCACTCTAAAAAAAAGATAGAACATCAGCTAGAACAACAATCATCCTGACTGTTTCCATCCAATTGATAAACCCACATGATTGAATATAGCACTCACAACAAGTGCTAGTTCATCCAATCAACCATACCTCAAGGGTATACACATTAGTAAAGTACTCATGCCAGCAGCACAGCCAACCCATCAACTGGAGATACAAGCACCATTCACAAACCAGTCAAACAAGACCAAATACATCCAGGTACTCCCACTGCATGGGTAATTCCAAATCTAAAAAATCAAAGGCATAACAAGTCTACCAATTCCAGCACATAGAAATGTAATCACATAGTACCAAGGAACAACCACAATGATATGCACAACCTACAAATTAATAACCTACAAGAACAACTCTCACCACAAGTCTTCACAACTCTCCCAAGTTCCCCTCACCCAACAAAAGAAAAAGATTAAGAACCTCCATGTCATCACCCATTAACATGAGTGGAAACATATGACCACAAGCTAGTGATCACTATAGCTCCAACTAAACCTCAGACCAACATAATGTGAAACCGACCGTCAGGAAGACCATCAAGACCAAAGAGAGAAACTTTGCACAACATATACCTATAGAACATCCTCCTACATACACTTCTAACATCCAGTTGTGTCAAGTATGATCTCCTTCCCATCCCAATGAGACGCCATAACAACATCCAACTATTCAATCACCAAGATCGAGCATAACAAATGTAACATGTAAACAATCATGGATGTAAGCTTCTCAAAGAAGACTAAACTATTTCATTTCCCATATTAGGAAATCAACCCATAAAGCATCTCCTATCGGTTCTCATTATTAAATGATATAACACAAAAGCTCAAGGAGATAAACTATATTGTACATCTTCCACTATGAATCCTCTAGATCCATTAAACAACAATTTAAGATCCATATCCATGAAAGAAAGTGTAAAACACATATGAAGGATATAATGGGAAAATACCTCTCAGATAAACTACCAAGTAGACCAAGAGTGGAAACGAGAATACTCCTTCAAGATATACAAGCCACCATGACTCATGCAAGAACAAACTCCTCATTGGTGTCTTTTGAACTCACATTCAACCAAAGTGTAGGCTACTCAAGCTTTCTGTTAAAATCAACACCTTTCTCATCTCAGGAGAATTACAACCTCACCTTATTCTCCATGTATCCATGAGCACCTAGAAACGATCATCCCATGTTGAACTCCAAACTGCATTACTGCACTAACATGAAGATCTCAAGCATATGACCAATGTACTCAAAACATAGAGAAACTCTAGACCACTATCAAAGCTCCAAACATCTGAAACAAGAACTTATCATGACACAATGATCTTCCCATCCCCCTTAGGAGATACCATGCTCCAAGTGAACATACCATGATCTCAAGTGCAATGCACAATGCCAAAACTCTAGTGCATAAACAAGAGTATACCATGACATAAAGAAAACAAACTCAAAACCAACGTCACCTGTCAAGCACCACCAACACCTTAGCCAAAGAATCTAGTTATCCTCCATGGTTCCAAGATGTTGCACATCTTCAAATAGTGTCCATGCAAATGCGAAGGAACCCTTCTGCAGCAATAGGATCAAAGATCTCCTCCTGATAACATCTGCAACACTAAATAAAAGCATTCACTACCAAGTGATGAATCTAGAGTCATTGCTAAAGCTCCCATTGAACCATGATAATCGAGCTTCTCGAGCATCATGACCCAACATCTTCTAATTTGAAAATCCTTCAGGTCCACACAACAACTTTTCCATCAAGTTGCACCAAGATCTCCAAAACAAGCATAGATTACCATCACTATCAAAAGCTTACACAAAGCAATGTATCCAAGCTATCCATGACATCGTGATACAACATGCTATAGGTCCCTATAACCAACTATTCAGGTACCCAACACCATCCATCTTCTTATCCCAAAGCAACCAAACCAATGCACAAGTTACCACATACAAGGCCAACTAATAGATCTACACCAACATTGCATCAACCTTGTGGATAGAGATAGTCCACATCCGAGTTATCTCACTATAGCCAATGGGTAGCTAAACCACCAACCACATAACTCAAAGATCAATTCCATCGAACATGCAAACCCATCATCACATTAGTAATCATAAACCGAGATATCAAGGAAGATAACCATGTAGACACCAAGACTCCAACACCATATTATGACCAAATCCAATTTGCCAAACATGTCCACAACAAGCACCATAGTCAAGGAATCCATAAGCAACACCACAAGGATGTTGAGTGACAAATCACATACCAACACTTTCATACAGAGAAATCATCTCACCTCCTCATACCATGCCGAAGCACGCATGCAATACTGCAACCATCTCATCCAGCAATGCCCCAAAAGCCAAGGTCTAGAAAATAGTTTAACAGTGACTTCACATAATCACAAGTTTTACTTGATGTGTAAAACCTACAAAAACACATAAGAAATGCAAGTACAATACATCCTTAAAAAAAAGGAAACAACAGTTCAGGAACTCTAGGTGCCCTTCAAGCCAATTCCAAAACCATCAATATGCACATGCATCCGAGAAAGAGATAGGCTATTCCAGAAGCTTTCAAATCATCTAATGATTAATTCCATAGCCTTCATGTATTCAAGGTTAACAGAACAAAATTCCTTCCAACACCAAGAAATACTACCTAGCATAAGCACTCTCTTCCATGACTGAGACACAACCCAAGCTTTTCCATATCCCCACGGAGCCTCTCACACTGACACCCAATATGAAAGCTTTGCTGCTACTCAACCAAGAAGCAAAGAAATCCACCTCATACATTAAGGTTATACCACTGCCAAGATAACCAACTCCATCTTCACCATCCTTCAAACTACGTGTTGTCTTTGAATACTACAAGACTTCCACTCACCAAAGGATCAATACATCAGCCAATTCCTCCAGCTTTCGTCAAGCCTAATAGACCAAGAAATCTTCATAGGAGAAATACACAGAACCAGCAACCAAAAGAAGGCTCTGATACCACTTGTTGGGTAATTTCAATCATCTTAGATAAGCATCCAAGATCTGTGGTTCCTTTGGTAACTTTAATTTCAAATGGATTGCCTCAAAAACACATACAACTATGTCACAAAGTGGAATTAGACACAGTTCAATTCCCACATTAATCCTTCTAAGAGAAGCACATGTAGATTCAGTTTCAACAACTTGCATAAGCAGATTTAACAAACAAAACCATTAAACATGAGAGATAGTACAAAAGATTATAAGACATAGATTTACGTGGGGAAAACCCTTTCGAGTGAAAAACCCCACACTCCAAAAGGTCTAAGCCATTGTATTATTCAGCAACAAATAAAGTTACAATAAAATCTCAGGCTCATAGCCTTTTCATAGAGATTACATCTTGTTCCATTCTAGAGACAAACTGGCAGCATCCCTTTTATGTTTCCCTCTCTCCTTTTTACATTTCCCTAATCAACCTCTCAGTTCATACAACCTTCGTACTGTTACAATACCTTCACACAATATACAGTACAGATTAGCATGAGAGATCAACCAAGACACTTAATTTGGAGAGATTTCGACAACATAATCTTGCCTCAATCTTCCTCTCTTTTTTCATACTGCAAAACGTCCAATGTATATACATTCATCTTCAGCAGACAAGAAATAATTCATCTTCTGTAGATTAGTTTGTATTCCAATAGTCAGACCAACTGTCAACCATTCTAACTTCTCCAACTCACTCATGATCATCCAATGAACATCATACACATTAGTGGTCAACCAAGTCAACGTCTTTCCAACCACAGTCTTCCTTCAAGTCTATCAGCATGACTTTGTCCATCGGCGAGAGTTCATAATGTCACATCGAACCCATAGGTCTCCCCGATGTCATTAAGCTCATACACCTTTCGAACCATTAGCAAGAGTCATATCGAGTGCAAACTTGTCGACTAGACACACTCTATCACTAAGAGTTCACACCGATATCCATCACGTGCAGCTCTATCAGCAAGACCATCGCTATCGGCAAGAGATCTTATCTAACACAGATCCATCAGAAAGAGGAACACTATCGGCAAGAGTTCTCACCGATCGTAGACACGTCGATGAGACCACAACCATCGGCAAGAGATCATACCGAACACAGACTTATTGACGAGACCACAACCATCGGAAAGAGATCATATCGAAAGCATACCTGTCAACGAGACCAATAGTATTGGTGAGAGTTCTCACCGAACACAAACCCCATCGGCCAGAGAACCACTATCGGCAACAACTGAAAGCTCACAACAATAGCTCAAGTCACACCGATTACTTCCATCGGCAAGACAGACTAAATGTCACACCGATATCAATCATACTTCTATCATCGGAGAAACTTACACCGATAGTTCAGGTCACACTGATGACCCTCATCGCTAGGACATTCTAGAGGTCACACCAATAAAGTCATGAAGGAACTCTACAAGGAGAATTCAGATCAGGCTGAGTCACACCGATCTCATAGACAGTTCAGGATCACTAAGTAGATCAGCCAGACATCTCAATGGTCACACTGAAATTGCTCACATGGAGGTTTAGGCTTGTGGAATTGAGGCACACAATTCCAACATTATTCTCCTAGATCTGATGTCGGCTTGTAGTGTTGTAATTTCAATAAATTTGGCATAAACAAGTATAAGTACAAGGTTATTTCACTCATTTTCTCCTAAGTTTTCAAGTGCTCACGCATTATAGAAAATTTATGATCAAGAGAGCATTCTAGAGTTTACAAGAGCATTCAAGGGTTGCTTATCAAGTGTTTTGGAGCATTATTCAAGTATCAAGCATCATGTCAAAGTCATCATGCATCATGCTTGTTTTTTGAGTTAACAATTGTGATGTAGGGTTTCAAGATTCAAGCAAGCATTCAATTCAAGATCTATCACATTCAAGCAAGAGTCAAGATCTACATCTATTGGAGCCATTTCATGCATGTTTGCAGCCTTTATTTCTAGGGTTTGGTGAGTTGCAACATTACATTTTGTTCATTCATCATTCCTTCATTTCGTTTCATTACAAGGTTTGATTACTAAAACGGGGTTTAACCAAGGAAAACCCCTTTCCACTAACAAAACAACATTTTTCCCCATTGTCATCCTTTGACATCAATGATCATATTCATTAATTCATTGAGCTCAAGAAGCTTTTGTGAACACATTTAGTCTTGACAAACCTCCACAAAAGTTTAACTCTTGTGTTCTTAGTCACCGCAAACTGAATATACATAAAACATGCATTATGAAAGATCTTATCAAGCATATCTATGAGATGTCATAAACACCCAAATCATACTACTCATAGTTTTCTATCATCACAACTTGTTTGAGAGAGACCTAGCTTCTTGCTAGACTTCTCCTATATTGGTCAAACATTTCTTAGAACTCAATCACTTCAAGCAAAACTTTACAGCTTTAAAGACTTCATCAAATCTCCTTGAATGTCTCTACAATGTTGAAAGCTACGAAAATATAACATAAATATCACCATGTATAACTTTCATCCTAGGAATGTTTGGGCATGTGGAGATGATTTTTTGCAAATTCCTAAAAGCTCTCCCTGATCCATGTAGCGTGACATGCTCCTATCCCCGATTAAAAGTGTAATATATTCTTAAGGGCCACAAATTTCAAGCCTCGTGAATATAGCAATTAATTACTCGGGGGAATAAAACGTGAATATGCAAGTGTCCTACAAAGAAATGTGCGAAATGCATACACCTATTCTATTAGTCAAACTTATGAATAATTAAATATATTTAACGGAATGTAACACTCCGACATAGACATACAACTGAAGACGAGAGAAATACAACTGAACTGTCTGACATACACGTGTGAAATGCAGAGGCGAACACCTATTCTATTAGTGAGGAACGAGTCAAACTTATGAATAATTAAATATATTTAGCGGAATGTAACACTCTTTTTACATGATGAGGAAGTCAAAACTCCATGTATTTTGACTTGGCAAGGAAGAACGAGCCGAGAGAAGTCGCAGAAGATGAGAGAAATACAACTGAGCTGTCCGACATAGACATGTGTGAAATGCAGAGGCGAACATCCCCTCGGTCAATATACACGAGCCCAGAGAAGTCGCAGAAGACGTTGTTCCATGTTATAAGAGGATTGCCTATTTTATGCTTCACACCCAAACACAAACACAAACGCAAACGGTAGCCAAGGTTTTTTCCCAATCGCCATTGCCAAACTTCTGTTTGCTGAGATACGAGAATGTCTGCCACTGTGTACCCTCCCAGTATGTGGACTGATGATGCAATTAACTCTCTTACAGACAATCACAAGGTATATATCATCATTTTTATTCGTTATCTCAAGTATTTTTCACAGTACATTGTTTAATTGAGTGATTACAAGTATTTGTCAGTGTATGGAGTGATTGTGAAAAGTATGAAGTATATTATCAAAGTATGTTGTTTTATTTTGTGACTGTGAAAAGTAGGAACAAAGTATGTTGTCTGCATAACTATGAAATAGTGCTTCATAGAATTTATTTTAAAAAATTGTATGTTTACTATTTCAGCCCCTTGAAGAGTACAAACGCATGGAAACATTGATAGAAGAGATCAGAAGCATGTTCCAGTCTATGGAGAATGGGAAGATAAGTCCATCTGCATATGACACTGCATGGATAGCCAGAATACCATCCATTGACAACTCTTCCAAGCCTCAGTTTCCACAAACACTGAAGTGGATTGTCTGCAATCAATTAAGTGATGGATCTTGGGGAGGAGAATCGTTTTACTTACCACATGATAAACTTGTTATTACTCTTTCATGTGTCATTGCACTTAGAATATGGAATGTAGAGGAAACGCAAGTGCAGAAGGGTGAGATATACCATATCTTTCCCAAATCTTAAAATATTAGATTGTGTCCTAATCACAGATACCATTAGAAGCTTTTTTTCATATCCAATTCTGAATTGACAAAGTTTTTTCCTTGTGCTCATTTGCAGGAATTGATTTTGTTAACAATCGAACCTCACTGTATTTAGATGAAAGAGCATACAGTAATCTGCCAAGTGGATTTGTGATCCTCTTTTCTTCTTTGTTGAAGGAAGCTCATGCTCTGAGTCTGGGTATTTCTCATGAATTACCATTCATTAAAAAAGTGCTTGCAATCAGCGAAGCTCAACATAAAGAGTAAGTGACTGTGAAGTACACCCAGCAGCATTGAAAATTACCTTTTTTACCTCTAAAGTCTAGAATCTAATGATTTCCTGTTCTTCCAAAATCAGGATTGATATGGATGTCTTATATAGCCTACCTACATCTCTTTTGTTTTCACTGGAGGGGTTTCATGAGGTTATAGATTGGAGAAAAATATCGAACCTCTGTTCAAAGGATGGACACATGTTAGGCTCACTCGCATCCACTGCCTGTGCTTTTATGCACACAGGAGACAAAAAATATCTGGAATTCATAAAATTTGTTGTCACAATTTGTGGTGACTACGGTAAGATGGTATATGTTTCATTTTCTATGACGATATTGTTGGCCACATAAATTATTATCTCACGCGTTAATTGGTTTTGTGTTTGATAACAGTACCCTGTTTTTATCCTTGTGATCTCCATGAACGCCTTGTTGCCATTGATACTGTTGAACGTCTGGGAATCGGTCGTTATTTCAAAAGCGAAATCAAGCAGGGATTGGATTATGTATACAGGTCTCCCCTTTTAATCATTTCCTTGTTTAATTTAAAATGAAAAATAATTAGTTTCACCAGTCTTACAAATTATTTTTCACGTTTAGATTTTGGAATAATGGAGGCATCGGAAGGGGAAAAAATGATACCATTGTAAATGTCAATGATACCGCTATGGGCTTTAGGATCCTGAGACTACATGGCTATGATGTATCTTCAGGTAAAGGGCTATTTTTTTTGCTATCTACTCTGCAATTTGATGGGAGAAATTAACAATTTTGGATTTAACTTGTATATTGTTAAAAATTTGTATTTCCAAGTTTTTTTTAGTTTATTAGCAACGTCATAGAGAAGCATTCTATCTAAGCATCCTATCGAGATAGGCTTAACTACTGAACTTGAATGGTTTGACTGTATGCAAATAAACATTGAGTAGTTGTTCATGTTTTTGCAGAAGTTCTGAAAATTTTTGAAAATGAGAAAGGAGAGTTCTTCAGTTTTGCTGACAAAACACACAGAGCGGTTGAAGACATGTTAAGTCTCTACAAATCCTCCCAAGTAGCTTTTCCCGGGGAAACGATAATGAAAGATGCAAAAACCTTCACAGCAAGTTGCCTGCGAAATCTTCGTGAAACAAAGCATTCTTCTGCTCTCACAAGAGATGCCACTGGATCTTCTGCTGTAAGTTTTATGGTAAAAACTGATCAATAATTAACTGGGCATACATTGATTAAGACTAGAGTTTCCTTCAATATTGCTGATTTTTTAAAGATAGAAAGGATGACCCATTCCTTTGCATATATTCGCTTCATTTGTTTAAAATGTATATATTTCTAGAAGCTTTCAAGTAAATCAAATTTACTTTCAGGTGGACTACGAATTGAAATATGGATTCCATCGGAGTTTACCCAGACTAGAGGCAAGATCTTATATAGAAGGATTTCGGAAAGGAGATGATTCCTGGTTAGCGAACAGCCTCTATAGGTAAGATTCTATTACTCAGCCCATGCCCTCTACCCAAGTGAATAGAAGATGCTTAATCATAACATGCCCACTATTTCAGTTCTTCATTAACCTCTTCCATATACTAAATTAGTTGAAGAAAGAGGTAAAAATATTTAAGCTCTTCCATTTATATGATCTGAATGATTACAAAACACTTCATTGTCCATCTCACCCTTAACAAGCATTAACTTTTGTTATTGATTTGCATGTTATATGTAATTTACCTTTGCTATTGATATACTTATAGAAAATAATTCATTTTCATATACAGGTTGCCTTATATGAGCAATGACAAGTATCTTGAGTTGGCTAAATTGGACTTCAATATAGTGCAGTCCATATAACAGGAGGAGCTCCAACAAGTCCATAGGTATTGTTTTCTTAATTTTCATAAAAGAATCACTTTAGTATAAATAGTTTAATGCTAATCTTAATTTGATAAGATCACTTTTACTACAGGTGGTGGATAGATTCTGGCTTTAGGAAGTTGAGATTCACTCGAGAGAGACATATAGAGATATATTTTGTGATTGCAGCTGGCATGTTTGAACCTGAATATGGTGACTGTAGAATTGCATTTACAAAAGTTGGGGTTCTTCTTGTTGTTTTGGATGACCTATATGACAAATATAGTTCTTCTCAAGAGATTACACTATTCAACGAAGCATTTGAAAGGTAATTTTTGAAGCCTGGCTTTTGTGATATTCATATAGAACTTATACGAAGGAGAAAAATAATTGCCTAGTTTTAAGTATCACATTTGTTTGCTCTATTTAATTATATATGAAAATTCAACAATATAGACATTCAAATCAGAGAGGTTCAAATTTAATATTTGGATTGTCTAATCAAACTTGTATTTTATTGCACTTACAAACAAAATTATGGTTAAGTTTTGAACAAGGTATCATTATTATGTTTTCCTTTTCTTGTAGTTGGGATTTGAATATACTAGATCACATGCCAGAGCCTATCAAAATATGCTTCCTTGGATTATACAATACTGTCAATGAGTTAGCTGAGAAAGCATATAAAGTGCAAGGGCACGATATGCTTGAATACTTCAAGAAAATGGTAAGTATACTATTAAAATTGAAATTAATAATCTAAATTTAGTACAACATTAGATTTCTAAGGTGACAATCATATGATCAGTGGAAGGTTCAACTCGAAGCCTTCACCAAAGAAGCAGAGTGGTCTAAACATAAGTATGTGCCCGGATGGGAGGAGTACATAAATGTGTCCAAAGTTTCAGGAGGGTTTGGTACAACTATTCTTACTTCCATCCATTTAATGGGAGAAGTTATCACTGATAAAATTCTATGCCAGATTGATGAGAGATCAAAAGCTCTCCATCTTGTGTGCCTAACCACAAGGCTAGTCAATGATACCAAAACATACAAGGTGAATACAATAATCTCCTATGATACATAAGTAAATATTATTTACTATTTAATCTTCAATAGAGTTTTTAATCATTTTATTACCGTGGATAAAGTATGTTTGACACTAATATTGACAAATTGTATTTTGATCAATGTTAATATAAGGCTGAAAGAGAATGTGGTGAGTTGGCTTCTGGAATAGAATGCTATATGAAGGACAATCCTAAGACCTCAGAAGAAGAAGCTTTAGACCATGTTTATTATATCATTGAAGATGGACTTATTGAATTGAACCAAGAATTGTTCAAGTGCAGTCAATTGCCAAGTCACTTTCAAAATTTACTTCTCAATTCAGCAAGATTGTCTCAGCTTCTATATATGCAAACTGATGCCTTTAATAGCTCCATCCAAAATAAGAAGGATATGGTGGATGAATGTCTTTTTCAAAGGATCAAATGAAAATAGCTATGTTGGAGATGGCTACACATCCAATGTCTATATGCAACAATATTTTATCAACAACTTGAGGAGTTGAATAAGTGGTACAAGTAGAAGTGTTATGGTTCTTCCAATTAAACAATTATATATCAAATAAATTGTAGCTTACTCTCTATTTAATTCTATGATTATAAGAGTTATGTATTCTTGATCAAATCTATATAATGTAATAATCTTTGAATAAATAATGTTTAGTTTTCACTTGCATGATTTTTTTTTAAAATCTAGTAAATATGCCTCATTACTATTATGATTTAATTTTATTAAATTTTTTTTTTTTTGACAACTAGTTATTGTCTAAGTTATTCTCTATATTTTTAATGATATTTTTGTGATGATTATTTTTTATCCATTATAAAATTCTAAATTGTTTAATAACATTATTTCTATTTAAAAATATTATAAATTAAATTTGTTAGTGCATTTAAACAATCTTTATGTTTCAATATAATTTAAAATTATTTATGATTGATTTAAGAAAAGAAAACAAATATAAAATCATGTCTTTGCTCACTTGTATCTCTAAAATCTACATGAATTTCATAGGACAAGTTAATTTATATTAAGAATATTATATTGTATTATTATTGTCACTATACTTCATATTTAATAGATGAAAAAGAACAAAGAGGAGTTGCTACCTAGAGCTACTACTTGGGATGAAACACTTAGGACCATGAGAAAGTACTAGATTCATTTATTGTAGGCCTTCTTGGCTTTATTTTCAAGGTCTTTTTAGTAATCTATCGTTATTGCCTTTTGTTCTTTAAGTTGTTTGGTCTGGCCAACAATTCAAAAGTTGTATCACACTTCAAGTCAAATTATCCATAAAAGTGGATTTGAGCACTTATTATTGAATGCAAAATTTGGTCAAACATATGGTTTAGTTGAATTAATTATAGCTAAATTAGCTATAGGCTACAAATTTTATCAGTAACTAAATTATAGTGTCAATTTATAAAAATCTATATCAAATAATTTTGTAATTTTTTCAAAAAAATACAAACATTAAATATACTAAAAAATACACATTTATTAGTTTACATCATTTCAAAATTAGAAATGTATATGCTATTTTTTAGTGATTCAAATTTAAAGTTTAGATCAGTGTTGGTTGTTTCCTTTATAAAAGTGTGACATAAATTTGTACTTTTACCTTATACTAAATACATATATAACATCACTTTAAGAAAAAATTACCAACAAAAAAATAAAATTAAACTTGATGTTTTAACAACTCATATTCACATAAATAGTATTTATAAATTTGTTTTAAAATAAATTTGTGTAGATTTTTTTAAAATTAATATTTTTTTAATTTGTTCTTTCTTAGTTTCACTAAAAGTGGGTCATCAACACTAGGTTGATTGTCTTATCAAGAAAACAACTACTAAAGTTTATTTAAATTAAAAAATATATGATGAACTGGAGAAGGAATTCTATGTCAAGATGATATAATCTTTTTCTATTTTAGATAAATGGTTAAGACAAAATTGATGTCTAATTAAAACAAATTGTTTTTATTACACACAAATTTTTAGATTTATTTATAATATTATAAGTAGGAAAAAAAATCAATGCATTAAAGTTTTAAGTCATGAATACAAATAAATAATTGAAGTTAAAAATACTATATAAAGAGTGATGTCCCAATTAAACTTATTTATGTAAGTGGAAGAATGAGTTAAAGAAACTAAACATGCTTCTACACCTCTAAATAGGACATTGCATCTAAGATTTGAGAAATTTAATCTAATTTAAACTAGAAATCTGTAGAAATCTATCCTATTGCTCTCTAACTCTAAAGGATCTCTCTAATTTACTTTTCTCTCAGATTTAGAAGCTAATTAAACTGTTGAAATGACATTTAGGGAATGAGAAATGAACTAATTCTATTCCTATATGATTTAAATGTGCAACTAAAATGATTCTATAGCAAAGCTTCTAAGAAAGAAACTACTGTAAACTGCCATAATTGAGATGCTGGATGGATGTTGATTGAATGTTGAATGCTTGAGATGCTGGATGAATGCTTGAATGCTTGGATGCTTGGATGCTTGAATGCTTGGGAAACCTACAGAGTAAGATTGCACAAGTTGGGATCCATTTCTTGTAGCCAAAGAGTTGTATTTATAGCTTTCACGGCAACACATTTGCACAGGGATACGGGATAAGGCGCTGTGATTCAATCTAGAGAATTGAATGGCCTGGGATGAGAAGATGGAGCTAATCATGGAGGATTGTTCCTCCCCATGAAAACACCAGGCAAGAAGAGAGGGAGGATTGATGGAAGAAGATTGAGAGGACTTCCTGCAAGTTTGTCCCCAAAGCTCTTCCCGTGAATGGAAGTTGCATTAATTAGATTTAAAAAATCTAATTTTATTGGTGAGTGAATAGTGTAAATGATTTATGCATAAAATTAAATATTTTTGATTTATTTAATTTTAGCAAAAGAGGAATAAATAATTTAATAAATCAAACTATAGGGTTTGTTTATTAAATTAAAATAAAAGGAAAATGATAATTAAATAAAAGATTCTTAAAATATCTTTATTTAATTAAGAAGAAATGTGATGAGGTAATTAAATAACACAAATTATTGAAGCTGTGTATTTAATTTAAGATAAAATTAATAGATAAAGTATAGAAGAAATATTAATGATAATAATTAAATAAAACAAAGTATTTAATTTTGTTTATTTAATTAAGAGAGAAAATAATATGATAAGAATGATAATTAATTAAACAAAGTATTTAATTTTGTTTATTTAATTAGGAGAGAAATAGAAGAATTAATAATGAACTTAATATAAATAAATATTTCTATTTATTTACTAAGTAGATGAATTTAAGATAAATTAATCAAATAAGTCGTATTTAATTAATTAGATTCTCCAGACCATTTTTAGGTGTCTACATTTTGCCCCTCTTTGAAGTGATGTGTTTACACATTGCTTCAAAGAATGATTTTGCCTCAACTCCCAGTATTGACGAAAAGTTTTTTTTTTAAAATATGCCTCTGATTTGCCCCAAAAAATGAATTTGGAGATGATAACGATATATGCCCCCACGGGAGATAAATTGATGAATTTTGGAATTTTTTGGTTGATTATGATGATGATTTGATGATAGAGAAATGATTTATCTCCCGATAAATAAATATTGATTCCTCCAGTTGATTATGATGATGATTGATGATCACATCAGCTGATTGATTGATGATGTTGATGATTGACTTCATGATAGGTGAGGATCACTAATAGATTGATTTAGTGATTAACCTCATGATAGGTGAGGTTCAATGATTGATTGAATGATTAACCTCATGATAAGCGAGGTTCAATGATTGATTGATTATCACAAGATTTGAACAAAGCTGATTAATTTTGATTGATTGATAGACTTATTGATTATTGTTGATTGATTTGATAAGATTGTTGATTTGTGATTTGACTTCATTGATTGATTGATAATTGACCTCATGATAGGCGAGGATCAATGATAGATGTTCATAAGATTTTATCAAAGTTTCATCAGAGCTGATTCAGATTTGATTAGGCAATGTGGTTTGACTTCTTTGATTGATATGATATGCCCCAGTATAAGATCGATTGATGTACTGGGACTTGATGATGCAAAATGATGAATAGAATAGGGGATGGGATGAGGAAGAGATAATGAAAGGAGAAGATGAAAAGTAAGTAAGCACAAATGGATTTAAGGATAAACGTGATGTTGCCCCGGTCAAGTTGCAAGCCAAGATTGATTGATGATGATGATGATGATGATAAGAGTGTTGTTGATGAGGGAAGGATACATCCCGAAACAACACAAAAGGATAGGGAAGGATACATCTCGATGATGATGATAATGATTGGATAAAGGCCTGTAACAAGGTTGGGAACAAAACCAAGGATGCAATTAAATGATTTGTGCTAGACATAATAGATTAAGATTGGATGGAATTTGAGATGATTGAAATGAAAGAAAATGATTCAGAAAGAGGTGATTAGGAAAACAATTATATATTATCCTAAGAATTATTGAAGAGATAGTGATATGATGAGGAGAGGGAATACATGTAGCTTTTGAGATTGAAATTGGTAGCTTTGAAACAATCTATAAATGCATATGCAAGACTAATATGGATGCAATCTATTTTATCATGCAAATCTATTTTACCATGCAAATCTAAGTGTCATTTCAACAATCTTTTGATTTTGCTTTGTATCATCACTAAGCTTTAAAAATGTTGAAAGTGAATACAAGCATCAATGATACAATATAAGTCCATGATGACCTGAGTATTTCTTTCATGATTTTTTGATATTGCAAGCGAACACAAGCATCGAGGTATAATTAAACCAAGATGACCTAAGCATTTTTTGCATAAACAAACAAGAATTAATCATTTTCTTAAGTGAATAAGAATGCCATCCATGATACTTGGTAGAGCACTTCTTGTGACAATTCAAAAAATAATAATGACTAACTCACAAATAGAAAACAAAGAAAAGTATCATTCTCCTTCCTTGCTTCTCTAGTTCAATACATCATCGAGTAGCTCCAAAGAAATGATAAGCAAATGATAAAATAAAAAGTAAAACAATTCAAATTATACTTAATGTATTTTCAAATCATTATTCAAATTAGATCATCAATGTTGAAGTGTGTGTGCTGATGTGTGTATGATATTCTCAGACGTTTGACCAAATGATGTAACCTAAAGACCTATCCTAGGGGTCTCGGGGACTGATCAAAGATTAGTCTTGCCTACGTTATACATGCAGAGACCACGTAGTTCGACTGATATAGACTCTATTTGTTGATAGACTCTATTTTTGGTGTTTTCTAATTTTATGAATGTTTTTGCATGGATTTTCTGATTTTTTTTATTTTCTTTTGATTTTTGATGGATTTTCTGATGTTTTTGGTTTTTGGTTTTCTAATATTTTTTTGGAGTTTGATTTTATGATGTTTTTGGATTTTGATATATTTTCTGATGTTTTTAGGATTTTTGACATATTTTTAAATTTTTTGGATTTTCAAGATATTTGATTTGGAATGAGATGGTATGACCGATTGAAGGAACAAGATGAACCACAATAGAGGTAATGCAACCGTGGATAAATGATAGATCAAAATGAAAGTTACTGCAAAACATGTCACACAAGCAACATATCTCTTGTTGAAAGATGACAATAGTTGATTGATTAATATGCCAAGAATGATTGATTCCATAAGGCATGATGATGATAAGTACTTAGGATTACTGATATCCTTTAAGTACAAAAATATTGATGATTGTTGATGATTGATTGACAAAAGATATGAGGATTGGATAATGTTTTACAGCTAGGCTCAAATATGATTTGCATGATAAGATTCAAGGTTGCAAATGGACATGATGACATGGATTTTGATAAGCTAGGAGATATGGAATGGAATAATGCAAGGATAACGATAATGAATGGGATGATCAAGATCAACTAGACAAGATATATACACAAGGACCAAGTGCTTTGCCCCCATTCCTCATCAAAACCAAGGATGAAAAGAAAGGATGTATCTAGTAAGAATGATGGAATATGGATGAGATAAAAGATATGGTACGAAAGATATGGATAAAGCATATAGGATAAGCATATATGATGTTCAAGAAGATTCTTAACCTTATCAAGATCAAAAGTGGAAATGTAAGGAATGAGCGTAGAAAGGATAATGACCATGAATGATAAGATGGATGAGACTTGCCCCTAAGTGTAGAGTGCAAGAGGAATATGTAAGATAGGATATGGATGATAGGGAGATGGAGGAAGGACTTTAACATTGAGTTTCACAACCAATTATCCCTTTAATTAACCATGGCAATGGGGATTAGACTCATAAATGCTGGTAGATTAATGGTATGATGGAAGAGACTAAGGATTTATGCAAAGGTTTGGATTAAAGGGGAATGATGGGGGGTGAATGTTGGATAATGGATAGATGGAAAGGATGACAAGCTCAACATTGGCACACACCTTGAAGGATGGTGGAGTGATGGAAGAAGAATGGATTTGGAAAGCGATAGGTTATTATATGTAAAATTGGAGGAAGCTTTTGGATAGGCGAATTTGGATGCCAATTTTGATTTTATTGCTTCTATGAGACTTTTAGGAATCCACATGATTTTTGACTTTGATATTTGCTTAGTGGGCCTTTGTGGCCTTGAAAATTTTTCATTTATGGACCTTTGTGGTCTTTGAAAATTTCCTTTTTTCTTTGATGGGCCTTTGTGGCCTTTTGAAATTTTCTTTTGATTTATGGACCTTTGTGGTCTTTGAAAATTTCCTTTTTGCTTTGATGGGCCTTTGTGGCCTTTTTTATTTTTCCTTTGATTTTTTATCAAGTTTTCTTTTATTTTTGCATGTCTCTTCGAGGATACATGTTGATCCTTTGATACATGTGGATTTTGATATAGAAGCTTCTGATATTTGGCACCCAAATTTCTTCCAAGAGCAATGGGAGGGGTGAATTGAGATGAATGGTATGAAGGTATTATGGATGAGTGAATGTGGGTAGAATTTTGAAAGGGCATCAAAGATGTGTGCCTTTGTTGTTCTTAAGGAATAGGATATGGACCTAGGATAGATGGAGATATTGATGGACTAGGATGAGGACCTAGGATAGATGGAAAGTTTGATGGACTAGGATGAGGACCTAGGATAGATGGAGATTTTGATGGACTAGGATGAGGACCTAGAATAGATGGAAAATTTGATGGACTAGAACACTTAGGTATATAACCAAGGCCATGGTGATATGGGTCTTTTTGAATAAAAAGGGGTTCTAGGATACCTTGTTCATGAATGCCTAATCCTTTGCCTTTGTAGTTCATACTTTGACACATTCGTTTGCCAATGGGATATGTATTGTTTGTGAAACAAGATGCAAGTCCATTTTGGGGAGGATATGATATGGATGAGAGGTTAGGTGTTGGAAGTAAACTAGAATGGATAAAGGTGGAGGATCCAAATTTATAGGTATGGGGTTCATGGATAGCTTGAATAGGTCTGATAGGCTCTTGACATGGGGATGATGGGATATTTTGATCTTGACTTGGAAAAGGATCATGAGGTGGTATGAAAGACATATCTTGATCATGAGAAGGATAAACATCTTCATGGGATGAAAGGGCATCCTTGAATGGAAGCATATCTTGATCTTGATGAGGAAGGGAATCATTAGATTCTGTAGAAAGTGTGTCTTGATCACCAATTGGTAAGAAATCATTAGATAGGATGGAAGAACTATCATGATCTAGTGATGCAATAGAATCATGATATGGTATGGATTGATTAGATGATGTGGAAAAAGAACTTGGAAGGTTACTTGTCTCTTGAGATGGATGTGAATTATTTTGGATGAAAAGTGGAAGGAGGGGATCATCATAAGATTCTTGATAAATGGGATCTTGATCAAAGATTGGAAGATTTTGTGAGATTGTGGAATCATTGGATGAAGTAGAAAGAATATCTTGACTTTGATGTGTAGGGGAGTCTATGCTAGCATGCTTTGGATTGAGAGATTGACATGAATCATTGGATGATGAGGAGATGATAAAAGAAGATGATTGGATGGAATTGTTAACTTGAGTGAAAGAATCTTGAGGCTCATTTTATCTTATGGTGGATGGAGATAAATGAGTGACATGATAAGATTGTTTAATATCATTTGTATTTGAGGACTGAGATTTGGGCTTTTTGAAATTTTGGAAAAATTCAAAGATATTGAACTTCGATGATGGAGTTGTTGGTGAAGAAGGTCTCATGTTCATTGTTTGGTCAAGAGGATATGGGTAGATGTTTGGCATTAGATATCTCTTTGTGGTTGTTTCCCAGATTTGTTGTTGAAGGTTTTCCAATTGATAAGCTAAAGCATTCAATCGATCCTCCTCTATTTCAGCCATGGTGGTTTTGTGTTTCTTTTTGGGATGATCTTATCTATTTTAATGACAAGAAAACATAGCAAGCAAAAATAGAACTGTTGTTGATTAAATCCTAAATTCTTAAACAAAGAGTGTATGATCAAGAATCAAACATGGTTCTTCTTGATTTTCACTGGTTTGATGACAAGATAAGACAATTCAAATAGACTCACTCCTAGAGACAAAAGGTCATCGTTATATACTCGAACGGCCCATAGCTTGGAATTGCGTCGACTCACACAGCCATGTCACCCCCTAGAGGGCGCCCGTGTTTTTGTCTTTTCTAGATGCATACTCAGAGTGACGGAAGTGGATACTGGATCCCCTGAGCAAACAGTCCTTGGCAATTATATGGTGAGTGCTTGAGGGTAGATTCTTCCCTGCCCCTGCACCGCCGAGTATTACAATGTTTAGAAACTGACAAGCATGCTTCTAGTTCTAGGTTCTTAGATAGGGTTTCCGTTCGGAGCGGCAGATAGATAAACTCCCTCGAGAGACCTCCCAATCTTTAGAACAAAGATTTTGGGGATGGTTATCCTGCACACTTTCGTTGAAAAAGGGTTTCCCCAGATTCACATAAATTTTAAAGTGGGTTGGAATGCCATGGCTTTTGGCTGTCCCCACTCAGGTCGTTCCAGTGGGGTGAGTACTTTTTCCCACTACGGTAGGCCTATCTAAAGGTTTTAATGAAATCTTGAAAATGCATAAAGTAAAAGTGAGTCTGGTATTCTGATGCACCCAGTTAAGGGGAGAGCATAAACCTATCACCCAATCACAGCAAAGAAGTTGTTCTTTTTAAAACCCAAAAGACAAATGATCTAATCTATATGGAGATATTGCTCCATAAAAAGCATGATGTTCAATTTTAATCCCACAAGAAATGATGAAGTTTCTATCCTAGGATTGATCAATTTTTATCCATTTGCTATCCTAGGATTGGTAAATTTTAATCCATTTTCTATCCTAGGATTGATAAAATTTTAACCAAAATAGACAAAAAATAAAATCTGGCCGCGGATGCGTCAGATCCAAATAAAAGAAAAGGATATTAAAGACAAAGAGTCGAGGTGCTGATACAGTGGATCGACGTGCTGGAACAGTGACGCGGCACGCTAAAACAATTGAACGACGCTTTACAACAAAAGATTGGCGCACTAAAATAGACCACTGGGGCACTAAAACTAATGATAGGCGTGCTAGAACAGACCACCAGAGCACTACAGAATCCAGCCGACGCACTATAGTTTCCCTTTGACGGGCTACAGAATTTGGCTGATGGGCTATAGTTTTCCTCTGACGCACTACAGAATCAAGCCGGTGCACTATAGTTTTCCTCCGACGTGCTACAGAATTTAGCTGACGTACTATAGTTTTCCTCCGGCACGCTACAGAATCCAACTGGTGTGCTATAGTTTTCCTCCGACGCACTACAGAATCCAGCCGGCCCGCTATAAAAAAACCATGGTTCTGTGAAAACTATCACATTGATACCTGTAAGACACTTTTCACAAAAAAATTGTAGAATATGGGGTTATGCCGCACGGTGGGCGCCAAAATGTAAGTGGAAGAATGAGTTAAAGAAACTAAACATGCTTCTACACCTCTAAATAGGACATTGCATCTAAGATTTGAGAAATTTAATCTAATTTAAACTAGAAATCTGTAGAAATCTATCCTATTGCTCTCTAACTCTAAAGGATCTCTCTAATTTACTTTGCTCTTAGATTTAGAAGCTAATTAAACTGTTGAAATGACATTTAGGGAATGAAAAATGAACTAATTCTATTCCTATATGATTTAAATGTGCAACTAAAATGATTCTACAACAAAGCTTCTAAGAAAGAAACTACTGTAAACTGCCATAATTGAGATGCTGGATGGATGTTGATTGAATGTTGAATGCTTGAGATGCTGGATGAATGCTTGAATGCTTGGATGCTTGGATGCTTGAATGCTTGGGAAACCTGCAGAGTAAGATTGTACAAGTTGGGATCCATTTTCTGTAGCCAAAGAGCTATATTTATAGCTTTCACGGAAGCACATTTGCATTGGGATACGGGATAAGAGGTTGTGATTCAATCTGGAGAATTGAATGGCCTGGGATGAGAAGATGGAGCTGATCATGGAGGATTGTTCCTCCCCATGAAAACACCAGGCAAGAAGAGAGGGAGGATTGATGGAAGAAGATTGAGAGGACTTCGTGCAAGTTTGTCCCCGAAGCTCTTCCCGTGAATGGAAGTTGCATTAATTAGATTTAAAAAATCTAATTTTATTGGTGAGTGAATAGTGTAAATGATTTATGCATAAAATTAAATATTTTTGATTTATTTAATTTTAGCAAAAGAGGAATAAATAATTTAATAAATCAAACTATAGGGTTTGTTTATTAAATTAAAATAAAAGGAAAATGATAGTAAATAAAAGATTCTTAAAATATCATTATTTAATTAAGAAGAAATGTGATGAGGTAATTAAATAACACAAATTATTGAAGCTGTGTATTTAATTTAAGATAAAATTAATAGATAAAGTATAGAAGAAATATTAATGATAATAATTAAATAAAACAAAGTATTTAATTTTGTTTATTTAATTAAGAGAGAAAATAATATGATAAGAATGATAATTAATTAAACAAAGTATTTAATTTTGTTTATTTAATTAGGAGAGAAATAGAAGAATTAATAATGAACTTAATATAAATAAATATTTCTATTTATTTTCTAAGTAGATGAATTTAAGATAAATTAATCAAATAAGTCGTATTTAATTAATTAGATTCTCCAGACCATTTTTAGGTGTCTACAATTTAAAAGTATTTTATCAACAATTAATTATAGTGATAATTTTATAAAAGAATATATCTAATTTTTATTTTATTTTTTAATTAAATTACATAAAAATACCTTTCATTTGTTTAAATTATTTCAAAATTAAAATCATATATGTCACTTTACAGTGATTCAAGTTGATATTTCAGATTAATTTCATTCATTTACTTTTCCAAAGTGTGACACAACTTTGGACATTCACCCATGGACATAATTTTTTTATCAAAATACCATACTAAGAGTTCTCATGAACCATGTATTATTTTAAACTCATTATTTCTCATTTAGCTCCTTTAGAAATATGCTTTATGATATTCTATAACATGTAGATCATAAGTGGGTCAAGATTCCTAGTCCACTTTATTGCTCCTTATAATCACATTGTTACATGCATCAAAATATTTTACTAACTTACAATTTCATAGATGCTCTTACACATCTTACATAGCATTATGATATTACATATTCTTACATACATATCATATGAGGAAATAATAAACATGGTATAATCACCAAGTAATAAGTGGGATTCCCTTTTCCATGAGGGTACATTAAATATTACTAGTAAATAAATAATTTAATAATTCAAATACTACCATGAATTATTATAATTAAGGTGTCATTAACCTTCCAACCCTATCAATATTTCATGTATTGTCAATGCTCTGAGAATGTATGCTTGAATTCCAAAGGTCTAATTGGAAAACAATTTGTAATTAATATTCTCCAAGAATCTTAGAATTAGTTATTATATGTATTCATGAAGGAGGTGGAGTTGGAAATGGTGGTTATAAATTTATCTTTAGTAAATTTTACAACATGGAAATTATAATTGTATAGTATCATAAAATTGCACCCTACGGAAATCTTACACATGCATTTAGGCCCATCAAATTTATGGAAAAAACCTATAAGTTAGAATTTCATGATTTTGACTTCATAGGTGAAAATTATGAAGCACTAGTGGCTTGAATTCCTAATTTGTGTAATTTTTCTGGTAGGACACCCGCACAATGTGTAGTTGGCTCCACAATACACAAAAATCCCTAAAATTTTTGAGATTCAAATGTGAATAATTCACATGTGTTACCTATGACACGTGTCATAGCAACAAGGATGCATGTGTAACAGCTTCTCCCTCTCATGTAGATTCTAAAAACTCTATTTTCACTCTCATTTTCACAAGGAAGCTCTCTTGAACAACTTCTCAATCTTTATCATGTTCTCTCTTGCTCTCTCACTCTCAGAGCAAAGATATACCAAAATAATCTCTCAAGAAATAAGCAAGTCTTCTCTTGCATGTGAATCTATCAAATCCATCAATCCAAGAGGGGAGGCACAAGCTATTTTTAATAATCTCTTGTTATCTTATCTTTTATATTTGATCTCATCTTTTACATTCATTATAGGAGTTATCCTCCTTGCAAGGTTTGTTTTTATCAAGTCTTTTACATTCATAATAAGAATTCTCCTTTGCAAGGTTTGTTTCTATCACAAGTCTTTTATATTCATATTTCATCTATCTCTATCCTATCTAACTATCCATGGAGGTGGAAAAACTAAAATGAGGGTTTGACTAAGGAAAACCCTAAAACATCCCCCAACATTTTTTCTCATTTTTTTTGTGTGTAGATGAACAAGTTTAGCAAGTTATGCACTCTAGAGTTAGGGATCTAGATGTCTATTTTATTAGAGAAGATAGTGTAGGGCACATATGTTCTCAGGTCATGCTGTCATTCATGGCCGAGAGCTAATCCTCTTGAAAGTACAATCTCAACTTTCTATACTTTTCATTTTTGTATGCGAGATAATTTAATTGAATCATTCACCTATGTAAGTGAATGATTTCATTATTGTTGTCATTTGTAATAGTTTTTATGGAATTAGATTGTATATGCATCCTTTATTCTTTGTCTTGCCACTTGAGATTTGATCTTGAAGGTAATTCAAGGCAATTTTTTGTTCAATACATCATCGTATTAAGGGTTGTGAATTCCCTACTTTACATTTTGGTGAACTTGGCATGAATGAAATCATGTTGAATCTTTTTCTTCAAAATTTTAACATTTTTGATGATGCTTTTTAGAACATTAAACTTATGCATTGGATGATATCTTGGATTATTTCTTAGAGGCACATCCTTCTACTCAAATATTTTTAAAGAAAACTTCTTCATTAAAACCTTCTTCTTTACAAGTCGAAGACTCTGTAAATATAGTCGTAGTCACTACCACCTCTCATAGGCCTAAGAGATAGGTAATTTATGTCACTCTAGCTAGTCTATCTCCTAAGATAATTCATTCTATTCATATGTTTCCTTTCAAAAGTGATGTATAGGACCTTTACATGAGATTCATGAAATTTAAGGCTCCTTCTTATAGAGTAGTAGCCCATACTTGTAATACTAGAAGAAACCAAAAAAATGTTCATCAACCTACTTATTTACCACCTTCTCAACCAAGATTTCCTCAAGCACCTAGACCTACAACTAAACCATCAAGTGAGAGTGATCTTGTCAAGCAACTTCATGTGATTCTTCACAAGATCTTACTTTGGGATTTGATTTAGACTATTTGGTTTACCATAGTATGCTTCAAGAAGCCTTGCAAAAGATCCTTTTTCCTTCTTCCACTAGGCTGATAGATGTTAATACATTGATATATAATATTCATGTGAATTCACTAAATATCATATTCCATCTACATAAGCTCTTTCCTATGGAAGTATAAAAGCAAGTAGATCCTTTGATGATAATAGTTTATATTAATAATATTGGTACTAGATGCTCTCTTAATGATATGAACTTGACACTTAATGTATGTAGCATTGACTTGTTACCTAAAATTAAATTGATTCAAATTCCCTTTCTACTTCTTCCTTGTACATCTATGGGCTTGATAATGTTAGTCGACAAGCCTTAGGAATGGTAATATTACCTTTAAGGTTGGGACCTATTACCATACCCACCCTAGTATATATTATGTCAGGAAATTGCCATAAAATATTCTCTTGAGAAGACTATGGATTCATGGTTTAGGAATAATTACTTCTTCCTTGTATCATTCCATGAAGTATTTTCTTAACAATGAAGTGGTCACAATCAAGGTCATCCCTAATGTTGCACACTTATGTGAGATGGAAATTGCTAGTCAAACTTTGGTTTCACCTACTTTGAAGAACATTATCACTTCATTATCTTTCCACAATGTGTTGAAATCTTCATGGTAGTACCTATCACAAAGAATACTATTGAGGAAGATGTCCCTAAGGAAAATCTTCCTCAAGGAGAGATTCCTAAGTTCACCCCTTCCACTTCTCTTCCTAAACTAAATGCATGTATTGGTGATGATTGGAGATTATTGAACTTTACCAAATCCTATATTGGGGAGTAAAAATTAGATCCTATCCACTTAAACATTCTAAAAAAATCATTCACTTCCGCTAAAAAGGATGATTTGGATCAATAAAGAGAGGTGACACTTATAGTATGAAGTACGCTCTTTATTGTAAACCTCCTCATCCTCAATAATTTCAATCATGATATAGACTAGGACTCAATACCTTTTTCAAATTTGGTTATAGAGGTAAGGTTGTAGACATAATGAAAAGGGTATTAAGTCCCCTTAGAGGCTAACTCATGTGACTTTAAGATTGGAGTTAGATACTGCCCCACAACATCTATGGTAAAACCAAGGCTTAATACCAATATGGTTTCCACCAAATCTCAACCTATTAAATTGGTTAATTCTAAATACATTCAAGTCAAGGTAGACTTTAAGGAAGTTCCTCTAGATGTTTTGTCTTTTGATGAAAGTATAGAAGAATTCTTAGGTGTCTATTCTAACCTACCTTCCTATCATAATATATCATAATTCCCATATTGTTTGAATAGACATGTCTATTTTGGAGAGTCCATTATAAATTCTAATGAGAAGGCTCCTTCATCTAATATGGATGATAATGCTTCTATTCCTTGTCCTGAATACCATAGTACTCTCCTCAAAGGAGACACTTCTGATGTTCTCATGGATCCTAAATATTTTGAGAAAGTAATTAAGATTGGAAAATATCTATCTCTTTAAAAGAATATAAACATGTTGATTTATTATATCCTCATCCTAATATCTTTGCTTGGTCATACAAGGACATTTCTGATATTGATCAATCTATAGTAGTTTATAATATTTTCCTTTGTCCCAATGCCAATATTTTTAGATAAAATAAATCCCAAGGTTGCTTTATTAGTTAATACTAAGATATAAAATATTTTAAAGGATGGTTTTATCCATCCCATTGACTACTCGCCTTGGATATTGAATATTGTTGTCATTAGTAAACCCAATGGCCATATTCATATAAGTATTGACTTTCATGATATTAATAAGGCTCCTCTTAAAAATGATTCTCCATTTCCAAATATTTATATGATTGTAGACTTGACTGTAAGGCATGCCTTGTTATCCTTGATGAATGGGTTCTCAAGCTATAATCAAATTTTATCAACTCAAAAGATTAATATAAGAAAACCTTCACTACCCCTAGGGGTACCTGATATTATGTAGTCATGTCATTTATATTAAAGAATATTGGACCTACTTACCAACAAGTGATGACTCTTATATGTCAAGTTTTCATTAACAAGATCTTAGAAGATTGCATCGATGACATCTTGGCTAAATATACAATTTTCCACTTGATCATGTTGAGAATATTTATTTTATCTTTGAAAGGCTTCGAATCTATAAGATGAGAATAAATCCTCTTAAGTGTGTCTTTGGTGTGGATGTTGAATAAATTTTAAGATTTATTGTCTCTCATCATGGAATCAAAGTCAATATGAAATACATCAATGTAATTGTTAATATTCCTCCACCTAAGAACATCTCTCAAATGTGTAGTTTATAGGGAGATATTTGGGAAATTTGTAGATTTGTATCTTAATTGGCTGATCATACCCTTTAATTCATGTGATTGTTGAAGAAAGAATAGTGGGATGTTGAATGTCACAAGGATTTTGAATTTATCAAGAGTTATTTGGCCAATCCTCCAATCTTGATGCTAACTATGAAAGATAGACCCTTTCTTCTTTATATTTATGCATCACCTTATTCTTTAGCAATAATGTTGGCTCAACACAATGATGATGGTAAAGAAAGAGTGATCTACTACATTATCCATATTCTAGTTGATTATGAAACTTGATACTTTTCTATGGAAAAATAATGGCTTTCTCTCATTTTTGCAACACATAATTTATGGCATTATCTCCTCAATGTAGAGACTCATGTGATCATGAAGTGTGATCTTCTTAAATATTTATTCACTAGAATTGATCTTTTTAGAAGTTTAGGGAAATAGATGGTGTTTCTCTATAATTTTGATATCAAGTTCATGAATCAAAAGGTAGTTAAAGGGAAAGCTATCACTGATCAATTGGGAAAAGCTCTGTCACCTAATGCTTTCCCCAATCTATATTTTTCCCATATGATTTTTTTTTGTGTTACATCATGAACCAATGTGAGAAATGTATTCAGATGTATCAAGATGTTAAATTTTCTCTAGGAAAAGTATAATTTTAATCTCCCCTAAAGGAAATCCAGTTCCTCTATCTTTTCAATTAGAATTTGATTATACTAATAATATTGCTAAGTGAAAAGCCTTTATTTCTAGCTTACATGTTGTGATAGCATTGAATATTAAACATATTTGCATTCTTTGTGAATTTGATATTATTGTAAATCAAATCACAAGAGCATATTGAGCTAAGAATAGTAAGCTTTCTAAGTATTAGGATTTAGATTTATCCCTACTTGATTGATTCTCTTCTTTCACTATAGATAGTGTTTCTAGGAGAGAAAACCATAATGCAAATGCAATGGAAAACATAGCTTCCCTTGTACCCTTGGATGATCATGTAAATGAGTACTAATTTTTGGTTGAAATTATTTAGTTTCCCAATGTGTGGGATCAACCAAAACCTAATAGTATTGTGTTTGCTTATGTAGACTTAGCAGAATGGTATTCTCACATCTATAATTATCTAAGAACTAGGAACTTATTGATGATGCGATTAAAATTACTCATGTATAGATATGAATTTTTTTAGATCATTGCATTATTTTATCTAATGTTCTTTATCAATGTGGACAAAGATTTTGGCATCACAAACTCACTAACACTTCTAGGGTTTTTGACCTAAAAGGAGAGAGGTATTCCAAAATGTGCAATGTCCCCACTCAAAACTAATGCAAATATGGATGAAATATGTCTAAATGTAATGTCCTAAATGTAATAAAATTTTAAAAGATGATGATTATTAAATGAAAACTAAAGAAATGCAAGTTGTTTGAAAACACAATGATGTATGCAAAAATGACCTAAGAATGCAAGAATGCAAACAAACAATAACATAAATGAAAGAGACTAAAGAGGTGCACCTAGAAACTAGAATGCAATGTAGAGAGGCTTTGGAATCTTGCATAAATTTCTTTTGAATCCAACTAGGACACTTACGCCAAGCTCGGTGACTTAGTCTTGTTTCAAGAATTTTTTGCCAAAATAGGTTTTGGGAAACTAGGTATCCAAAACTGTAGAAATCACTTTTCAGGCCTGGTAGTGGGACTAATTCACCAATGATGGTGACTTAGTCCACTTGGGAATATCAAGAAATTTAGGGTAGGAATCTGAAGTCTTAAACATGTATTGTTGTTCCTGATAGGTTGTTGGATCTTTATCTGTAAAATCAAGTTTGTAGGTGATCTCCAAGCTTCTCCTAGGGTTTTTTTGATGTTGAATGACTTTGGTGAATTTATGAAACATTTTAACACCTTGCTCTTTGAAAAATATGCATACAAGACCTACAAAACACACATGCAAAGAGGGGACAAAGGATTAAGGGTTAAAGAATAGAGGTTTTCCTTGGTCAAACCCCAGTTTGGTAATCAAACCCTTGAAAGTAAAATGAAATGGAAAGAGAATGATGAATGAACAACATGCAATGTCACAACTCACTAATCCCTTGATGTAGAAATTTGAAGATATGCAAATGGCTGCTCAAATATGCTTGAAAAATGCTTAATTGAGTGATTGCTTGAGTGCTTGACTGGTGAATGGATGCTTGAATGAATTTATGGGGGGTAAAATGACAGAGATAACCCTATATTTATACATGATTATACAAAATTTCCCAAAAATACCACATCACAAGCCAACCTCAAGGTTAAGAGAATAATATCCTACCAGAATTTTGAAATATTTTTTAATTTTTGAGGCAAGTAGGACTAAATTGCCCCTATTAGTGACTTAGTCCCACTTAAAAAATTTAAGTGGGTTTCAAGAATTAAAGTGTATTAAATGATTTTTAACAGGATTATTCTAAAAAATACACTTAAGTAGGGTCAGTAAATGTATAAAGGGGTAATTTAAACATAAGAAAGGGTTGAATTATTGATGACAAGCCTAGAAAAGTATGAATTCTTATTACAAGAATTTACAACACTTTGAAATAAGACTTGGTAAGTAATAAAAAGGGGTTATTTAAGTGAATTATAGTAAAAAGATCCTAGAAAAGTTTGAAAATGTATTACAACACTTTAGAACACTTTTACAAGGCATCATAAAGTTCTTAAAGATTCACAAGGACTCAAGACCTAATGTGAATGTGTTGACCACATTGCAACATTAAATAAAGGAAAAATCAAGCCAAAAAGCACAAGGAGATCCTACACAGGAGAAAAAGTAGAAAAGTTACTTTTTCCGTGTCCACAATCAAAAATATTACAATGGTATTCTTTTTTGGTGTCTCACTAAGGTTGAAATACCCCTCATCCTTCAAGAAGCTCATTTGGGCACTAGGGTGGGATATTTTTGTAGTAAATTCTTAGTACAAAAATTCATTCATATGGGATATTATTGACAAACAATCAAGAAAGACTCCTTTTCCTTTGTCAATAAATATCCTCAATGTTAGAAACATTGTAATCTTATTCAAGCTTCTTCATAACTATAACTCACCTTTGCCATTTGTCGAATGGGAGTTGGATATTATCAAGAAAACATCACACACTTCTTCTAAGGGACACATATGTATAGTCATAGTTGTTGATTACTTTACAAAATGGGTCAAAGCTATCCAATTTTGGTTTACTAACACTAAAGCAATATGTATCTTTCTTTTAAATAATATTATCACTCAATTTCTATTTCCTTCTACCATTTTTTCTAATAATGGTAGTTAATTTAACAACAAAGAGGTAAAGAAATTCTTAGAGAAATTTAACAATCAACATCTATTTTATACAAGGTCTTACTATCCTTAATCTAATGACCAAGTAAAAGTGTCTACTAAAATTCTTAAATTAATTCTTTAAAAAAAGTGAGTAAACATGGTAAATATTGGGACACTCAATTGATTTATTTCTTATTGGATTATTGCATGAGTGTTCATATGGATATTGGTGTAACCTTGTATAACCTTTTGTACGGCATTATGGCCATTACACCTTTAGAGTTGGAAATTTCATCTCCATGAGATTCTATTAAAGGGTTAATTGATGATGACACTTACCGTGTTGAACATCTAAACCAACTTGAGTTGCTTGATGAGCATTGATTACAAACCATCAATCATCTTCAAGCTTACCAAAATTTTATCTCTAAACATTATAATCAAAGTGTTATTTCATGTAATTTTAAGGTGGGTGAACCTATTCTCTATGAGAATCAAAGAAATGTGAATGTACCTCCTTATCTAAAGGGGAAATTTAGCCCTAATTATTTAGGTCCTTACATAGTCACCTTTATTTATGGTTTTGGTGCATATGAACTATCATTTATGGATGGTACTCCTCTAAAAGAATTGGTCAATGCAATGCATCTTCACTGATACTATGCATAAGAGCTATGTGGCATATGCATAATGCTTGTTCATTTTCTGGGTCAGTGCAAGATCATGGGGGTCCAAACTAGGCCCTTAAGTGGCAATAAAATTTAGGAAAACAAAGTTAGGTGACTTGACATAAAAATCTGAATAAGTTATTTTAACATATAATTTGAAAAACATGTAAGAACAAATTTTATAGCAAATTGAATGTAGTTTCTAAGATACTAGTCCATTTTTGGAAAAAAAATCTATTTGCTGAAATTTTGAAATTTAAACGTAGTAGTACTAAAATTTTAGGAAAAAATAAAATTTAAGTGTATGTTTGACCAACCTAAGTACAAGTAAAAATTAATATATTTTTTGAAACTTTCAATATAAGTAGACATGACATATGCCCAGATGTGCCACATGTTTTACAACTTTTTTGCAATTAAATAATTAGTTATGAATTTTTTATTATTATTATTTTTAAATATTAAAAATTGTTTGTCTGAATACCATTTAACTTTGTCAAAAGTTTATAAGGGTATGTGCAAGATCATCATTGGGAAAAAAGGCCCTTAAGTGGCAAAAAAAAATTAAAAAATAGAGTTAGGCAACTTGATGTAAAAATTTGAATAATTTATCTATATTATTTCAAAAATGTGTAAGAATAGAATCTGTAGCAAATTGAATTTAGTTTCTAAACTACTATTTTTTTTAAATAATCTATTTGGTAAAAATTTGAAATTTCAATGTAGTAGTACTTAAATTTCAGGGAAAAAATAAGAAGTAGGTGTTTGTCTAACCACCCTAACCACAATAAAATGATAATATTTTTTAAAATATTTTAGATATAAGTAGAGGACTCATGTCCTGATGTGATGCATATTTTTTGTAATTTTTTCCAAGTAAATAAATAATTATGAATTTTTATTACAACTTTTAAAAATATAAAACTTGTATGTCGACCAACTTAACTTGGTCAAAACTTCATGAAATTCATTTTTTCTTTTAATGATATACTATGAGAAGCCTAGAATGTGATGCATGTTTTGGATTAAAAAAATGTGATACCATTTGAAAGCTATAGATCTTTTTCAATCAGCCTATCAATCAGGACTTTAGTCATAATTCAAATAGAAAATAAAAATTAATTATTTATTAAATTCAAAGTAAAGCATAATTTATATTAGTGGAAAGTTAGGAATCTCCTTTAAAAACTCTTTTTGTTTCATCATTTTTTGGTAAAAAAGAATTTGTTAACCACATACCCTACACATACCCATCATATTGCCACTTTTTGGCCCATCATGATGTTGCACATACCCATAATATTCATTTTTTTTATGATATAGTAAGGGAAGCATAGAATGTGTTGCATCTTTTGTATTCAAAAAATGTTAAATCACTTAAGAATTATAGATGTTTTTCAATCAACCAATTAATCATGACTTTAGTTAGAATGCATGTAGAAAATCAATAATAATTATCTATTTAATTATAAATAAGGCATATCTTATAGTGGTAGAAATCTGACAATTTTCTCAATAAACCCTTTTCGTTTCATGAAATTTGGATAAAATAAGTCGTCGGCCACTTTTTTTATCATATCACCACTTTTGGGACCCTCATGATCTTGCACTCATGCTTTTCAAGGATTATAGTCCATTATGCTATGAAATTCCTTCATTAAAAAATTACCTTTTTAGTTTGTGTTATGATGTGAACATGTGTATGCAATTAATTTCTCTATTTAAGAATATATATGTATTTAATTTCTATATTGTGTATAAGTGCATTGTGTTTGATTAATTATTTTATCCAGTCATTCTACATCACATGCTCTATCTATTTCATTAAACATCAACTAGATCATCATTGTATTTAATTAATAATGCACCCAATGTGTGTTTAATTAGGCCATGATAGCATCTAATATAAGTATACATCCATGACATAACCATATATGAGAAGATAACATACACATAAGAACACATACCAATTGATACAAAATCCCATATATATATATATATATATATATATATATATATATATATATATATATATATCAAAGCAATACCATGTACATGTATCAGACAACTATCACAAAATGTGGTGTACATATATTTATATATGAATCTATGTATGAAAAATTATATACAATGATAATAGGATACAAAACAAAAATGTGTCTCTAGCCACCGAGGGAATGGCTCTCTAAGCCCTCTGGAATTGGTAGTGGAAGAGGTGGCTGGTAAATGGATACATGGGAATGAGATCAATGTGACTAACACATGGATTTTCTATGTGCTTGCAATCCTTGAAGCTCTTCCTACAACTCGCTCATTTGCTCCTAGAGAGTGGTTATGCACTCGGTTAGTGTAGCCTACCCCTTTGGAGCCTCTCATAGCTTGTCCCTTGATTGCTACACCTTCAAATATTGGAGATCAATGGGTTTTCTTCTCACAGCCTCTAACTATATTGTTTGGTCATCGACTTGGCTATGTAGAGCATCACATGTCTTCTCGGCACACACAAATCATGTCATGGATTGATATCTCTCAGATAGATAAGTAAAAATCTTGGCACCTTTCTAATCCCTTTATATCATCATCACTACCAACCTTGTAGCACACTAGAAAAGCTTGAGTTGAATCTCCTTGTGGTACATCCATCAATAAAATCAAGTTTAATTTCTTTGTCATCCACCATTTAGAAACGTTGATTGATATAGTGATGTCATCAATTGCCAAGGCCTTAAGAAGGTCATCATCCTCCCCATCATTAGTGTTCAATGTGACATCAATGATGGTAGGCCAAGAAAGATCCACTGATGAAGCCACACTATAGTGTGATCATATGTATATGTTTGCAACTAGTGGAATGGCCTACACCTGGTTGAACTGACAAGTGACAAAATGTAGTAGTAAGGTGAAATTATGTGGTCTTTCGTACTATCCAGGAGCTTGCCTCACTACATGTGTTGTAGCTACCTCCAATCCAATTACCAGACCCTCATGTCCCTATAGAGCCTCCATTTCACATCTCTACTCTCTAGTTGATCAAAAACAAGTGCCCAAAGAATTAAGCCTCTAAACCTACAATCAAGCCCCAAATGGTAGGCATGTATGCATGGATCTCCTTGCCTTGTAGGCTAGGGATACTTGGCTAGCCATGTGTAGGGAAAATTATCAAACACCAAAACCTAGAGGAGCATGCAAGTCATGATTCTATGATAATTTTAATGGATTTAGTACTTTAGGTCATGGTATAGATGAGTGAGAATGCTCTAACCCCAAGTGTATACCGTCCAACACTCCTTAATAAATCTACTATAATGGATGAATCTCCCATGAAGGTGAGAGCCTTTCTCATTAATTTTGACATGTAGTGCCACCATCGCCATAATCACATGATGTACCAAGGGAATTACAATGTGCACCTGCTCCAGCAACCTCATATATATATGGCTAGTGGTGACCTCCAAGATAATGCAATCGATGTATTGCTACTATGTTTCATGCACAACTTGGGGAGTATGCCCCTCCTCATATACCACCCTCTCTCCTCAATTGAGAATTCAAAGAATATGATACACATCCTCTAAGGTGATGGTAATCTCCCCTTTTGGAAAATGAAATGAGGAGGTTTCCACATCCCACCTCTCCATTAGTGCCATCAACATTCATGTTTGAAATTGGATTTTAGGCATTGGTGTAGACCCACCATAACCCAACCTGCAGTAGTAATATATAATCGTAATCAGAGATCACAAGGTTGCAACTCCACAATAGTTATAAAATAACATCTCCATTATCCTCATGGATCTCGGGAAATTCCTACCAAAAAAAAAACACCATGTTAAACAAATCCACTCTCTAGTCCACCTCTCTACTCTACATCTTCTAAAATTTTCTATGTCTCTAAGACAATAACATGTTCCATAATTTTTTGTGTGACATGTTGGTGTCTAAGGCCTATTTGACTAACGCCAATGCATATGATAGATGCCAATGCATTCAATAGACCTCTATAAATTCCAATAGTGTATCCATAGGATGTCATCAAGCCGACTTGATGCATGCTTTATTTGTGGGTCTTATAAGGCTAAAAAACACAAAAATGACAAGTTAGGGGAAAATTTTCTCATACCTCATCTATTGGCTTTCCCCTCGCAATGATGGCTCACAAATTCTCAATCTTGCATAGCCAAAAGTCTCATCAATTAAGCATTTTTTGAAAAATCTCTCAAAAAATCAACAAAATCCTCATTGTGGTGTTTCTTCCATTTTTGAAGCTAGCCCATTTTTATGTTTTAAAGATAAAAATTCCATGTTAGCCTCTATAGGTTCTCACTGGGATCAAATTTTGGGGCATTCCTAGTATCCACATGTTCAACCTCTACGACCTAGAGCTATAGTATCCTTTTTTTGTAAAATTGTCAAAATTTCAAAATTAGCATTAATATTTTCTTAGCTACTTTAGTGTATAGCTGATTTTTCCAAAAAATAAACTCACTAAAGTGGAGGAAAAATTTATTGTCGTAAAATTTCCCCTATGTAAATCTCAAACTTGCACACATAGGCCTACCACATTTATAAAAAAAAACTAAAAGTCATAATTTCATGATTCTGATTTCATAAGTGACAACAATGAAACACTAGCAGCTTAAATGCCTAATTTTTGTAAAGTTTTGGTAGGGAACATGTGTGATACATAGACATCTCTGTGATATTTAAATGTGAATATTTTGCATGCCTTTCATATGAAACATGTTTTAGAGGAAAATATGTGTGTGTAATGGCTCCTCCCACCTATGGAGATTCTAAAAGCTCTTTTTTCACTCTCATTTGCACAAGGAAACTCTCTTTTAAAACTACTTCTTGATTTTTTTCTTGTCCTCTTTTTCTCTCACTCTTATATTGAAGCTCTATTGAAATGTTATCTCAAATAAAATCTACAACATCTCTTGCATGTGAATCTATCATGTCCATCAATCCAAGAGGGAAGCCATGGGTTGTTCTTAGTTATGTCTTTTTATCTTATCTTGTCTATATTTGATCTCATCTTTTACATGTGTGATAGGGGTTCTCCTTCTTGTGGGGCTTTTTCTAGCACATTTCTTTTGCATTCATGATATGGGTTCTCCTCCTTTTATGGTTTTGTTTCTATCACGTGTCTTTTACTTTATGTATTTTATCTATTTTGATCCTACCTTGTTGTTTGTGGAGGTGGAAACACCAAAATGGGAGTTTGAATGAGGAAATCCACAAATTAAACCCCAAGATTTTCTCTCATTTTGTTTGTGTTTAGATGAATAGGTTTATCAAGTTGTGCATTTCAAATTCTTGGATTTTACTCTCTATTTTATTAGAGATGATAGTCTAAGGCATAGAAATCCCCATGGCACATTGTCATCCATGGATGAGAGCTAATCCTATTGAAAGTAAAATTTCTAATTTGTGTTCTTTTCATTTTTTGTATGCTAGAGATTTAAATTCACTCAATCACTTCTATAATTAAGTGATTTATTTATTCTTATCATTTATAACTTAGTGTTTATTTGATTAGATTGTATACAAATCCTTTATTACTTATCCCATCACCTTAGCTTTTATCTTTGAGCTAATTGAGGGATATTTTTTTTTGATGCCCCATCATCTTGAGGTTGGTGAATAGCCTCCTTTACAAATTGAAAAATGGATCATCTCGTATGTTATGGGTGAATCTTATTGTAGTCCATTTCAACCTTTCATCCAAAATAGTTCTTAATAGGTTACACATGTTTGTTCAAATTTATTTGTCTTTTCCTAGTTTCAAATGGGTTTGCATAAGTTTCCAAGTCTATTTTAAATTAATTTTAATATATTAGTGACTTTGACTCATGTTTTCCTCTTACAAAAATTTAAAGAAAATTTTATGTTTACCAAAATCTATGTGCAAAGTTTTGGAGGGAATCTTCCAGTGTAAACAAGTTTAATTTTCTATTTCACTAGGTCCACTTTTGTTAGGGTTTTGGGAATTTTATTAGTATTTCAAAGTTTCTACAAGCCACTATGGTGGAAAAAACTATTTAATAGAAAAAATTGAGTGAAAAACATGGAGTTTTAGACTGTATTAAAAACTTAGCATCAAGACATTCAGGTATGAAGCATCAATTTTCTATTCTTTTCAACTCATTGTAAGGAAGCCAAAGTAGTAGAACAACTTCTTAAGCTAATCTTGAGAGAAGGGTTATGAAAAATATTTTCAAATTTGAATAGTTACAAAAACATAGATAGACATAAAATTAAATAATATGCATACCACAACAATGTAATTTATGTGGGGAAAACCCTTTCAGGAGAAAAACCCCACACTCTAAAGGTCGCCCAATATATTATTCAAAAATCAACAAGATTCCAATATACTTGCAAATTAAGCTTCTCATATGAGTATCACAAACTAGAGATTTAGAGGTAACTCAACATCTATAAGAATCTTGAACACAACCTCAATCTCATGCACCTTATATATAGGAGGTACAATACATCAAACTATCAAACAATATTACAAAGCCATTAGCTAAAACCACCTATAAAAAGTGGAAGCTATCCTTATCCCAAATAATACATGTCTGTGATGTGTATAAACACACACAACTACTTGTAACTCCCCTTTACAAATCATTTCTATGTCCAACACATTTTTACATCTCTCATT
This sequence comes from Sequoia sempervirens, assembly GCA_007258455.2. Classification (NCBI taxonomy): domain Eukaryota; kingdom Viridiplantae; phylum Streptophyta; class Pinopsida; order Cupressales; family Cupressaceae; genus Sequoia; species Sequoia sempervirens. Next base: position 69,633,303 of record VDFB02193867.1, on the reverse strand, counting down.
TTAGGAGACCTCTCTTTTGGAGACCATAAATTTTTATCTAGGTGTTTGATTGATGAACCATAAAAGGCTCATGAATAACTCTATCAAGCTATAATAGATATGCCAATTAAAACAAATTTAGGCCCAAAATATTCCTCTAAGGATTTCAAAAAGGACTTAAAAATTTTTAAAAATGAAAACTTTAATATATTCAAATCCATACATGATCTTATAACAAAACTTTGAGTATGCATATTTAGCCAATTTGAAGCTTTGGGGAAAAAATTTCATCAATCTATGCTCAAATTTAAACTTACTATAAATAGTAATATCTTGTAAGTTTAAGGTTGAGACACCATTTTCCTAACACTCATGATCTTGAAAATAATTGTTGCAAGGTAGATGCACATGGAAATCTTGTTATGATAAGTAGCAGATTTGTCGAAAAGCTAGTATAGACCCCAAGGACCAATCGTTCTTTCTCATGCAAGTGTATGCAAAATATGCATTTTAATTCAGTGAAAGTGGCATAGATTTGATAAAACAAGGCTTGTGGTAACAAATCATATATGGTATCCTGTTATTTTTTAATTTTATTGGCATTACAAAAAAGCCTTTAAAATAGTCTATTAATGTGTATAGATATTTAAAGTTATAAGATATATTAAAAATTTCTCTTAATAGCCATAGTTTGCCTTGTTATCATATGAGTTTCATTTGACACTTCATAGGATTTGAGGTCAAAAAAATGAGAAAAAACAAGGTTCACTACAATTGTGAAGTATAGTAACAATGACCCTTGAAGCCTATGGGTTCCCTAAAGAATTCTATAATATGGTTGATACCATTTTAAGGGATTCAACTACCCTAGTTGGTGTAAATGGTTTACTAAAAGACCCAAGAACTCTTCAAAGGTCAATTAGGAAAGGTTTCCCATTAGAATCTTATTTTTTTGTTAGCCTTTGAAGCAATCTACTGCCTAGTAAGAGATAACTAATTTGGTCCAAGTGTTGAAGGCCTAATGCTCCCTAATGATAATGACCTAATCAACATTCACTTTTGATGATGAAACTACTCTATTCTTGAGGATTAATGAAGAAAATATAGAATTTATGATGCATAAGTTATATATTTTTTACAATACCTTTTCTGAAAAGTCTCCAAGAAAAATTAATACTCTTGAGATGGGATCTTGACCCACCTAATTGGTTTAACAAGTACCTAGACTTCAATGCAGTGGGCCTTACCAAAATGTTAGGTATCTAGGAATCACATTTTATATTAACCCTAAACTAAAGGTTGTGTGGGAATAAAAAATAATGAAAAATAGAAAGGAAATTGGGTTGTTGGAATAAAAATTACCCCTCATTTGCTAGTAAGTTCCATGTTCTCCATAATATATTCTCCTCATATTCTCTTTAATTCTCTTAAACTTAGATGTTTTGTAGCTATCAAGTTGAGGAAATCCAAAAAAGGATTAGATAGTTTTCATGGTATGATGGACATGGAAAAAAGAAGCATAATATTAAATGGGATTGGTGCTATGTAGTAAAGAAAAATGGTGGATTGAGCCTTAAGGACCCAAAAAAATAAGGGATTTCCTTGGTTGTTAAAGGGTATGTGCAGGATCATGATGGGCCAAAAAGTGGCGATATGATGGGTATTTTTTTTAAAGGATATTCTCAGCTTTCCACCAATATAAATTATTCTTTACTTTGAGTTTAATAAATAAGTATTATTCATTTTCTATTTGAATTATGACTAAAGTCCTGATTTATATGCTAATTGAGAAAAATCCATAGCTTTCAAATGGTATTAAATTTTTGGAATCCAAAACATGCATCACATTCTATGCTTTGCATACTACAGGATTAAAAAAATAGAAAAACAATTTCATGAAGTTTTGACCAAGTTAAGGTGGTCAGACATATGAGTTTTTATATTTTTTAAAAGTTGTAATAAAAAAATCATAATTAATTATTTACTTGAAAAAAATTACAAAAAAATATCCATCACATCCGGACATGATTCCTTTACTTATTTCTAAAATCTTATAAAACATAATTATCATTTTATTGTGGTTAGGGTGGTCAGACAGACACCTCCTTATTTTTTCTCTGAAAGTTAAGTACTACTACATTGAAATTTCAAATTTTCACCAAATAGATTTTTCTTTATTAAAAATAAACCTAGTAGTTTAGAAACTAAATTCAATTTTCTACAAATTATATTCATACATATTTTTGAAATAATATTGATAACTTATTCAATTTTTTACGTGAAGTTGCCTAACTCTGATTTTTCTGAATTTTTTGCCATTTAAGGGCTTGTTTTTTCCATGATGATCCTGCACATACCCTAAATGTATAATACATCCAAATGAGGGGAATATAACATGGAAAGTACTTGTGAGGAAAAATATTTAAATCCCAACCCCTAAAAATTCCAAAAGCTAGAAGTCACTACCTATAGAAGACATTCATGTAGGCAATTTCCCTATTATGGTTTTTGGATTAGTTGTTTTTAAAACCATATGGAAGACATGAGAAATGATAAAAAAAATTGAATCTCCTTACAAAAGAATAAAATAAAAGTTGTGGAAACTCCTCGATATGGTAGAATCTACAACATAAAGGGAAAACTCTGGCATGGATGCAAGGTTTCTCAGTTAAAATTTGGGAAAAAAAGGGAATTATGTGTATCAAAGATATTCTAAATAGTAATGTACTTAAAATATGGATCTCTCTAAGAAAAAATTATAAGTTACCTGCCTCACATTAGAGAATCTACACTCATTAAAAATTAATTTGAATCCAACAACTATGACTCCCTAGCTTAAAATGGAAAGATGATTCTTACCTAACCAACTTGAAGCAATATATAAAGAGTTATGTAACTCAAGTGTTATTTTTTATCATCCCAATAAATGCTAGAATTATAAGGAAGAAAAAAAATTCTGGAAAAAAAATTTCAAATAGATATGGAACAATACTTTAGAACCTAAAAAATATTGTTTTAAATGGAATGCCATTAATAGAGGATAGCCAATATACTTTAACTCTTCCAGTATTAAAATTTTCATTTTATGCAGGAAGCTTGAAAATTTTATTGATCACATATTCTTTGATTATTTATTTGTGAAATAAATTTAGTACATCTTCTGCTAAGATTTAATTGGATGGGGGAATGAGGAAAAATTAAATTAAAAGAAATTATAATAGGTCAAACTGAAGTGGCTGAAAAATGTCTTAATTTATTTTGGTTATTGTTATCTACTAAAATTTTATGGTTTATTTGGAAATCAAGAAATGAAGAAAAGTTTCAAGGAAAGATGTGATCCCTTACTGAGTCTTCTAGAAGACTCATATATTTCATTGTCTTATTATAGGTAACAATTACATTGGAAATCTCTAGGTCAACGTTTGTCAAGATTCTCATAAATGGAAAGGTAGAGATATGCAAAGAAGAGATCAAGTACATGAAACACATGTCCTTTATTTCAGATGATAACATCCCATTCATAGAGGACTACCTTAAATTTAAAAGTAAATACAACAAAAATATCAAAGAGGAAACACTAAAAAAAGACCTTGGATTGTGAGGCTTGAGATTCCACTTGAACCAAGATGAAGATATGACAATGTAAATAGTGCATTCTAATTTAGACCTATCATAAATTTAACCTCATCTTGTATGCTATGACATGGACCAATGCAATGAAACTAGTAACCTAGGAAACACATCTTCTTGAACACAAAATATAATAAGAAAATTAAATAGACAATATTATAGATTTTTTTCATAGTTCATCATCTTATCTAATATATAGAATTTGTTTGTCTTTTTGTCTCATACTTACATGGAAATGTACATAAATATTTTGTTTGTTTTGATATAGCCTTGCATGACACCCAATATAGCTATATCTTAGTTAAAAAACCTACTATTTAATGTATATTTTTTTTTACAAAATGTAATTAATACAAATAAATATATTAAAAATGGGAAAGAAGCTAAGTAATACTCCCTACAAGTGTTTCTAACCCTAAGAACCATAGACAAAATGAAACTAAGTACATAATGCACATTGAATGGAGTATATAATGTTTCAAAGAATATAAGTGTGACAATGGTAGAAGTGATAAGGTGTTATCACATTGATGGCAACATATTTGAAAGGTATAGTTACTTCATGTTGTAGAAGATATGTAACTCCAAACCTTAGATAATAGTATGACAATGTTTTATATCTTAGGGCATTCTTCATCTTTTTTGTATATTTTATTTTCAAATACCAGGTGATGAATACAATATATGCAAGGTCATAGTGAATATATAAAATATTACACCATATCAATAGGTTTTTCCACTATGAGCTTTCAAACTATGTGATAAGTCATGTCAAAAACCCTTGTTATAACTAGTGCAAATATTATGAATCCCATTATATGCATAGAAGGTTATCATGATAAAATCATTAATAAGTATGTCATGGTACAATGGCCTATAGATGACAATTACATGATGTATTCTCTCCTTGTAAGTTGAATGCATAGTAAATAAATCTTTATTTAAACACTAACTAAGAAGCCATTTGAAATAGTGAAGGAAGTTTTCATGAGATGACAATGTGATATCATCTCTCATCTACTATGAAAGTATGAGATGGAATTGATAGTGTGCAAAGAAAACAATAGGAAAGCAAAATATTTGTAAGCATTTTCAAATTTTGAATTCCACAACTTGAAATAATCCAGGAAGAACTCTATGCCATGCTTAGTGAAAATGGATTTGCATGCATGGATATTCATGATAATAGTTGGATTAAAAATGTAATTTTCTATGACAAGGATGCAAGAGCATCTTGAAGACAATTACGATGGTGATTTAACTATTGTGGACACGGAAAAAATAAAACTTCTACTTTTTCTTGTTTTTTCCCTCCTTGCGCTTATTTGGCTTAATTTCACCTCGATTTAATTTTGTAATGTGGCCCACACATTCACATTAGGTCTTGAATCTTTATAAATCATTAAGACTTTATGATGTCTTATAAAGGTGTTGTGAAGTGTTGTAAGGAATTTTCACACTTTTCTAGACTCTTCTTATCATAATTCACTTACATACCCCCTTTTAATCACTTACCAAGTCTTATTTTAAAGTTTTTTAAAGTCTTCTAACAAACTTTCATCCTTTTCTAGACTTTCCATCACCAAATAGACATTTCTTATGCTTTATTTGACCCCTTTATGCACTTACAAGTCTTAATTAAGTGTATTTATGAATAGAAACCCGACAAACATAATATAATACAATATAATTCCTAACACCCATTCACATGCCTTAAGTGGGACCCATTCACTACTAGGGGCGAATGAGTCCCTCTTGGCACAAAAATAAAAATAATCTTAAATTATTGGTAGGTTTTAATTCCTAAAGACCTAATGCCGGTATGTGATGTATTTTCGAGAAATCAGGGCATAATTGTGTATAAGTACATGATTTTCTATTCATTTTAACTCCTAATCATTCCATTCAACATATCTCATTCATGCATCAAAACATTCAAGCATTTTATCATTCTCATCATTCAATCAAGCAATTATCAAGCATCTTGGAGTGGCCATTGACATATCTTCAGGCTTCAACAACAAGTGTTTGGTGAGTTTATGACATTTCAGGTTATTTTTTCATCATTACTTTCTTATTTCATTTTATTATTAAGGGTTTGATTACCAAAGTGAGGTTTGACCAAGGAAATCCCCTATACTCTAACCCTTGACCCTTTTTCCCTCTTTAGATGTCTATTTGCAGGTCTTGTAGGCATATTTTTTTGGCTCTCAAAGTTGTTGCCCTTGATATCAAAGACACACAAAGGCACTTGATGATAGTATGTCAATACATTATACAAGTTGATGGCATATTCTCAATAATAGTCATTTGGTTCACTTGTGTTGAATCTGTACCTAGATGGCATTATCAGTGCTATAATAGTGGATGGTTTGGTTTGCTGCAATGACATCTTAGTTGGCTTCTTATGTCACTATTACAGTGAAATTTGCTATAGCACTATGGTACTTTACAGTTCTATCTCAACTTCATAAAGAAAATGATATTATGATGGTAGCTAAGACCTATGTTTGATAAAAAGTGGTACTTGTGATCATGTTCTTCATCATGGTGATTTTATATCTATTTGCATGCAACACTATTTGTGAAGAATGGGCATTTTGGTACTTGTCATATTAATGTGCAAGGTTTTGTTTTGGTTTACACTTATTGCTTTATCATTGGGTGATTTTGGCATTGGTATATAAGGGTATGTGCAGAATCATCATGGAAAAGAACAGCCCTTAAGTGGCAAAAAATTTAGAAAAATCAATGTTAGGAAACTTGACGTAAAAATTTGAATAAGTTATCTATATTATTTAAAAAATATGTAAGAATAGAATCTATAGAAAATTGAATGTAGTTTCTAAACTACTAGGTTTATTTAAAAACAAATAAAATCTATTTGGTGAAAATTTGAAATTTCAATGTAGTAGTACTTAAATTTTAGGGAAAAAATAAGACGTAGGTTTCTGTCTGACCACCCTAACCATAATAAAATGATAATATTTTTTTATAATATTTTATATATAAGTAGAGGACTCACGTCTGGATGTGATGCATATTTTTTGTCATTTTTTTCCAAGTAAATAATTAATTGTGAATTTTTTATTACAACTTTTAAAAAATATAAAAACTCGTATTGCTAACCACCTTAACTTGGTCAAAACTTCATGAAATTTAATTTTTCTTTTTTTAATCCTATAGTATGTCAAGCATAGAATGTGACGCATGTTTCAGATTCAAAAAATCTGATAGCTTTTGAAAGTTATAGATTTTTTTCAATCAGCCTATCAATCAGGACTTTAGTCATAATTCTAATAGAAAATGAATAATAATTATTTATTAAATTCAAATTAAAGCATAATTTATATTGGTGGAAAGCTAAGAATATCCTCTAAAAACCCTTTTGTTTCATCAATTTTGGGTAAAAAAAAATTATCAGCCACATACCCTACAAATACCCATAATATTGCCACTGTTTGGCCCATCATGATCCTACACATACCCATAAGGTGCAATACTTTGATTGTCTACACAGTATAAGGATTGGTGAAAATTTCAACAAGGTCAACAAGGTAGTATATTTGTTTGTTTAGCATGGCAGTCAACACCAACTACATTGAATATCATTTGTGAAATCATGACTAATATATTTGATTATTTCAAAAGTCATTATACATTCGGGCTTTATAAGGTTTGAATACATGTGGAAATAAAATTATTGACACCGACATAATGATAATTTTTTTTATTGACAAAGGTTAATGTTTTATTTGTAAAGGATATCGACACTATGATCGTGCCCTAAAATTTATCATCTGAAAAAAAAGAAACGTGCTTTTAGCATCTGATTTAGGGCTTGAGAAACCTAGTGAACATGGCGGTATAAAAGCTTGGTGAAGGAAGGAAAACATGGAGGATAGTGTGGTTTTGCAGTTGGTTGTCCAGAAAGTGGTTTCCATGGCATTTATGGTTTTCAATGGTGAACACATTGGTAACTCATATCCTTACTCTCTATGATATTTGATTAAACTGGAAATGGTGTTGGTCATGGTCACATTGTTTTTAGAAATTTTTGTTGTGTATATAGTCAGTTGTAGTGTTTGTGCCTAGGTTTCCTCTATTATATTCATGATTTTCCATCTTATGCACAATGGTTTATTATGTCAACTTAGGGTACCATTTATATTCAAATTGTTTTATTACGTCGATCTTGGTCTATCTACAGCAAGGGTATGTCTATTCTTTATCTCACGAGTTTATATTTCTTGAGTCTTCAAGAACCTACTATTAGGGCATGCTATGAGCATATCTTGTGTTATTACCTATTATCGCTTAGAGCATGGAGTGTTATAAACATTTTTTGCAATTTGTATAATGAAATACAAAGGGGTTATCATTGTAACCATTCAAAGGGTTTATTGTTTTTGGTTTGCACATTACCCACTACTAGGGCAGAGGGTCTAAACCATTTATCAAATTTGTTAAGAGTCTATGAATAAGCCATGTCTTGTTGTTTCTAGTGTCAACTTGGGGACTTGGGTTAAATGTGACATTTGAGTTTGTCTTGTGTCAAATGTACACACACAACTTGCATATTGTATCGATCATGGTAAAAGGAAAGTTAAAGTTGGTTGAACACAAAAGCATCTCAATGACACTTTAGAGGGAGTTGTGAAACAACTTGAATATATTTTGAAGGATACATTTGATAGTTTTAATGTGTGACTGATGGAAACATTATGAGTACTACTATTTATTTTTTATATAAACAATGATGTATCACTATTATTTGTTTAGTACTTTTAACAGAGTTATCATGTTTAATGTGTACACATAATTTTTTAATTGAATTTTTGCAAACATGATCCAAAATAGAGTATATAATTGATATATTTAGTATTTTAGAGATTCCATTAAATGAATCTTTAAGATATTAAGTGTATTATATTAGAGATGAAATATGATTTGTAGAGACACAAAGTGATGCTTTGTAGTTGAATTATTTATTGAGAAATGTATGATGATGTTAAAATGATCAAGTGAGTGAGATAGATTGATAATTTCCATAAAAAATGTTTGTATGCCAATGAGGCATTCTTGTAACCAGTGAGGTTCTTTATTTAGTGAGGCCATTTTTGCCAGTGAGGCTTCTGAAATCTATCAGTGAGTCAATATTGCTATTGAGGCATTGTAAATAGAAAGTTTGCAGATTAAGTGAGTGAGGCATCATTTTTGGAGTGGTTTTTTATCCCTAAAGGGTTTTCCACTTGTCAAATTCTTTGACTTATGGTCTCATTGTTTTGATGTGTTAATGTTTTATAATTGTGATGATCTTTGGTTTGATTTAATATTTCTTATTTTAGATCTTTAATGATTGCATTCAATTCATGAATGTATTTATCATTAAAATATTAAGAGCATAAATTATTCATTCATTTTTCAAGGAAAAAGTTAAAATTTGCCTAAGACAATTATTCACCCCCCTTAATGTCTTCTTCACTCCAACATATTTTTCAAGGAGAAAGGTGTCAAAAAGTTGTTGCAAATTCATCAAAGCCATTCAAGTCAAAAAAATACCTAATTGAAGCTTGAAGACCTCTTTCTGTCTATTTTCTGTAGATTCAGATCCATCAACCCAATGAGAAAAAAAGTGTAGATCATGACCCATAGAGTTGACCTTTGACTTTGCAAATTTCTATAGGTGGACTAATTTACCATTAGTGGCAAATGAGTCCCATTTCTAGGCTAGAAAAATATTTTTCTATATTTCTATGTTCCCGACATCCTGAAACCTATTCCAGTAGATTTTACCAAAAATAGGACTAATTCACCATCTATGGAAAATGAGTCCCAGTGGGCTTCAACAGTGAATTCTGTAGCATTCCATAACCTTCCCATATTTCTGTTTAGTTTCCAGGTGCACCTCAATCAATTTCATTAAGTTCTTTTTGAATTTGCATATGTTTCTAGTTCATGTTTACATACAACACTATGTTTTCAAACACTTCATATTTCTTAGTTGTGCATACATAATCAATAGGTTTTGTTCATTTTCTACATTTATTGCATCTCATCTAGCCACATTACACCCACATCACATCAATCTTTGAATGTATACATTGCATTTTGGCCCAATCTTTATTCTTTTAGGTGAAAAACGCTAAAAGAACTATAAAGCATTTGGGTGCCTAAATCTTTGTTTACATTTTGGTGAACCTGACTTTAGAGCATTTTTTTTGTAATTCCAAGTGCATTTTTTATCCTAGATTTAGTTTGCATCATTGCACGGGTTTTCAAAAATTGCATTAGTGAAACTATCATATAGCTTTCATTTTTGCATCTTCAATCATTTTAAAACATTGAAATTTTGCATCTACATCATAGTTTTGTATAAGAAAATCTTAGAAACCTCAAATTGCATTTAAATTTTTTGAAAAAACTCAAAAAAGTTCATCCCTAGACTCATTTTCCACCCTTGCCGAATTAGTCCAATTTCACATTTTGCACTCCACTTTTTGGAATTTTTTGGGCATTGTTTGCATTTCTATTTGTTGTTATTACATCTCTATTACAGTTTCCAAAATTTATATCATTAGCATTTGATTGCTCCTAGTTTTTATTTAATTTTCATCCACCCCACCTTTAGTAGCCCTTGTATGAGTGTTTGGTTCCCTATTGATAATACTTTAGTGAGAAGAAGTTCACGACTCATGGCATCCCGTGATAACACACTCATTGTGGACCTTGGGTTGTCTTGAGCTACTACTCTTGGTGTTGAAAATAGTGCATTAGGCATGGATCCCACCTTTAGCAATGCTTTTCCTTCCCATAACATGCAAGTTGACACACAAAATGATCACATTCCACAAGACAAGATCATTAACATTCATGAGGACTTAGCACATGTGAAACAAAACATGTCTTGAAAACATTTCAACTAATGTCATAAATGTTATAGACAAAATCCATTGTCTACTTGAATATAATGAAGGCTTAGATGTTATGAAAAAAATTGTTGAGATATACAATAATCATATTCCTTCCACTTCTAGTACATCTCAACCAACCAACACTATGGTTAGTCAAGGGTGACTTAACACTCCTCCTTCCATAGTAGCATCTATACCTACCTATACCGCTCCCCAAGTCACAACCACAATGCAACAGTTTAGCAATGTGATTCCTTCCTTGACTATTCCTACTAGCAATCCTAATTCTTATGTGGCATTGAATGTTCTATCCTATTCCACCATACCATCTATTAGCATTCCATTCACTTTCCCTACCACTACATACACTCCATCACCACTTTCTCTTCCACCTCATACCACTTACACTGACCCTCTCCTCACGTAAGTTTTCCAAACCATCTCCTCCATGTAACAACAAATATCCACCATAAGTCAAATTCAAAATGTACCACCCACCTATTATGTCCATAGCATCCCATTATCTTTGGAAATATTAAGAACATTGATGCCACAAGGAATTGAGATACCTAGATTTGAGAAGTACGGTGAGAAGGGTGATCCTACTAATCATGTTAATGCTTACACAACCTTATTCAGTGACTTTGTCCTTGACAATAAACTATTGGCCAAATTGTTTCCTATGACCTTAAAGGAAACTTCCTTGGAGTGGTTTACATCCTTACCAAACAATTCAATTCATTCATTCAATGAACTAGTTGATGCATTTATGAATCATTTTAAAGTGCACATGACTCCCAAAAATACAATGGCTAATCCAATGAAATGTAAACAAAATGTGGATGAAAAAGTAACCGATTTCATCTCACACTATCAGTCACTCAATGCCCAAATCGATGTCAAGGTTCCTGGTTAACATATTAGAAAGACGTTGATTGAAAATTTACAAAGTCACATGCAAGATAAATTGACCATGTGATTAAATTTACCTCTTTCATGCACCTATGTACAACCCTTTGTGACTACCACAATTTGATTAGTAGTCATGATTCCAAATCCACTACTAGCCGAACTAAAAAATTTGAACCTAGCACTTCAAAAAATTCACAACCATTTTGAAAACCAAACAAAAGGTTCTTACAATTCAACCCCCCTCCTTAACAACCAACTCAACCCATCAACAACCAAGTAATAGTTGTTACAGCCACGATACCTTTTACTTATGGATATCCTAAAAGATATTTCACACCTTTACCAAACACTCTTCATAACACCATGTCCCAACTATTGCAGTAATAGATGATTACTTTACCTACTGTTAAACCATTAGATCCCACTACGCTTTTATCTCCAACCTTTCAACCCAATGCTTATTGCCATTATCATAGAAAAAATGGACATGACATAGAATAGTGTAATCATATTTAACACATAGTGCAAGACCTCATTGATTTTGGTCGTCTATCCATTTCAAATGCTAATGTTAAAGGAAATATTTTTGTTGCTCCACACAATCAAAATTTGCAAATTTTTACCAATCTGATGCCTAAACATGATGTATCATTCGTCAAAGCCAGTGAAACTCAAAAGAATGATGTGATGACTATTCATAAAGTTTTTGAACATCCTAATCGTATTCCACATACGACTTCTATTAATCAATGCATGATATGGTAGGTGTGATAGACGTCATCCCTCGCAAGGGCCCAACTAAGAAATCTCTTGAAATTACTTTCTCTTCTAAGGATATTCTTCTAAATCTTCCTGATGGTCCTCTTTACATAGCGAGTCATATTTATGATAAGCCCACTAATGGGATACTCATAGATCCCACCTGTGGTGAGAATGTGATCACTAAGGAATTTTTGGTATTACATGATCATCTTTATGACTTGATAATTATAAAAAACTGAGAGCATGGATCAAAACACACAATGGTTTTATGTGCCCTATGATAGGATCAATCATCCTTCCATTATAGATAGGACCTAAGATAGTGGATGCAACATTCTCTATCATTCCACAATCAGATCAATTTTGTTTGTGGCTAGGCCATCCATGGCTTCACTCAATGAAAGTTGTTCCTTCATTCATACAGAAATGTCTAAAGTTTTTGCATGACAATGACATCTTCACTATTCACCATAGTGGCTTTAACCATTTTTATTCTAAAAGAAACTTTGACTTAGAAGCCTTTTGGCCAGAGCATATGGAACTCATAACACCCTACAAATACTTCTTTTTTCATTTCCTATCAAAAATTCAAATCCAAACGAATAGTGGAATTATCTCTTCACAACGTATCCACATCCACTTCCGACACTCCCATCCTAGATGAGACAATGCTTCAACCTAAACCTAAACTAACAACTCCAAATCAACCAGCAATAAACACTTCACCTTCATCATCCAAATGCCTGAGAGATAATGAAACCAACCCCATCATGACCTCTCGCATAAAACAAGTTTATAAAGTAAAAGAGAAAGTGATTTAACCACCTCCCATGGTTCCTTTTGTTCCTCCCCTTAGGAAAGAAAAGGAGCCTATGGTAGATCAACCTGCTCTTACACCAACACAAATTCAAAATAGAATCACAAGAAACCAAGGTGCTAGGGAGCATAGGTGTCATCATCATCTCCTTGCTCGTCAATTACAAATTGAAGACAACAAAGAAAATCAACATCTGCATTTGACAGAAGCAATGCATGATGACCCTCCTCCCCAATCACAACTAAATGATCCAATACAACAACCACAACTCATAATGCACCCTTCTTTGGAAATTACCACCCATCCTCCTATTGTGATTAATCTGGATGACAATGATGAGATCACTAAAATAGATGAAGAGGGGCATAATGATCTGAATACATTATTTTCCTCTTCCATGAGCTTAAATGACAAATTATTGCATCAAGTGTAGAACCTGGTACTTCGCATAGTTTTGAACTTGCACTTGTACCTTTCACTAGGCAACCACCCTCGGCATATTGTAAACATGATTGGGAGGTAGATGACTTGCTTGGCGGTTGACTTGCATCTGCCTTACTAGTATTTTGCATTTAATTTTCTTTTTATTTTGTGTTTTCATGTGTGTACCGTGCTCCCCCATAATGTGGCATTTGATGTTCTCTCTCATATTTGTACCTTCATTCTTCTATATTTCATACATTACTTTCACTTGTGTTCTCATTTTGGGGGTGACGCAAAGCATTGAGATGCCCTATGTCTCTTCCATGTTGACCCAATAGGTCTTTTTATTTTCCTTTTCACTTTTTTTTTTCTGTTTTCCTTTTGGGGATGACGCAAAGCATTAAGATGCTCTATGTCTCTTCCATGTTGACCCAACATGTCTTTTTATTTTCCTTTTCACTTTTTTTTTGTGTTTTCCTTTTGGGAATGACACAAAGTGTTGAGACACCCTATGTCTCTTCCATGTTGACCCAACATTTATTTTTATTTTCCTTTTCACTTTTTTTTTGTGTTTTCCTTTTGGGGATGATGCAAAGCATTGAGATGCCCTATGCCTCTTTCATGTTGACCCAACAAGTCTTTTTATTTTTATTTTCACTTTTTTTTTGTGTTTTCCTTTTAGGGATGACACAAAGCATTGAGACACCCTATGTCTCTTCCATATTGACCCAACAAGTCTTTTTATTTTCCTTTTCACTTTTATTTTGTGTTTTCCTTTTGGGGGCAATGCAAAGTGTTGAGACATCCTATGTCTCTTCCATGTTGACCCAAAATGGAATTTTCTTTTTCTTTTGTTTTCGCTCTCTTTGTGTCATTCTTCCAATTTTATGTGTATTTAAGGAATTATGATAGTTCTGAGCTCTTTAATCAAAAAATTTCAACAACATACTAATCCCAAATCCATAGATCCCTTATCTGTTTGGTGTGTTCCTTTTTGGGGGAAACCCCTCTTCCTTTTGTTTCCTTTCCTTTGCATGATGCAGCCTTACTCAGACATATGACTTGGCATAGGGGTTTTCCAAGTTGGCTCTCATGTCTTCTTTCTTGTTTGAATTTTTCCTTCATAAGCATGATCTATCTTCACATATTACATTCATCTTTATGGCCTGATGTGAGGCACTACATCCCCTAAGTTTCAAATATTCTATTCTTCGGTTAGTCCTCTCTTAGAGACATTAGACACAATGTTCCCTAAGTTATAGACCTTGCATGAACTAAGGAAGACTCATTTGAACATCTTTTGCATGTTACATTTTGTATTTACATGGCCACCTTGCATGACACAGCTTGCATTCCTATGGTGCCATTGCATTTTTTCATGAGTTATAAGCATATGAAGCTTTGATTGTCTCATGAAGCACAAAATTCTTTTTCTTTACGGTGTCTTCTTAAAGTTATCAAGAGGTATGAATTTAGTATGGTCGAGCAAGAAGCCCATTTGAAGGAATGAATTTTCCCCATTAGCCACCTTGTGGATTTATCACACCATGGAAAACTATAAGTTTTGTGGCCCCAAAGTGAGTATGTTGTGGATTTCTCACCCCACAGACAACCAAAAGTTCCATGGCCCCAAAGTGAGTATACTTGGGCCTTCTCACCTAGTGGACAACCATGATTTTTGTTTCCCTAGAGTGAGTATGCATATTGTAAACAAATAACCTAGATATAATCCACAACAAGTTAGAAAAATGATCAAAGATTTCTATTCTTTCCTTCATTCCTTTTCATCACTTTCATGTGTGTTCATTTGTGCTTATGATTGGTTTTGCATGGGATCTTGATCCTAGCGGCTTGATGATCCCTCTTGACTATTGTTGTCTCATCTTACCAAGCACTAGTACATTCAAACCCCTCTTTATTGCATGTTTGGCTACTTTAGTGTGAGATTGAAGCAAGTTCACCCTCTCACTAAAGTGGGGGCTAACTGTGGACATGAAAAAAGTAACCCTTCTACTTTTTCTTGTTTTGTTCCTCCTTGCACTTATTTGGCTTTATTTCACCTTGATTTAACATTGCAATGTGGCCCACACATTCACATTAGGTCTTGAATCTCTATAAATCATTAAGACTTTATGATGTCTTGTAAACGTGTTGTGAAGTGTTGTAAGAAAATTTTACTCTTTTCTAGACTCTTCTTATCATAATTCACTTACATACCCCCTTTTAATCACTTACCAAGTCTTATTTTAAAGTGTTGTAAAGTCTTGTAACAAAATTTCACACTTTTCTAGACTTTTCATCACCAAATACACCTTTCTTATGCTTTATTTGGCCCCTTTATCCACTTATAGATCTTAATTAGGTGTATTTTTTAATACAAACCCGAAAAACATCATTTAATACAATATAATTCCTGAAACCCATTCACATGCCTTGAGTGGGACCCATTTGCCACTAGCGGTGAATGAGTCCCTCTTGGCACAAGAATCAAAATAAACTTAAATTATTAGTGGGTTTTTATTCCTAAAGACATAAGGTCAAACTATGATGTGTTTTCAAGAAATTAGGGCATAATTGTGTATAAATACATGATTTTCTATTGATTTTAACCCCCAATCATTGAAATAAACATAGTTCATTCATGCATAATAACATTTAAGCATTCTAGCATTCTCATCATTCAATCAAGAAATTATCAAGCATCTTAGAGCATCCATTGACATATCTTCAAACTTCAACAAGGCTTTAGTGAGTTTATGACATTGCATGTTATTTTTTCATCATTCCTTTCTTGATTGATTATATTATCAAGGGTTTGATTACCAATGTGGGGTTTGACCAAGGAAAACCCTATACTCTAACCCTTAACCCTTTTTCCCTCTTTCCATGTCTGTTTGCAGGTCTTATAGGTAGATTTGTCTGGGAGAAAGGTGTCAAAAAGTTGTTGCAAAGTCATCAAAGCCATTCAAGTCAAACAAAGACCTAATTGAAGCTTGAAGACCTCTTTCAACCCATTTTCTATAGATTCAAATCTGTCAACCCAACAAGTAGAAAAGTGTAGATCAGGACCCATAAAGTTGACCTTTGACTTTGTAGATTTATGTAGGTGGATAGATTCACCATTTGTGGTGAATGAGTCCCACTACTAGGATGGAAAAAAGAGTTTTCTAAGGTTCTTTGTTCCTGACATCCCAAAACATGTTCTGATAGACTTTACCAGAAATAAGACTAATTTTCCATTTGTGGTGAATGAGTCCCAGTGGGCTTCAATAGTGAATTATGTATCCTTCCAAAACCTTCCTAGATCTTCTTTCAATTTCCAAGTGCACCCTAATCAGTTTCATTAAGTTTTGTTTCAATTTTCTTATGTTTCTAGTTCATGTTTGCATACAACACTTTGTAAAACTTCCAAACACTTAATATTTCAAATTTTGCATACATAATCAATAGCTTTTGTTCATTTTCTACATTTATTCCATCTTATCTAGGCACATTACACCCACATCACATCAATCTTTGAATGTATACATTGAATTTTGGCCCAATATTTATCCTCTAAGGTGAAAAACCTTAGAAGGACTATAAAGCATTCAGGTGCCAGAATATTTGTTTACAACTATCATGAAAAATAATAATGATAGGTAGAGATAATCTGAATAAAACTAAGAAAATGACAAGTATACTCCATGAATTATAGTGTGTTGGTTATTTTAATATAGCCAAACTTGATCTTATCGCTTGCCTATGAATTTTCTAGAACCCAATAATCAACAAGTGTAAGGATTGGCCAACATACAAGTAAGGATTTTGACGCCCTTACTTCTACTCTTCGACCTCTATGAGACCTAGGAGGGTAATACTTGTATGTTCATATGATATTCATTTGATCAATAAAATTTCTACAAACAAATAAATTCCTATAAAGCGCTAATAGATAACATTCATCAAAGACTTGGCTGACCTTTAAAAAAATTACTATTTTGTTGCAAGGAATATGATGATACTTTAGATTGTTATATTATAATTGAAGATTTTTTAGATGATTTTCATTCTTATTTTAAGCCCTTGATCAAGTGCAAGACTAACTCATTTATCTTTAGGATAACCAAATGAAAAGAGTAGTGCCCTATCTTGGGGTAACAAATTCATATTCATAATAACCAATAATACCTTAGCAATTTGAATTAGTAATTAATGGACTATTGAAATACTATATTATAATATCTAACTCACTATGCCTAAAACACAACTACTTTCTAATCCTATGCTCTTTCCTTACAAATTTGTAACCTTACTTTACCATTTAATCAATTATTTGAATCAAAGAAAAAATAAGATCACTCATTCAATTAAAAAAATTGAAGATAAATGAAAATATCATTAACCATTTCATTTATAATCTAGAAGAAAATTACATAGGAGAGAATGTTCTTTCAAACTAGCATTTTTATTTATAAACTACTACTACGATAAAACTATTTGAGATTATTACAAAACAACTCATAGCCTAGACTCCTTACTAACCTATTCATTTGTGCATGAATTTACAATATATTCTTTTCATAAGCTTAGTTTTCCCACTTAGACCATTTTAGACCCAAAAATCAAACTTCTTAGTAATCAACCCTAATATCCCATTTATAGAAGAATGGAAGCAACAAGCTTCAAGCTTAATTATCATTTCAATTACATTTATTGTTACATACATTTCATTTTTAGGTTTAGAGAACTCCCAGACAATAACCCTTAATCATTTCAGAACAAGGGAAAGCAACAGACAAAACCCCATGTAATTGATTGAAGCAAACCAACCAGCCTTCCAAAATGTATCGTTCATTGAGCACCCAAATCCCTTCTCCACATTGAACAAATAAGATTTTCCATCAATGCCCAAGGAATAAACTATAATACTAATCAAAAAGGAATATTTTCCATCAAAAATACAAAGTCCAACACATCTCCCTCACACTAGCCCAAAAGATCTCCATGTTAGCACCAAAACCAAAAAATGATGTACATGCTGAAGAGAAAAAATTCGTTGTAGTAGCAATGGTGTCATCAAAAAAAAAACATGGTCAGGATGCTACTCTAATTCTTCAACATCAGAGTATTCCTGCTTGCTCAATGTTCACACTAAAACTAGAGGAACAACTACTCCTCCCTCATTAGAATCCTCATATGGCACTCGAGAAAGAAGATAATGTCCATACTTGAGGTCAGTATCTCCTCCATTGCTCGAAGGGCTATCTAAAACCTCAATGAGAGAGTTGTGCCTCCCCATGTAAGCTTTGTGGTAATTATTCTTCTTCCTTGTTTTTTTCTCAGGCTCAACTGTTCCTTTTAAACACACTAAGCCTCTTGGACCTCTTAATTGGTTGGATAGACACAGTTGACTTACCCATTCTCATAGGACACAAAGTAAGAACAAGAAAATATTAATTACAAAAGACTCACTAGCCTAATCCCTTGAATTGAATTTGAAAAATAGAAAACCCTCAAACCTAGACAAATTTAACTAGCCCCAGTGATAATAAAAACTTTTACTATCCCAAAAATATGAACTCTTAAACCAACTAATGCATGACTCAAATAGAGCTCATATGAAATTCAACTTACTCGAGATAGACACTTCAATACCTTTGCAATTAAAATCCTAAGACTCACATGCTTCCTCTTTGGCTCACATTTCTTAATTCTTGAAGAATGAAAATGGTGAGATAAAATGGAAGGCATCTACACTAAGTAGACAATTAGGAGCATGTAGCCATTAATGATTAAGGAGAGCTTTGTGTGTGTGAGTTGAAAACTTAACCGATTAGCTTTGAATCTGGGTCATTAATCTTTTTGGATTTAAAACACCATCAATGGTGATCTTCAAGCATCATTTTTGGCTTTTACAACTTGTTCCTTAAAAATGGTGATACCACCTCATAAATTCACCATGTTTATCCTTAATCTCGTTAGTCATCTCTAATATCATAATCATCATGTATTTCCACCCTAGTCCATGATTTTCATTTACATCCATGTATTGCTCATCATGGATTTTCCCTACCTTTTTAGACTTCAATCAGTGATGAGAGCACTAACACAATGAAATATTGGCCATTGGATCATTTTCCACCTTTGGCAACCTTCACCTCACATAACGCATCACTGATTCATGTTTGAAATTCCAAACCTCATCAACGATGGATGAAAACGATGGAACTAGATCAAGACACATGCATCTTCACTTAGAATAAATGGCACCAAAATATCACTCATTCACCCATTTCAAAATAGTGAAGGCTCATCAGGATTAGAGACATCATCGTTCATTACCAATTTGAACAAGAAAAGCACACAACTATCTGCAATGAATGATGGAAAGAAATAAAAAGAGCCTTGAGGTCATCAATCATCTCTACTTCAACACTCAAAACTCAAGAGAAATCAGCAATAGCAAAAACCTCCAGTGAAACAAAGAGAAACTCAAGAATCATGCATCATTGATATGAATCAAACATTCTAAAAGCCATCTATGATGAGTGATGGAGAAAGGCAGTGGATGGGACTTAAGTGAAATATTTAGCACATACACAATTTTTATTGAGAAAGGGGTCCGCCTAGGGAAACATATAAAAATGCCTCATAGGACTTAAACCATAATATTTCAAAGGATGTATAGTCCAAATAAGGTAAATCACTTAACCTTAAAAAATAAAAGTATTTCTCACCTAGGCACAAAGGATTGATAATTTTAAGGGCTTCAATGGCTCAAGATGTTTTAAGCTAACAGGGGATGGGAAATAGAAGGTCAACGATGGATCATAACATTTTACAAGGGCTAATACTTAAGGGTTTTTAGGAGAGATTTTTACAACAAAATCCCAAGGCAATAATAGTGGAAAAATCCTAAGCCTAGATACCTGAAACTAGCTGAATTTTGCAAAATTTTAAAAATGGAACCAAGGTTTTTGAGGGTTCCATCAGAATGATCATTGGATAAGTTTAGTTATACCTATTTTAAAGATCTATAAATATTATGGTGGAGATGTAGGAATGATAATGAGATAGTTGACCAACAAACAAATATGGGTGAATGTGATAAATATGAGAAGAATATGTTTAAAATACTAATATAATTATTCATAGGATGGCATGATTATCCTCTATCCTTTTCCATTTAATCCTATCCTTTTATCTTATTCACATGTATCATAATTAAAAAATTTCCTCATGTGGCAAGTATCTTCTTCAGATGTCTAACTAATTCCTTGTCTAGATTCATTGAACCTAGAAACCTAGCCAAAAGTCAAACTAACTTTCAATCTCATCCCTTCATTTAATGGTACACCTCTTAATCCCAACCATTCACATAAGGATGTTTCCCTAATGCACACCCAAAAACTGATCCCTTATCCCTCATGTGACACTTGTTACATGGATACATCTTTGATCCAAAACCTAATCCTTTTTCAATCCTATCCATCCATCACCCAATCAATCTTGACCCTTGATCTCTCTCATAGAATTTCTATAAATGAGAGGCCTTCCATCCCATTTGCATCATATTCTCTTCTCATCCTACTATTATGCTACTGCATTTTCTATCTACTTCTTCCATAGCCTATATTATCTTCATCATATTTTCATCTTGTCTATTTGATCTATCATCATTCTATCAATCCTCTATCAATATAGAAAATTTAGTAATGGGAACAATGCGTACCCAAATGATTGTGTTGTTAATGATAAGAAGAAAAAAAGGATCGAGAAGGATACATCCTTATGATGATAATTGAATAGTGTGATGGTGGAGGAAGGTTGTATAAAAAAACCTAATTGCGTAGAGTGATGGATAGAAGACTCATGAGTGAGGGTTCAATTAATGTCTTGTTTTATTTACTATTTTATACTTCTATAATTTTATCTACAATGTTTCACAAACTTTACCAAGAATTTATAGATCTTTTATATACCTTTCATACACTTTAAAGAAGACTTAAGTGTGTGGAAATATAAATGAGTTATGTTGACATATTCTTGTATGGATGCATGAATTTCTATGGGATTTAGTATGTTTCTATGTTTAATTATGATTATTAATAATGTGGGTACCTTAGGAATGAAACTAAAATCTTCCAACAAGAGAGACTATTAACCCGTATCAACAAGTTTTTCAATCTACAACATAAGGATTTTTGAAGCTTGCAAGGTTGAGGTCAAAACAATTACAACACAACACTTCCAATAGAGAGTGGAGGTAATCATTAAATTCTTAACCATGAGTCACCATATTATACTTTAGCTCATCGAATAAGACTACTAGGAGAAGAAGTATTTTCTGAATGTGACTAATTTATGATGTCACTATCCTCATTAACACATCTATGTCATGATAGTTAACTATCAAGCACAAAGTTTCTTCCTTTTCACCTCGTGGGTCTATTTGTTGGAATGATATGAGTAGAAGTAGAAAGTTGTTGGAAAAGGGAATCGGTTGGCTGATTGGAAAAGGAAATTGTGTGAGGTTTTGGGAAGACAGTTGGCTTTTTAAGGATCCTCTTATCAGAATTGAGAAATTCAGTAAGTGGATGAATAATTGTAAAAGGGAATTTGGTGTCTTGGTTAAAGATTACTAGAGGAACGGGGGCTGGGTTGATCTGAAGACCATTAGTCTAGATCTTAGCCCTGTTCAGTCAGCCATCAGGGCCTTAAGACTGGGGCTACACCAGGAGGAGGATATAGTTGTTTGGTTAAACAACCCGTCTGGTATTTTCTCAGTTTCTTCTGCCACTTCTATGTTGGTGAGTCTAGTGGAGCCTCCTCCCTTCTGGGATAAGGCTTGGATTAATCACTTGACCCCTAAAATAAATATGTTCTACTGGATTATGCTACATAATAAAATTCTCACTGTGGATAATCTTGGAAAAAGAGGAATTCAATTACCAAACAGGTGTTATATGTGCAGGAATGATGTTGAGACTGTTAATCATCTTTTTCTTCACTGCCCTTTTGTTTTGAATATATGGGGTAAAATTCTTGTGCTTCTTGATGTGGTCTGGGTTTCCCCTATTTCTGTTGAAGATTTCTTCATGCAATGGAAATCTCCTTCAAAAAATCCTTTTGTGCGAAAGCTATGGTATTTTGTTCTACCTTTTGTGTCTTGGAATATTTGGAAGGAAAGGAACAACAGAGTGTTTAGGGATAAAGAGATGCTGGAAGGGGACTTGCATGCTAAGATCATAAGAGCTATAAAGGAAAATTTATCTTTAATTCCAAGAAAAATGGTTGAGAAAGCTAATTGGTCTCCTTACGACTTTGCCATAGCTAAAAATTGGAATTCAAAATTAGTTGGAGTAAATGTCATCAAACCTGTTGTTTGTGGGAGAGAGAATGCAAGTTGGTTGCTGCCACCTTTGGGCTTGGTGAAAGCCAATTTTGATGGGGCAGCTAAAGGCAACCCCAGGAAAGCTGGTAGTGGATGTGTTTTAAGGGACAACTCTGAGGCTTTTATTGAGGCTTCTGTTGTGGACATCAGCACCCAAACTAATCATGTTGCAGAAGCTGTTGGGGCTTGTCATGCGGTAAGTTTAGCTTTCAAGATGAACATGAAATGTCTTTGGTTGGAGGGTGATTCAATGAATATAATAAATTGCATTTTAGGGCTTACCCCTCCCTCATGGACCATCAAAAAGTGGATCGAAGAAACTAAATTCCTATTAAGTAAATTTGATAAAGTGAAAGTGTCCCATGCCTATAGAGAAGCCAATAAAGTGGTTGATTACTTCGCTAATGAAGGGGTCAAGAAGGGTGGGGAAAACACGTGGAGGAAGAATGACTTCCTCCACCCTGATGTGAAAGTGTTAATTTATTATGATTCAGTGCATGGAAGAGAAGTTTGTCTTCATCATGATGAAGCGGATAAAGATTAGGTACGTCAATTTCATTAGATTTGATGGGACCGACATCATTTTCCTTTTCAAGAAGAGTCTTTGGCATGCTTTCTAGGTGTTTAACAAAATATGCTTTATCAGGACCCAGAGCAACAGTAGGGTTTTGTTTAACAAAGCTTTGAAAATGGGAGGAGAAAGAAAACATGTGGAGCCGAGCAGCTTTAAGTAGCATAAAAAGAATGACAAAGCTTGGGAAAGAATTGAGAAGGGAGGCTTAGTCCCGTATTTGGAAAAGCTCCATGGTACTGATGAGGGGATGCTGGACTATTTTGTTAAAAACTGGAAAAATGGAGAGATTGTGTTGTTTGGCAGGAATGTTAAGCTGAATGAGGATTTAATCGGTGAAATAACTGGTCTTTCAACAGAGGGTGTGAAATTTTATCGGGACCGTCAGTTCTCTGATGAAGCGGTCATTAAATTTCCTAAAAAAGATAAGGAGAAAGCTAAGTTGGTTAAGGTCGTCAATAGCTACTTTGATGTGGAGTCCATCAAATCCATATGGAGAAAATTCTTAAGAGTTATTATGGAGTATATTACAGTTGACGGGCGCTTCACCAGAGTGTATGGTTACCACTTTGCTATTCTAAACCACTTCCATCACAAGGTTCATATCTCTCTGCCTTTTTACTTATTTTCTTCTTTGAAGAATTGCCTTGATGAAGTTGAAAGAAACCCTAGGAAGAATGCTATTATTCACCCTTGTCTTGTCAGGCTCATATTTGAGCATTATCAAAATTTACCTACTTTTCCTAAAACTATTGATCTCGGAGATTTGGATGATGAGGAAACTGAAAGTAGTAGGGAGACTGACCCCCAGGCCCCCCCTGCTTGTACCCCTAATGGTCCTAATACCTATACTCCCCAGTCTCGGTCTTGTCGGAAGGCCCTTAGGGATTTTTCTCCGTTGTCTTGTCCTAATTTGTAGCCTCTGCTTGAGTGCCCTAGCCCAGGTTTTACTTTGCCGCCCTGTCTTAATCCCCAGCAGCCTCCCGGCTGTCCTACTTCAGGTTTGGTCTCTGGTCTTAATGGCACCTCTATTACTAAACTTGTCTCGTATTCTAGGAATTCCATGGAAATTCTTTTTGATAAACCTATGGTCAATAAGGAGTCAGTTCCTAGTGCCCCTGCATCTGGTAGATTTTGGAATGCCCCTTATGATTCCCCTAATCAGAATGAAATCAATTCGGCCTTGAATAAGCTCAATCTTGAGGACATTGTGGGTGTGGTGGAGAAAAGTACGGATGGTCTTTTCACTATTCTCAAGTGGACCTAGAAGGAAATCTGTTATTTGAAAGGCTGTAATATGGACCTAAGCAACAGGGTCATGGATTTGGAGAAGAAGATGAGCTGGAGTTGTAAAGAGACTGAAGGACAGGAAACCCCCTTACCAAGGAAAAGACAGCTTTCGCAGGAGGAAAGATTGACCAGTATTGAGTGCAATATATCCAAGATAGGCCAAAATATTAGGGCCAAGGTGGTGAACAATCACAAAATTTCCAAGCATAACACCATCATCATCAATGCTATGGTGTAAAAGCTCGAAAAAAATCAAAAGGGTTCGCTGGTTGTGGATTTGGACGCGGACAGAGGTGGTTGCAGATTTGCTGGTGAAGGGATTTCAACTTGTACCCAGGCTAACACTAAGAGGAAGACCCCGACTTCGTCACATACTGCTCAAATCCTCAAGAAAGGGTTATAGGATATGAGGGATGTTGAAATGGAGGCTGAGGAGCTGCTGAACACCTTGAATTAGTGTGGTCGTTGTTGTTTCTGGTTTTTTTGGGTGGTCCTTTTTTTGGACCCTGCTATCTTTTTTGTTGTTGTTTCCTTTGTGGGACAGTTGTCTGTTCGTTTGGACTTATTTTGTTATCTTTTTTTGTTTAAACTCTGTGGTTTCAGGTCCCTGTAAAACCTATTTTTTCCTTTTCAAAAACTATTAGGCACAAAGTTTTAAATTAGCTGCTCTAATCCTTCTTCATAGTTATTATTTTTTGTTATTAGATTAAGTCCTCTTCCTATCTTTGAGGAAGAGTGGATGGCTACTTTATGAGTCTGTTTCATTCTTAGAGGAATAAAAGTCCTCACAAACCCTGTATAGTGGGATCTATTGTCAAGGAGTAAATCTAGTTATTGATTGTTGTTCTTATTTGCTAACTGTTAGCTACTTTTTTGTTACCAGTTACAAAAGTAGATATGTGTGATAAAATAATAAATCTCTAGAAGGTTCTTGTCAAATTGTATGTAAGATTTCAAGGTTTTATGAAATAAAGAGAATTATTTTATATCATGAATTACTGGGTTGAGTAAGTAGGTTTTGATAACTTATGTGGTAGCATAAAATCAAGCAAGGGCCACTTGAGGTACTCCTACTCCACTTTATTTACTGTGGTTAGACTAAATAAAATATTATTGAAATTAGGTAGGTATTTAATAGTTAGATACATGTGTAATTCATGAATGTCATTCTATAGTTTTCGATTGAATTTTGTAGCTTATGTTGGTTTCATACTCTGGAGGAATTAGTTACACTTATTTAGTAGTTAATAGATATAGTCTTGAGTAATAGGAACCTATAGCATAAGGTAGCAGTTTATATTTATTTCCATGTGTAATTTCCTATAGTCCATTGATATGGGATATTTCTAGAATCCATGAATGCATATATTGTGCTAGCATTGTTTAAAATTTATGAGCCTTTGGTTGATAGTTAAATGTAGCCTCTTGTGAAAGATGAACTATTCAGTTAGGAATTCATCTTTTAAACTATGTGTATACCTAGTAGCACCAAGTTGATTAGATACTAGAGAGGCTCTATAATAAGGTTTAGGGGATTGGAGTTTCTCTTGATGTGGAGGGGATAAAGGTGTATGCATGACATGGGAAGCTTTCTAAACTTTTCTTTCACATAGAAAGTTATCCAACTTTTCTAATAGTCCTTGGAGGAAATGATGAGAGGTATGAGATGAAGTGGATTTGTAACATTAGGGTGATGCATATTGTAAGGATGTGGGAGATGAATAGGTATAATAAGAATTGGAAGCTTCCATAGATTGGTAAATTGAGGATGAGGACAAGGATCTTGAAAAGGAGTTGGAGATGTCCGTTTTGGATGTGGATAGGGATGGAAGGGAATACTGAAAAGAGGCTTAGTTTTCTTTATCAAAGGAAGGGAAAAAATAAACAATAGGAGATAGATTTGGATTAGATGGAGGTGGGGAGGATGAAAGTTTTGCAACAATCCTAAGGAAGTATCTAAGCATGGAATATTTATCATTTTTGAAGTAGTGGTGATGATGAAATCATTAATGGTGGATGGGGATGATA
Organism: Sequoia sempervirens; assembly: GCA_007258455.2. Taxonomy (NCBI): domain Eukaryota; kingdom Viridiplantae; phylum Streptophyta; class Pinopsida; order Cupressales; family Cupressaceae; genus Sequoia; species Sequoia sempervirens. The sequence continues at coordinate 69,606,601 of VDFB02193867.1, read as the reverse complement.
TGGATGTCAAGGATGTGTGTGGGATTCAAGGAAAACTATAGATGGGGATTTGATTTAACTTTTCAAAGGAAGAGGATGGATAAGAAATAGGATATGGATTTTTAGTGTATATATTTTGTTGAGGTTGTATGGATGTGGAGAGTTCATCTCTTTCCACAAGATTCTCATTATCATAATAGGGATCACACTCAGGTTGGTCAATGAGGCTATCCTCATCATCATCGTCAATGTAATGGGGTTGACCTTAAGTGTGATATTTGGTCTCATTCTATTATGATATGGGTGCTTGGCATAGGATTGGGTTGAAATTAATGATGGTGGAATAGAATAGATTAGGTTGGATGGAGTATTTATTAAAGATGGTTAGAAATGATAGAGGATTGATTGAAAAATAAAATTTTGGGATTAATATGGAATTAGTATAATGAATTAGAAATGTATTGGGGATTAGAAAAATAGGACCTAAGGATGAGTATGGAGGATGAAATAGGAGTTAAATTAAGGGTTGGATTGAGGAGGTTTGGAATGAATAGATGGATGAAGGATTAGGTTGGCTTGGAGATGGGATTGGAAACCTATTAATGGGTGAGGGATAAGGTTAAATAGGTTTAGAAGATGTGGATGGCTAGAAGATAATAATGGAATGAGGATAAATGTGTTTGGAATATTTAAATAGATCAAGTGTTGGATAAATGGAATTGGATGAAGAGATTGTAAGATTTCTTTGATCAGCATGAAGGTTTTTTTCTTTCTTGACTAAGAGATAGATTTTAAAGCACAAAAAATAGAAGTGTATTTAGGAATGGTGAAGATAGGTTTTCACTTGTTTAGAACAAGAAGACACACCAATCACATACATAAGCCTATAATTATTTGAGAGGGAGTGTTAACTGAGTGTGGGCCCACTATCCAAATACTAATACTTTCAAATGAATGGGTGAATAGGATATATAAAGGTTACTACCACCTTTACACCCCTTACCTTAGAAGTAAAAGTCCCTACAAATGGACATATGTCACCTCAAAAAGAGGTCATACATGGTGATTAACTCCAGGAATGACCAAATGTACCCTACACCACACTAAGAAAAGACTCAAAGGTCTTAAACTAAGATGAACAAGGTTGCTAGGGAGTACTCCAAATACCTCAAGGATACATGGGAGCCAAATCCATAGATGAAAGAGAATAATTCCAAATAACTAGGAGGAAATGGTAATGTACTCTCCACCTCCATTTCTCCAAGATCTAAAGTTCTTGGAGGATTAGCCTAGATTATCAAGATTTCACTTCTAAGAGAGGTGTATTTTGATTCACATTACACTCTTTATAATCTAATGAAACATGGGATTTGAGGTCATCCCCTAAGGTGATGAAATACTTAGGTAGGCCTCCTAAAAGGAATGATCGAAGTGTTTTTTATAACCCAATATTTCTTGAAGCACAAGGGAGAGCATACGCACATTGGGTTCCTTGAGATAACAATGAAAAGAAAAGAAAAAAGTAAGTGATGTTTTTGATCCTCAAGATCACACTGGGTGCAAGAGGAGAGAATACACACTAGTCACTTAAAGAAACCTGAAAAAATCTTCATAAAATTTATAGAAAATAAAATATTCTCTACAAGAAAATATATTAGTCATTTAATGGTTTTTCCTTTGACAAGTGATTTGAAGTTTCACCACAATGGTTAGAAAAATAAATGATCAATGAAAATTATTGTTAGAATGAAGATAACCATAAAAATTTGGAACCTCTTTTTTCAATGGAGGTTGGGACACTCACCCCAACGAAAGGGGGTGTGGCAAGATGGACATGACCACTCCCTAATAGAAATTTAAACGCAAAGAATGTGAAGGAAATTTTTTGGATAAGAAAAATGATATAATTTGAAACACCTGCAAAGGAAATAAAACAATTTAAGCACATGCATTTTAAGAGGCACCTTTTGACAGAAAAAAAGGTGTAAAAGCATAGAAAATAAAAAATTATACTTGTATAAATGCACGGCTTTGGGAAGTAGAAGCACAAATCAAAACATAAGTACAAAAGGTCAAATCAAAATCACAAAAACACAAAAAGAGCTATAAAAATTATACCTAAAAAAAGCATAGCTTTGTTGAATGCAAGCACTGAAATTTGATACAAAGGTGCTTAAAGTCATTGTACAGTCATCAAATGATAAAATGAAGGCTACCAATTATTTACAAAATCTTACCTAGTCAAGACAAAGGCATAAAAAGTCTTTGCACAAGAGCAACTTTATAGAGACCAAAAGTATGCAAGAAAGGGGTTAGGAAATGTACATAGAAAAATGGATAATTGGCATTTTCATGTCATTTAGGTTTTTCTCTTGTGATTCTTGACCTATTTTCCTTTTATTTAATGTTGAAATGTAACTTATGCAATCACATTAGGTCTTAAATATTCAAATTATGATGTCTTGTGAAGGTGTTGTGAAGTGTTGTAACACATCTCTACACTTTTCTAGACACTTCTTATTATAATTCATCTAAATATCATCTTTTTATCCCTTATAAAGCCCTATTTCAAAGTGTTGTCAAGTTTTGTAATAAGATTTCATGCTTTTCTAGGCTTGCTACCACTATTCACACCTTTCTTATGCTTTATTTGGCCCCTTTATGCACTTATAGTCCTTAATTAAGTGTGCTTTTAAATACAAACCCAAAAAACAACATTAAAAGCAACTTAATTCTCAAAACCCACTTGCAAGACTAAAGTGGGACCCATTTTCCATGGGTGGAAAATGAGTCCCTCTTAGCTCAAAATTCAAGATAAATTCAAATTTCTTTCATGTTTTTATTCACTAAGACCTTATGTTAGCCTATGATGTTATATTTTTAGGTAATTAGGGAATAAATGTGTATAAATAAGTGTTTTTCTATCCATTTTAACCCTCATTCATCTCATTCACTCATTCAACATCAATTAGCATTCTTGCATTCATTCTATCATAACATCATTCAATCAAGAAATCATCAAGCATGTTGGAGCAGCCATTGACATATCTTCAAATTTCTACAATAAGGATTTGGTGAGTTTAGGACACTTGCATGTTATTTATTCATCATTTCTTTATTCTTTTCTTTTCATTTTTTTATCAAGGGTTTGATTACCAAAGTGGGATTGGACCAGGGAAAATCCCTATACTCTAATCCTTAACCATTTTCCCCCTCTTTGCATGTTTGTTTGTAGGTCTTGTAGGAATATTTTTCAAATAAATAGGTGTTGGAAAGTTGTCAAAAAGTTATTAAAGTGCTTCAAGTCAACAAAACCATAATTCAAGCTTGAAGACAACATTCAACCCATTTTCTATAGATTTCACTCCATCAACCCGACAAGAAGAGAAGTGCAGATCTGGACCAACAAGCTTGACTCTTGAATTTGTAGACTTTCAGAGGACTAATTTTCCATTAGTGGCGAATGAGTCACACTTTCAGGTTGAAAAAATTATTTTTGTCAGAATTTAGTTCCTGACAATCAGAAACCAATTTTAGGACATTTTACTAGTAGGAGGATTCATTCGCCATCAATGGCGATTGAGTCCCACTGGTCATCAAGAGTCATTTTTTCCAACTTCTAGAACCTTCCAGCATCAGCATTCAACTTCTAGATTCACTCTATTCAATATCATTCAATTTTGTTTGCATTTGTTTATGTTTTCAGTTCACTTCTGCATATCATATTGTGTTTTCAAACACTTCACATTTCATTAGTTTTTCTTTCATAATCATTCAATTTTATCAATTAGCTACATTTATAGCATTGCACTTAGTCATAATTACATTGTACCTACCTTAATTTGAGGGAACCACCACAACTCTTAGGATTATCTCTCTCCTTTTAGGTGGAAAACCCTAAGAGTGTAAGAGTCCAAGTAAATATTTGGTTCATTTTGGTGAACCCACATATTGAACACATTATCTTTCTAATTTACACATGCATTTACATCCTAGGACTCAACATTAGCTATTGCATTAGCTTTTTGCATTGTTTTTGCATCCTAGGAATTATAAACTTGCATTAGTGAGTAACTCATATAGATTTCATTTTTGCATTACAAAACATTACAAAAACTAAAATTTTACATTTGCATCTTCATTGTGCATCTGAAAACCATAAAAATCACTTTAAATTTAAAAAAAAAACACAAAAATATCCATCCTTGGACTCTTTCACCACCCTGGGTGAATCAGTCTAGTTGCACTTTTTGCACAACAATTTTTGTCATTTTTACACTAGTTTCTACATTTTTTTTTTGTTGCTTTTCTTTTTAATTTGACATAACTCCTATTATTTTCATTTTAGTATTCGTATATTCCATTGCATTTGCATTCACCCCACCTCTTTTGGTATTTGTATGAGTGTTTGGTGCCCTGTTGATAATACTTTAGAGAAGAAGTTCCTGACTTATGGCATCTCACGATAACACACTCATTGTGGACCTTGGGTTGTCTTGAGATCCTACTCCTATTATGGACAGTGGCGCATTATGCATGAATACTACCACTAGTACACCTTTACCTTCACATACAATGCATGTTGACACATCAAATGCTCACATTCTGCAAGAGAAAGTCATTAACATTCATGAAGATTTAGCACATTTGCAACAAAAATTGTGTCTTGAAAAAATTTTGACCATTGCAATTCCTACTATAGATAACATCCATTGAATGCTTGAAAGTGATGAGGGCTTAGATGTCATGAAACGAATTATTGAGATATATCAAGAACATGCATCTTCCCCCTCTAGCACATCTCAACTAGAAAAAACTATGGTTAGCCAATGTGGATCTCACGTTCCTCCTTCTTCAACCATATCATCCATACCCACCTATACCACTCCTCAAGTTACAACAACCATGCAATAGGTTATTCATGTGAATCCTTCTTTCGCCATTCTGACCAGTATTCCTAGTTCTTTTTTGGCATCAGATGTTCCATCCTCCACCAACTTCACCTCCCTTAGTGTCCCCTTCACTTCTCCTAACATCACATATAATCCATCACCATTCTCTCTTCCACCTCATACCATCTACACTGACCCTCTCATTACACAACTCTTTTAGTCTATTTCCTCCATGCAACAACAAATATCCACCATTAACCAAAACCAAATTACACCACCCACATACTATGTCTATAGTACCCCATTATCTTTAGAAATCTTAAGAACACTGTTGCCATAAGGAATTGATATGCCTAGGTTTGAGAAATACGGAGGCAAAAGATACCCTACTAATCATGGCAATGCTTATATAGCCTTGTGTAGTGATTTTTTCCTCGATGATAAACTATTTCCTAGGACCTTAAAGGACACTACCTTGGAGTGGTTTTCAAACTTACCCAATCATTCAATCCTATCATTTAATGAACTTTTTGATGCCTTTATAAGTCATTTTAAAGTCCATACGACTCCCAAAAAGACAATGGCTGATTTAATGCAATGTCAACAAAATGCGGATGAAAAAGTAATTGATTTCATTTCACATTATTAGTTATTGTATGCTGAAGTAAATGTCAAGATTCTTGATTCACATCTTGAAATGATGTTTATCAAAAATTTGCACACTCACCTTCAGGATATATTGACCATGATGAAGTTTCCTTCTTTCATGCATTTATGGACAACCCTTTGTGACTATCACAACCCAATTACTAGTTGTGATTCAAAAACCACTTCTAGCTGAACCGAGAAGTCTAAACAAAGCAACCAAAACAACTCACAAAACTTCAAAAAACCAAATAGATGTTTTTTACAGTTCAATCCCCCTCCTTAAAAACCAACCCAACCCATGCCTAATCAAGTGGTAGTTATTAAAGTAGCAGTTATTTTTAACTATGGGGACCCGAAGAGACAATTTACACCCTTACCTGATACTCTCCATAATACAATGAATCAACTACTACAACAACAAATGATCACTTTGCCTACAGTCAAGCCACTTGATACTACCAAGCCTTTACCCCCCACCTTTATGCCAAATTATTATTGTCATTTTCATCGCCAAAATGGACATGACACAAAACAATGTAAGGATCTCAAACACATAGTGCAAGACCTCATTGATTTTGGTCGTCTATCCATTGTTGGTGTCAATGATCAAAGCAATAAGTTTGTTGCACTCCCCAATCAAAATTTACAAATCCTTACCAACCCCATTCCTAAACACAATGTTTCATTCATCAAATCCAGTGAACCTTCAAACAATGATGTGATGAATGTTGATACCACTAATGACCAACATGATATTACTCCCAATGTTACACATATTAATCCTATTGATGAAATTTTAGGAATGATAGACATTATCCCTTGTAGGGGCAAAAAAAAAAATCTCTTGATATTACCTTTTCTTCTCATGGTATACTTAGAAACCTCCCCAATGGTCCCCTTTACATTGTTGGCTGCATCTATGATAAGCTGACCAATGGGATATTAATAGATCCTGCCTAGGGAAAGAATGTGATCACAGAAGAATTTTTAGTATTACATGATCTTTATCAAGATGATTATGAAAAACCAACATGGATTAAAACACATACTGGTTTTGTGTGCCCTACGATTGGATCAATCATACTCCCATTATAGATAGGACCTAAAACATTAGATGTGACATTTTCTATAATTCCACAATCAAATCAGTTTCATTTGTGGCTAGGTCATCCTTGGCTTCACTCGATGAAAGTTGTCACTTCAGTTGTTTAGAAATGTTTGAAGTTTCCACTTGACAATGAGATATTTTCCATACACCATAGTGGTTTTAATCCATTGTCTTCTAAAGGTAATTTTTCCTTAGAATCCTTTTAACCTAAACCTATGGAATCCATAAACCCTCACAAAGATTTATGTTTCATTACCTATCAAAAGTTCAAAGCCAAATGAATAGCCCAATTGTCTCTTCACCACATGTCCCTATCCACTTCTACTATTCCTATCCTAGATGAGACAATGCTTCAACTTGAATCCGAACTTAAAAAAATAATGCAAGCCCATGAGAAACCAACAATAAACACCTCATCTTCATTGTTTAAACACCCACGAGATAATTAAATCAACCCCATCTTGCCTCATCACATTAAACAAGTTTATAAATACAAAGAGAAAGTCATTGACCCATCTCTTATGGTTCCTTCCATTCCTCCTCCTCGGGAAGAAAAGGATCCTATGGTGGATCAACCCACTCTTCCACCTACACAACTTCAAAATAGAATCAAACAAAACCATGGTGCTAGAGAGTGGCATACGACAAATTCATCGCCAACAATTCACCAATGGAAAATTCACCATCAACAATTCACCATGGAAAAATTCACTGCCATGACAAATTCATCGTGGGAAAATTCACCGCTGTGACAAATTCAACGCCAAGTAAAATTCACCGCTAGCAATTCACCGAAGTGGAAAATTAAATGCATTAATGTTTTTTAATATATATTTCAAAAACTTTGAATTTTTTTTTTTTTAAAAATTCACCTGTATTATAATACAATTTTATTTTTTAAATATTTTTTATGTTTATTTTGATATGAAAATTCACTAATTTTATAAAAAGTTAAAAGAAAAATAAATTATTTACTTTAATTTCTACTTCAAATATTATTTTATTTTTCCATGTGTTTATTTATATATATAATTTTTTATTTTTTCTTTATTTTATACAATAAACATAAAAAAAATATTTTAAAATTTATATATTATACAATATTGTATCATGAAACAATGGAATTTTTTTTAATTTTATATAAAATATTATCTATACAACTTTTTATTTTTCCACATGTTTCTTTGGACAAATATTAAAAATATATATTTTTCCATGTGTTTATTTATATTAAATTAATTTTTATTATTTTTATTATGATCAATTTTTCCATGTGTTTATTTATGATATTAAAATTAAGTTAATTGATTTATTTTTAATTTTATTATCATAAAATATATTGAAAAATATTTTTATTTTTATTATCATAAATGAAATTCTCTAAAGATAATACAATTAATTTTTTATTATCATAACTCAAATTATTCTTTTGCAAAAAAAAAATCAAAGTTTTTGAAATATATATTAAAAAACATTAATGGCGGTTAATTTTCTGCCTCGGTGAATTATTGGAGGTGAATTTTACTTGGCGGTGAATTTTCCCACAATAAATTTGTCATGGCGGTGAATTTTTCTACGGTGAGTTGCTGGCAATGAATTTTCCATTGGTGAATTGTTGGCGATGAATTTTCCTAGAGCCCTAGAGAGCATAGGTTTCATCATTGTCTCCTTGCTCGTTAGTTACAAACACAAGAAACAAAGAAAATCAACCTTCACCTTTGATAGAAAGAATAAGTGATCACCCTCTTCCTCCCAACCTACCACAAAATAGTACGTTACAACCATCACATCAAAATGATCTAATACAACAACCATAACTCTTGGTACATCCCTCATTGGAAATTACCATCTGTCCTGTCATGATTAATCTTGATGATGATGATGATGAGGAGGAGGAGATCTCTAAAACCGATGAAGAGGTGCATAACGATATAAATTTTTTATTTTCATCTTCTATGAGCTTAAATGATAAATCTCCTACACCAAGTGATGAACTTGGTACATCCCCTAGTTTGGCACTTGCGATTCTCCCTTTAGATAGTCAACCACCCTCATAATATACTAAATATGATTGGGAGGTGGATGACTTGTTAGATGGTTGAATTGCATTTTCCTTAACTATCCTTTTTACATTTTTCCTTTTCTTTTCCTTTGGAGTGTTTGCATGTGTGTATCATGTTCCTCCGTAATGTGCATTTGATGTTCCCTCTCTCTTTGAGCACTTCCTCTATTTGTGCCTCCATTCTTCTATATGTTGTACATTGTTTTTTCCTTTCACCTTTATTTTTTGTTCTTTTTTGGGGATGACGCAAAGCATTGAGATGTCCTATGTATCTTCCATGTTGACCCAATCGGTCTCTTTTCCTTTTTCTTTGTCTTTAACTTGTGTTTTCCTTTTGGGGCTAACTCAAGGCATTGAGACCAAAATGTCTCCTTCATGTTGACCCAAAAGCTTTCCCTTTTCTTTCACCTTTTTGTTTTCCTTTTGGGGAAGATGCAAAGTATTAAGACCACAATGTCTCTTCCAAGTTAACCCAAAGCAGACTTTACTTTTTCTTTTGTTTTCATTCTCTTTGTTTCATTCTTCCAGTTCTATGCTTTTTAGGAATGATGATAGTTCCAAGCTATTTAAAAAGAAGCATTACAACAATGAACATACTGACCCCAAATCCATAGATCCCTTATGTGTTTGGTGAGTTCCTTTTTGGGGGAAACCCATCTTTCTTTTGTTCCTTTTCCTTCACATGAAGTATCCTTACTCAGAAACGTATGAATTAGCATAGTGTCTTTCCAAGTTGGCTCACATGTCTTCATTCTTTTTGCATTTTTCCTTCACTACTTTAAAGTAATTTCTCAAAGAAAGGTGTGTATCAATTCCTTTAAAGTGGGGGCATACATTGGCATTATTCATTTGCATTCTTCATTCTTAGTGTAGCCTTGTCAGTTCATATGATGCATTTTTCACTTTGTGGATGACATTGGGTGCAATGTCCTTCATAAGGGTGATCTATCTTAGCATATTGCATTGCTCTTAGTGGCCTGATGTGATACACTACATCCCCTAAGCTGTGAATATTCTATTCTTTGATTAGTCCTCTCTTAGAGACATTAGACACAATTTTCCCAAAGTGAAATACCTCACATGAACTTAACAAGAATCATTTGAACATTTCTTTTACATTTACATTTTTTGCATTCATATGGCCACCTTACATAACGCAGTTTGCATTCCTTTGGTACCACCCTATTTGTTCATGAGTTATAAGAATACAAATCTTTTCTTGTCTCATGAAGCATGAACTAAAATTTTCCTTTGTGGTTCCATATTAAAGTTATTAGGAGGTATAACTTTGATATGGTTGAGCAGGAAGCCCATTATAAGGCACAACTTTCCCCATAGCCACCTATGTGTTTGTGAGTGCATACCATCCAAGCATATGTTTCTCACCTATTGGAAAGCCATGAGTTTCGTCACCCTAGAGTGAGTATGCATTTTTCCTTTTCATACAAACAACCTAGATCTGATCCACAACTAGCTAGACAAACGATTGAAGCTTGATCCAAATTTTCCTTCTTGTCTTTCTCTTCTCTTTCATTTGTTTGTTCCTTTGTTCTTATGTTTATTTTTCCATGGGATCTTCATCCCAAGGGCTTTATCATCCCATTTGATCATTTCTATTTCATCTTGCTAGCATGAGTGCATTTGGATCCCTCTAGATATGCATGGCTACTTTAGTATGAGTTTGAATCAAGTTCATCCTCTCACTATAATGGGGGATAAATTTACCATAGAAAAATGGATCATTGAAATTTTCATGTTCATTTAGTTCTTTCTCTTGTGATGCTTGACCTATTTTTCTTTGATTTAATGTTGCAATGTAACTTATGCATTCACATTAGGTCCTAAATATTCAAATTATGATGTCTTGTGGAGGTGTTGTGAAGTGTTGTGACACATTTCTACACTTTTCTAGACTCTTCTTATTATAATTCATCTAAATATCATCTTTTTATCCCTTATCAAGTCCTATTTCAAAGTTTTGTAAAGTCTTGTAACAAGATTTCATGCTTTTCTAGGCTTGTTACCACTATTTACACCTTTCTTATGCTTTATTTGTCCCCTTTATGCACTTATAGGCCTTAATTAAGTGTGTTTTTTAATACAACCTGACAAACAACATTAAAAGAAACTTAATTCCTTACGCCCACTTGCAAGCCTAAAATGGAACCCATTCGCCATGGGTGGTGAATGAGTCCCTCTTGGCTCAAAATTCAAGATAAATTTGAAATTTTATTTCATTTTTTTATTCATTAAGACCTTATGTCATCTTGTGATGTATTTTCGAGTAATTAGGGCATAAGTGTGTTTAAATATGTGTTTTTCTATCCATTTTAACCCCCATTCATCTCACTCACTCATTCAACATCAATTATCATTCTTGCATTCAATCTATCATAACATCATTCAATCAAGCAATCATCAAGTATCTTGGAGCAGTCATTGACATATCTTCAGATTTCTACAAAAAGGATTTGGTGAGTTTAGGACACTTGCATTTTTTTAATTCATCATTCCTTTCTTCTTTTCATTTCATTTCTTTGTCAAGGGTTTGATTACCAAAGTGGGATTTGACCGAGGTAAATCCCTAGACTCTAACCCTTAAACATTTTCCTCCTCTTTGCATGTGTGTATGCAGGTCTTGTAGGCAAATTTTTCAAAGAAATAGGTGTTGGAAAGTGTTCAAAAAGTCATCAAATTGTTTCAAGTCAACCAAACCCTAATTCAATCTTGAAGACAACATTCAACCCATTTTATGTAGATTTAACTCCATCAACCTAATAAGAAGACAAGTGTAAATCTAGACCCACAAGCTTGACTCCTAAATTTGTAGATTTTTGGAGGAGGATTGATTTACCATCAGTGGTGAATTAGTCCCACTTTTAGGCTGAAAGTTTTATTTTGGTTAGAATTCAGTTCCCAATAGTCAAAAACTAGTTTTAGGACATTTTACCAGTAGGAGGATTGATTCTCCATTAGTGGCGAATGTGTACCACTAGTCATCAATAATTTTTTTTTCTAGTTTCTAGAACCTTCCAGCATCAACATTCAACTTATAGGTGCACTTTGTTCAATCTCATTCAATTTTGTTTGCATTTGTTTATGTTTTTAGTTCATTTATGCATATCACACGGTGTTTTCAAACACTTCACATTTCATTACTTTTGCATTCATAATCAATCAATTTTATCAATTAGCTATATTTAGATCATTGGATTTGGTCATAATTACATCATACATACCTTAATTTAAGTGAACCACAACAATTTTTGGGTCTATCTCTCTCCTTTTAGGTGGAAAACCCTAAGAGTACAAGAGAAGTACATAGACAAACAAGAATTGTTGGTTCAAGAAAAATTCAGCTTTATACTAAATGAAACTATAAATTTTTGAAAACATAAAATCCTAATAATATTTAAAAAACCTAGCAAGAATTAGTTTCAAAAAGTAAAAAATATATACTTTTAGTATTGAAAATTCATTAGATTTAGAAATACTTAACCAAATGCAGCTTGAAAAGATAGAGCTCCAGAGATAGAAAGGGTTAGCACTCATGGGTGATCCCACAATAGTGATTTACACTTTTTGGGACATCTTGATTTTTGTTAAAATTGGATATTTTTAGAAAATATAATGATTTAAGCCTTGAAAAGTTCAATTAAAGGATTCCAATTGAAGATGGTTTGATCAAATCCCCTTGGATAGAACCCCACTAGTTTTAAACAATGCCTATAATAGAGTCCCCTTTACACCTATCAAAATGATAATAAAAAACCACTTTTGATTTACCTTTTTGGGGATCAAATGGATTCATTTAAAAAAAAAAATTTGTATGTATGTAGTCCTTATTATAAGC
>VDFB02193867.1:69489883-69593959 GCA_007258455.2 Sequoia sempervirens | reverse complement strand
AAATTGACATGCTAATTACTAAAATTTGACAAAGTCTGAAATATTTTAAAATCTTCCAAAAACTAGAATTTGCATTATAACTCCTATAGACCTAAAACCACTCTCAAACATCTTTCCTATATACATGAAATATAGCTTAAAGTATAAGAAAGTAAATGTCCATATGAAAATGTGAACTTATACGTAAATGTTTATTTCATGTATATAGTTTCCCTTGCAGAGAAAGAGAAAATCAAAGAGTTTAGAGAAATTCATTCCAAAAGTCATGAATTACATTTGGCGAGTGCCAAGTTTGGTGCTAGCGAAATGAAGCAACCCATTTGGTGCACGCCAAATTTGGTGTGTGCCAAATAGGTTGCATTGGAAAGTACCAACCTAATGGGTTGGATTTTCCATTGGGAATCTGATCTGAAGGTTTGGACAACCCTTTCATGCAAAATACATGATTTTCTGAAGGAGTGCCAAATTTCCTCATATTTACGTATGTGCTCCCCATATCATTTGCATATCTTTCAATGCAAGTTTATAAAAAAACCGTGATAGCGTTAACCTCTCTCTTAGCTAACTAAATATATAATTATTTTTTCATTTTGATTTAGTTACGGTTTTGATCCATAGCTTCTATTATAATTGACTTTTTTTTGCTAAAATCATTCATCGAAACACAAAACAAAATACATTTGAAACTAGACCCCATTCTACACATGATGAAAATAAATCAACTTTTGATTAGTTTCAAAAAAATTAGGGGGGAGCACGCTCAAATTTAAGCTTTTTCAAGATATGTCCACTTTGAAAATTCATAAAATATTATATATTCAATAAAAAAATTATCTAAAAGGAGGATAAACTACATAGTGTTAGCTAATTTATCACTGTTAGGATTTTCAAAATTCTAAAAAAAAGTTAATCAAAAAGGGGGGAGCCCCCTAGTGCTGTACTATTTTTTTTAATAAAAACAAGACTTGTTTTGGACCCCCCCTCTTTGAGACCTTTAATCTTCATTAATTTCAAAAAGAATTAGTATCTTATAAACTAGATTCTGAGCACTTCAATTTTTTTCTTGCTACATCTTGAAATTTTGAGCGTAACTATCTTCATTTTCTTGTGCAAATCCAATTTTGTTGATTTTAGAAAAAAAAAGTGGCATCTTAAGAGCCAAAATTGTGTCACAGATCCATGCACTTACCCATATCTTACAAGTAGAGTTCTACCATGAAGAAAAATGTAAAATAAACTATTTCATCCATTTGGTCATCCCAAACTAAATTCATAACTCAACCTTTATTCCGAAGATATCTTCAAAGCTTATCCTCAATGTTGGTTCCCAAGAATGGGCCCACTTAACTCAGCCTTATTAAATATCTTATCATGCAAAAATGTTAAATCCAAGAAGCCAACTTGGGCTCCCAAGGTAGGTCCAAGTCAGTCTCTATTAACTGAAACATATCTCTCCACCATTCATCTAAGAATGATCATCCCCTATTGACTGAAAGTAGTCACTTGTTACCTGTCATGTAACTGAAGTCATTAGTCATGCATTCCAAGTCAACTGAAATCAACTAGCATTCAACTGAAACTAACCACATGCAACTCATGATAAATGAACCATAACTAAAATAAACTAAACTAATACTATACTAAATTGAACTAAACTAAACTAAACTAAACTAAACTAAAATAAAATAAACTAAACTAATCTGAATTGAATTGAACTAAAGTAAACTTCATGCATGTAAACATCAATCCCTAACTTCTAGGATCTTTACATGCATTACAAAAGTGTTATCTTTTTTCTCCAAATAGTTAACTTAACTTGAGTTGGGTTCCACCTTCCATGTGGGTGCCCCATGTGCTCTTATTATTTAGAAACTCATATTGGATGCCCTCACATGCTCCTATCATTTAGAATTAATTAAAAATGTCAATTAACATGATTATTTAATTTAAAATTAATGTCTTTCTAATCCTAGTGTTGGGGAACACTTTCCAAGGACTTAGGAGATACATGAAATAATGTTTAGGATTGCAAATAAATGGAATCCTATTTCCAACATTCTCCCACTTGACATTATGCATTGCAATTATTCTAAACAAGGAATATTTATTATAAATCAAGTACAAGACTCAAGGCCAATGGCCTTCCTACACCAAGAGATCTTATCTATAGGAATTGGATTCATAAGATAATTTGCAACATTAATCAAAGTGTCAACTTTCTCAATTAATACCTTCCCACTCTCAACCATTTCTCACACAAAGTGATAATGAACATTAACATACTTAGTACGATCATGATACATAATATTTTTGGATAAACAAATAGAACTCTTACTATCGCATTCAAGTCTAACTTTCTTGCAATTATAACCAATACCTTTCCCAAGTCTATAACAAAATTGCCTCTTTAGAGGCATTTTTTGCAGCCATGTACTCTGCTTCTGTGGTGTACAAAGAAACCATGGGCTACCTATTACTCATCCAACTAACCGCAAATCCAAACAAAGTAAACACATAGCCACTTGTCAACCTCCAACTATCTAGATCTCCGGACCAATCTGAATCAACAAAACCCTATATTTCCAATGATCTATGCATAATATCAAGGTTATTAGAACCATGAGAAACTAAATAGTAATTAGAATTACCTCATAAATATCTAAACACCCTCTTAACATAAGTCCAATGTTCTTTAGAATGGTTAGACATAACCTACTTAGAACTCCCACTACTTGGGCTATATTTGGTCTTGTACAAACCATTGCATACATTAAACTACCAATTGCACTAGCAGGAATTTCCTCATAATCAAAATCAGATTTAGGACTCATGTGTAAACTTAACTTTCTACCAACTGGTAAAGGAATATTAATTGGCTTACTCTCTTGCATGTTATAGTATTTCAAAATAGTATCAACATAGTTGCTTTGACTCAAGGAAAGCTTTATGTTACCTCTATCTCTGTTGATCTGCATACCAAGGATATATTTTGCAACCCCTAGATATTTCATCTCAAATGTGCTCGAGAGTTGTGCTTTCAATTCTTTGGTCATTAACTTGCTATTACCAATAAACATTTCATCAACACACAAGATAATAATCAAAAGTTGACCATCAATGAATTTTATGTAAACACAATGATCTTCCTCACTCCTAACATAACCAATTTTTAATGGAAAAGCATCAAAATTTTGGTACCAAATTCTTGGTGACCATTTTAATCCATATAAAGATCTCTTTAACCTACAAACTAATTCTTCTTCTCCTTTTACAACAAAACCATCAAATTGTTTTATATAAATCTCCTCATCAAGATTCCCATGAAAAAAATCATTTTTCACATCCATTTGCTCTATCTCAAAATCATAGGCAGCAACAATAGATAAAACTAATGTAATAGAAGTTAATTTAGCAATAGGAGAGAAGATTTCAGTAAAGTCACGAACATCCTGATTCTTGAATGGTGTCCCATTATCAGAGATAATAGCTTGGGGAATGCCATATCGACATATGAGATAGTTCAAGATGAACTTTGATATATGTTCCCAGTTATATATGTCATGGGTATGGCTTCGACCCACTTGGTAAAGTACTTAGTGGTGGTTATGATGAAATTATGGCCATTAGATGAAGTGGGACTGATTTTTCCGATGAGATCGAGCCCCCATTGTGAGAAGGGCCATGGTGTAACAATAGGATGGAGCTCTTGAGCTGGAGCATGGATGAGGTCTCCATGTTGTTGACAAAGTAGACACCTTTTGATGTAGTTGTGTGCCTCTTTCTCCATAGTGGGCCAATAATACCCCATCCTCAGTAGTTTCTTGGCACAGGTCATTCCACTCGAGCGTGAACCACAAATCTCATTATGCACCTTAGTTAAAGCATTCAAAGGTTTGTTAGTCTTAAATAAGTGTAATAAGGTTCCCTCTATGCTTCTACGGTATAAGGTATTTCCTAGGATGACAAACCTAGAATATTTTTTAATAAAAGTTTTTTTTAATCTTGAGGGTATGTCAGCAGGTAAGACACTTTTTTGTAGGTAGGTATAAATGTCATGGTGCTAGGGATCTCTAGGAACAATGATTTCAGACAAAATTTTTGAATATGGTACCTCAAATGTAGGCACGAGAAGCTGCTTTACCAAGAATTCATATTTTAGGACATTGCGAGGGATTTCTAGTAAGGATCCAATTGTTGCCATGGTGTCTACAACTCTATTGTTTGTTCTAGGAATTTTCTCGAATTTGATCTCGATGAAGGATTCTTTGAGAGTCTCCACCAGTTTCTTGTATGGAGTGAGCTTATCATCCTTAGTCTGGTATTCACCATTCACTTGATTTATTATCAATTGGGAGTCTATGTATACTCTGAGGGCCATGATGTGCCATTGCACTGCTATTCTGAGGTCTATGGTTAAAGCCTCGTATTCTACAATATTTTTGGTGTAAGGGAATGCCAATTTATATGATCTAGGTACGTAGTCCCCTTGTGGGGTGATGAAAAAGACACCAATTCATGATCCATGTTACATGTATGAGCCATCAAAATAAAGTTTCCAGTGATCAGCTATGCTAAGGTTGAAGATGGATTCATCTAGAAACTCTGATATAACTAGATTATTTGAATAGATTGGTGCTTTTGTAAGCTGGTTTTCTATGACTTGACATTTGATTTCTTTCCACTCTACATATTCAATGTCATACTTTGATAATATCATGACCCATTTGGCCATTCTTCCAGTGAGTATTGCCTTTGACAATAAGTATTTGAGGGGATTAATCTTGGCAATGAGTTTTATTTTGTGTGCCAGCATGTAATGTCTAAATTTTTGTGAAGCAAACACTACTACTAGACATGTTTTTTGAATGAATGAGTAGTTTAACTCATTCCCAACCATTGGTTTTCTAATATAATTGATGGCCCTTTCTATCCCATTTTCGCTGTGTTGAGCTAGAAGAGCACTGAGGGCTATTGCTATTGCTGACCCAAAGAATTAATGGCTTTCTTGGGATCGGTGCATGAGGACTGGTGTTGTAAGTAGATATTATTTGATGTTATTGAAGGATTCTTCACACTTGTTATCCCATTTGTATGCTACTCCCTTGTGATGTAGGTGAGAATATGGATTATGTTTATCTACCAGTTGTGCTATGAACCTTCAGATGGACTGAAGATTGCCTTGGAGACCTCTCAATTGTTTTAATGTTTTGGGTGCCTCCATCTCAAGGTTTACTTTTACCTTAGCAGGTTCTACCTCAATACCTCTCATTGACACTATGTATCCTAGAAAATTTCCTAATTGTATGTCAAAGACACACTTCTTTGGATTTAATTGAACCTTATATTCTTCCAACCTGTCAAAAATGGCACTTAAGGTTGCTATGTGATCCTTCCTCTTTTTAGATTTGGCTAATATGTCATCAACATAATCTTTGATAGTTTTATGGATTATTTCATGGAATATTAACACCATGGCTCTTTTGTATGTTGCTCCTACATTCTTCAAGCCAAATGGCATCATATACCAATAGTAACTCCCCCATGGAAAAGTGGAGGTTGTTTTGTGTTGGTCTTCTTTAGCAATAATTATTTGGTTGTATCATGAGAAACCATCCATTAGGGAAAGAAGTTTGTGCCCTGCCATTCTGTCTACAATCATGTCAACGCTGGGCAACGAGAAATCATCTTTTGGACATGCTTTTCTCAAGTCCTTGAAATATCTATAAATTTTGATGCTCCCATCAGATTTTGAGACAGGAACTAGGTTTGACACCCATTCTAGATAGTCTATTGGTCAAATGAATCTTGCATCTAATAGACTCTTTAGTTCCATTTTGACTAGCAAGGCAATTTGAGGGTGCATTTTCCTAAGTTTTTGTCAGATAGGCTTTGGTTCAGGTTACATGGCTATATGATGAACTACAATTTTTGGATCGAGCCCTAGCATGTTAGCATAGCTCCATGCAAAATTAACTTGTCTTTCTCTTAACAAGGCTGCTAGGAGCTCTTGTTCCTCTGCTAATAATGACTCTACATATAATGTGATGTGTGGGGTCTCCTCTGTTCCTAGATTAACTAGATTGTATTTTTCTGCTAGGACTGTTGATTTTTCTTGATGAAGAGCTCTAAAAGGAAGATTGAATCCCCTATCTTTAGGTGCCTTAGGAAGTTTTCACCATTGGATGTGTCCTTTCCTTTTACTTTTTTCAGGTCGAAGAGCGCTATAGTGTGGTTTTCACTCAAGGACCTAGAGATTATTCTCATTTTTTCTCTTTTGTGACTGAGGGATTCAATCATCTCCCCATAGTATGCACGTGTATCTAGCTCAATGATGAATCCTGATTTGTGATCCCCACACAAAATATTCTCCCATAGTCCCATGAATTCTAAGAGTACCTCATCATTTTTTAATGTGTTAAGAATTGGTAGTCCTCGTTGGTCATAATCGATGAGTTGTGGGTAAACTAGACAAATTTCATGGTTTAATTTTTAGACTTATAAGATAAAGTGCTAATCATGAGAATGGTGGTGTCCTTAAAGAGCTTGGGTACGTTGGTTATGGGATCCTCATCATCACTACTATTACAAACATCAGTTATGTCAAAAGTAAAATTATCTAAGACATGGTCAGTGGATACAGGTAAGCGAAGTTCAACTAGTGTTGGTTCATGGGGAGTCTTGACTGCTTTAACTAGGGGACCTTGTCCATGTATAGTTATACTCGGAGGGGTACATCCGAGGCCAATATTTCTCATTCATGTCTCAAGAATGAGGGGCATTATAAGCCCATTTTCATTTTACCCCAGTTTCTAGTTTATGTCATAGCCCATTGCAAGAATCATTTGTAAACCTTTACTTTTATCATTAATTGGTAGATTAGTTGTTGGTCTATTATCTTGGTATAGGAGATGAGATGGGTCCTCCTCTATAAATTCTCAGCTGAGATCACTCCAACTTCTGAAGTTGGGATATTCAGGGGATGTTTGGGAAGTGGAGGCTTGATTTGATTGTGCATGTCCTCACGATCTAGGAGATTGTGGTAACTCTCCTATCACAAAGTAATTTTTTGGGAATCATATAGTTTCCACAACCATTCTCCTAGATGATGAATTTGATATCAAAGATGGTGGGGATGGTGGGAATGGTGGATGTCTCTATCGTAGAAGTGGTGGCAAGAGTGGTTGGATCAATGTACAGTGTTGATAGGCCTTCCTCATTTTTAGGTACTTGAGGTATTTTGTAGTATTTTTCCTCAAGGTTCTTGTAATAGGAGAATGGTTCAGGATCTCCATGGATGGTGACCTCTTGTCCTTCATATGTGAATTTCACACATTGATGGAAGGTTGATGCTACTTCTTGCATTGCATGGATCTACGGACATCCCTAGGAGAATGTTATAGGGAAAGTCGAGGTCCAGGACTTGACAGGTGGTTTCCATGATAGTTGGACCTACTTGAATAGGGATTTGGATTATGCCTCGAGACACTCTTTCCTGATCATCATATGCTCTCATTGTAATAAATTTTCCTTTGTCTATTGAATCCTCTAAGATTTTTAGGTTCTTAATGAACTTAAGGGAAAAAATGTTCAAACCTGCACCTCCATCCACTAGGACTCACTTGAATTTATTTTTATGCACCAAGACCTCTAAATAGAGTGCACAGTTGTGAGATGGTTGAGCGAGAAAATATTGGTTGAAGACTATAAAGATATTCAAGGTAATGATGTTTCCAACCATCGTTTGGAATTGTTCTGCATCAAGATTTGTGGGGACAGTGGATGAAGCCAATGTTTCCTCAAGGATTTTCTTGTGGGAAGATGATATTTTTAATAAATCCATGATGGAGATTTGTGCCAGGGTTCTTTTTAGCTGATCAAGGAGATTGTAACCATTGGGAAAAAATCTGTGGTTGGGTGTGGGTGCTCTGTTTAGCTGGGATGGGCCTGCAATGGTAATTTTGTTTCCTCTTGTGGTGACTCCACAATTGGCATGGGCTCCTTCGATGGTGAAGGTAGCACAGTAGTCATCTAGGGATGTTATGACTTGGTCATACACATGATTCATGTTCTTGAAGGTTCCTTTCCCCTTATCATTATTATTGTTCCCTTTATTGTTATGGTTAGGCATCAAATTCATGTATATTTTGAGATTTTGATTCCCTATTGGTTGGTCCACATTTATGATTCTTTGATCAATGAGGTCTTGGACTAAGTTTTCAAACCTCATGCAACTATTAGTGGTGTTCCTTTTGATTTTTTGGAAGTCACAGAGCTGATTTTCATTGTACCAAGGAGGTTTCATATCTAGTTCAGGTGGTAATTCTCATAGGTGGGAGACTTGATGAGTTTTTTCATTTATCAATTTCTTCATGATGACTTCAAGTGGTTCCCCAAGGGTGGTTTACTTCTGCTTGGTGAATTTCTTGTTTTGCTAGGATGGTCCCCTTTAATCATTGATGTTATTGATCACTTGATTGTTTGGTTGTTGTGTTGTGCTCATTGGATGGTTGTTTTGATGATGGTTTTGGATTTGTTGTTGTGGTGCGGGTTTGTTTTTCCAAGGGGCGCTGATGACAAATGTGGAATCAACGACACGATCATTGGAAACATTATTGTTTCTTTCCCATGTGCAAAGTTTTTCATTATTTCTTGTAGATGGGTGACTGTTCTATTGTTTAGGATATGAAGTTGATCCTCCAAGTTGTATCATAAGGGCTCATTCAATGCTAAGCACCTTGGAAATTAACTAGTGCTACGTGGTATCTCTTGGAATTTGAGATGGAATGACAAGAGGCCATCAATGTTGGATATGATATTGCACCTTGTTGTTCCTCGGGCATGACCCATTTGCTCTGATTAGATTTGGATCACCATCGTTATAGAAATGAAGCAAATTATTCATTCTTACCTTGTTTTAGAGCTGATAGTTCCTCTAGACTGACATCCATGGCGATATTGCA
The DNA here is from genome assembly GCA_007258455.2 of Sequoia sempervirens. NCBI lineage: Eukaryota > Viridiplantae > Streptophyta > Pinopsida > Cupressales > Cupressaceae > Sequoia > Sequoia sempervirens. The sequence goes on along the minus strand of VDFB02193867.1, from coordinate 69,584,999 downwards.
TGTGTAGTTATTGATGAATGTGTCTATGATTTCTTGGAATGTTTTGATGCATGTAGGTAGGTGATAGAACCATTCCATGGCATCACCAACCAAACTCCTAGGAAATAGCCTCATCAAATAAGTATCATCATATGCAACTTCCATGAAATGAACCTACAATTCCCTGATGCGATCTTTAGGGTTTCTCATCCCATGGTACTTGTCAAACTTGGGGATCTCAAATCCCTTTAGGAATGGTTTCATCACAAGGCTACTATCGAATGGATAAGGACACAAGTTGCTAGATGTTTTTATGGTTCTCCCTTATTGAAGATTGAGCACTTGTTGTGAGAGTAATTTGATTTTTTTTGCGACATCATTTTGCAGATCAGGGGGTGGGATGAAAGTTTTCTGAGGTGGTTTGCTTGTTGATCGGATGGATGGATTGGTTGGTGGTATTTGCACATTCTGTTGAGCCATGTATGCTTGTACTTGTTGTATCAACAATGCTTGTTGTTGGTCTTGTTGTTGTTGTGCTAGGATTGCATGTTGTTGAGCCTGATGTTGTTGTTGTTCCAATAGTGCTTGTTGTTGAGCTACTAATTGGGTTGCTTCCTATTGTTCTTGGTATTGTTTTAGTGCTTGTTGATGTGCTTGATGTTGTGCTACTTGTTGTGCAAGATACTACACTTGTGCTTGTGCTTGTGCTTGATATTGGGCTTGAGCTTGAGCCCGAGCTTGAGCCTAAGATTAAGCTTAAGCTTGAACTTGAGCTTGTGCTTGTATGGCTTGAGCTTGTGCCTAAGCTTGTGTAGCTTGTTTTTTTTTTGTTGCAATAATATTTGGGCTTGGGTATCCTGTTGTGCTTGTAATGTAGCTTGAGAACCTTGAGTAGCTTGTGCAACTTGAATGGCTTGCTGAGTAGCTAGTTGTGTGGCTTGTTGAGTAGCTAGTTGTGTGGCTTGTTGTTTTTGTACTTATAGGAATAACTTTTGATAGGAAGCTTCTTAATTGGATTGCAACACAATAGTGTATTAGCTTCATGTATTGGAGCTTGGTGGTGGTGGTGGTGTATTTAGAATGGTGCTTGTTGTGGTGGTGAGAGGCATTGTCATGTTGATGACTGGGGTTTGATTAGTAGATGGTGTGACTGATTTATTTCATCCTTGAGAGACCGTGTTTTAAGATTTTAGGGGGGTGGTTGATGATGTGAATGTGGTGGTATGTGTTATCAAGGTAGTTTCCATCTATTTTTCTAATGTTGATGACAAGTTTTGAGAGTTTGGCATGATGCTTTGATTGATGTTCGAGATGTTGGTTTGATTTTGATTGATATTTGGTAAAGGGGGAAGCTATAATCCAAGAATTGGTGTGGATAATAATGACAATGGTGGAAGTGGTGAAAATTTGAGGGATGTGATCTCTTGAGGAAATGGTGTAGTGTTGAAAATGCCCCTGGTTTGAACATGTCACCCTCTCCTTGTGAGGTTATGGGGAGAGAGGTTTGGGGTGTTGTGCGAAAGGATGATGATGATGGATCATTGGGATCATGGAAAGTGAGAGGGACATATGTATGCGATGGATTTTGGGGGTACGGTTTTCCCCAAAATGGTGTTTGCATCCAAGTCATTGATTATTGACAAGGGGGTGTGTTTGTAAGGTATTGAGAAATGTGTTTCCCTTGTTAAGACTAGGTTGATTTGGAAATCATGCGAAAATAACATATGTGTGAGAGAAAATTTTGTTATCTTTGCTTAGTGATTTTATTTTACCATAAACACTTCTTTGATTAGATTTTCAAACTAGATGTCCAATGTCCCAATTTCTTCGAATCCCACAAAGTATGTTATATGAATTTTTTTATGAAATCAAGGCAAGGGTTACCTATTATTTAACTTTAGTAGGAAAATTGAGATGTAAATCCAAGTTTTTAGAAATATCTAAGGATAAAATCCCAAGGGAAAGCAATAACACATAAATTTGGTCAATTGTATTTTCCTCCTAAAGAGTTTGAAATTTTGATGATGATGTTAAATGTTTGTTTCCAATTTTTTTCAAACAAGGACAATGTTTTGTAACCAAGAACAAGCACAACCTTATGGATATGAAAGACTATATTCGTTGATTCCCCACTTGGACAAGTTCAACTATGCTTATCTTTAGCAAATGGTTAGATGCTTGATCCCACTAGCTCCCCTCCATGAAACTCGCATGGCATGCTTTCCATTTCTACTAAAGACCATAAAAGTGTGGGGAACCTTCAAAATGACTATACTTGCACCAACAAATAGATAGGAATTTTGGTCTTTCTACAACAAGGGTTTTAATTTGGACTTTATGTTCATAGGAGTTGACCCATCGAGGTGAGAGACCATTGTTTCCCTTCTCATCAGAGCCAATCACGTGATACTCGCCTTTGTTCTAATACCCACTTTTATATCCTAGCTAGAAATACTCTTGGTTTTAGAGTGTTACCGATTGAGTCGTTCCCTTGGGTGAGTATTTTTTCCCTAAGGAAAGCCCTCTAAGATAAACAATAGTGAGCAAACATATTTGTAACCCAATCAATCTTTGTTGAGAAACAAAGAGAGCATATATGTGATAGGTTTGGCTCACACTCACAAGATATTTTGTTCAATTTTAGTTCCAAAATGAAGTGTGGAGGCAATTTCTTTATCCCAACCTAAGACCACCAATTTTTTTTTTAATTCTCAAGATTGTTGTGAGGCGCAAGAGAAGTGCATATGTCTTTTCAATGGTGTTAGTTTGAGTAAGTGATCATGAAAACAAAGTAGCACATGTTCTTTTTAATCCAAAAAATCAATAATGACTCCTTTTTATAGCACCAAATGAAGTGTGAGAATTTTCCTTGTTCAATTATTAGCCCCATACAAAATCTAGTGAGTTTGTGTCCTAGAGTTCATTTTAAGCTCCTTTTGTAACAAGAATTTAAAATTTTCATTTTAGAGCACAAAATGAAACTAGTGAGTCCTAAGCATGAAAGATAACAAACTTTTCCTTAAGAGGAATAGTGAGTCCTCTAAGAGTGTTGAACAAACACTAGAGTGTTTTAAAACACTTGATATCATGAAATGAGGTCATCATGCTTCTTTTCCTCTTCACCTTTGATCAATACAACCTACAAGAAAATTAGTTAGGTTCTGCAAAAACGAAGGTCAAGAAAGCATAAAATAGACCAAATAACCAGATTTTGATGAAAGGCATGTGTTATAAATAAATTTTCACTTTCTACTTCCCTCCAGTGGTGCAATCCACAAATCCATCATAGTTTGAAAACACCAATGGTGTTGTATAGTGTCACTATGTAGCTAGACCAATGAGCATGAAGGCATCATTATTCTGGTTAGTGGTGTAGTTTGGATTTTGAAAAGATTCCAGCAAGCCAAAAAAATTCAGCGATGTTGTTTGGAATTTTGAATTCTGGGCAAGAAGTATGGAGCATCGCTATTTGAAATTTGAAGCAGTGCGATATGGAAATACTGAGTTCTTAGCGGTGCTAAACAATGATGCTGACGTTCCAGCGATGGAGTTTTCTGTAAACACACAAAAACATAAATAACATGGAATTTTCTCAAAAAACATGATTTGATCTTCTAGTTTTCCCTCCTTCTAGCACTAAAATGTGAACCAATATCCTATACCTACAAGAACACAACAAATAAACCCATTAATAAGATCAAATGAAAGTTTGAATAGAGATTCCTCAAGAAATACATTTGAATGCAAAAAAAAGGAATGAAATGAAGAACACAACAAACTTAAAACAAAGATATCAAATCCTATTCTAACACAAAGCAAACTCTTAATCTCTTGAGGGACTTGGTGCCAATTTGATGTGAAAATTGTCCCTTTACCAACTTCAATGATGTGATGAAGATGATTGATGATCAAGAGTGATCCACTTGATAAAGACCTCCAATGTGCTCCAAGATAAAAATATGCATAACCTAGCTAAGATTCGACTAAATTGGATGAAAATTGCTATGGATTTGAGTATATTAAGTTTACTCAAGTTGTGGATGATCAAATGAGGAATGAAGCCTTTTATTTATAGAATACCAAGTTGAAGAGATTTCCAAAATAGAGCAATGTGGGACTAAGAATCAACAAATGGCAAGATGCCACTTGTCAACATGTGAATGGATGGAGGATGTGCAAGTTTTGAAGAATGTGTCAATAAATGCATATATTTGAAATTTGAAATTGTTGAAATGACATTTAAGAGGGAAAGAAGGTGCATTGAATGCCACTTGGCTCAAGGAAAAAGGATATTTTATATGGAGTAAATGCCTTGTTGGAAGGACAAAGTCCACTTGGATTTTGAATTCAAATTTGAAGAATATTCCTTTATTATGTCTTTTGAGAGAAAATAGACATTTAATAAATGAATTAAATCTATTTTCATTTGCAAGTTGCAAAAGCTAGAGGATGGGACATGAGAAGAGATTAAATTAATCAGGGTTAATTAATTTAATGAGAGGTCAAAATGATGTGACATATTGATTTAGATTTATGGATTGATTTAAATCAAATATGAGAAGAATATGATTTCAAGATTAATTAAATAAAGTTTTTAGTTTTATTTAACCAAGGAGATGAAGTTAGATTAAACTAAATAAAGTTTTCATTTATTTAATTTAATGGATGGACTTTAAATAATTAATCAAATAAAATTGGTTATTTAATTAAATAGGAATCATTAGATCAGACTGATTGATTTACTTAACAAAAAAGGATGGCTTGATTAGATAAATGATTCATTTAATAAAGAGAGGAACATTTATGAATTTAATCAAATAAAGGTATTCAATTAAATGGTTAGACTGAGGGATGATTTAGGATGAAATGGTGTTAGTGGTCGGGATTAGATGTGTAATGTCAATCAGTACATTTTCTATGTCTACAGGATCCAACTTAGATCGCTTCTCATTAGGCACATGAACAAAAGCCTCACAACCAAAGATCCTTAAATGTGCAACACTAGGTTTCCTACCTAACAACATTTTGTAAGGAGTTTCATCTTCAATAGATGAACTAGGGGATCTATTGATTAAATAACAAGAAGTACTTATAGCCTCAGCCCATAGGGACCGATCTAGCTTAGCACTACTTAACATACTCCTAACTCTTTCCATGAAGGTTTGGTTCATCCTTTCTACTAGTCCATTTTGTTTAGGTGTATATGGAGTAGTTTTCTATCTCACTTGATTCCTTCATGCTTACAGTAATCATCAAATTCCCTAGAACAATATTCACCACCATTATCTAATCTCAACACTTTTATCTTATGATCTAACTATTTCTCAACCAAAGCTTTAAATTCCTTAAACTTATTAAAAACATTAGATTTTTTATGCATAAAATAGATCCAAGTGTATCTTGATACATCATCAATAAATGTGACATAATATCTAAATTTTCAAATAGAGTCAATATCCATAGGGCCCATTACATATGAATGAATAATCTCTAATAATCTTTTAACTTTATTTGTTCCACTAGGAAATTTAGACCTAGATTTCTTTCCAAACACACAGTGCTCACAAAAGTCATTTTTTCCAATATTATAATTAGGAATACCATCAACCAATTCCTTATTAAGAATGGTCCTAAGACCTTTTTCGCCAATGTGGAACAATCTATGGTGCCACAACATACATGTATCTTTAGATTTAGTTACATTGGCTAAATTATTTATGTTGGAGGTATTCAGATTAAACAAAGTCCCAATCTAAGATCCTTTAGCAACCACCATATTCCCTTTCACAAATTTGCAAGCACTTTTGTCAAATGTCACATGCATTCCAAAATCATTGAACTTAGAGATAGAAAGTAGATTTCTAGCAAGTCTTGGAATATGTAAAACATCATTAAGGGTCTTAACCCTACCATCACTGAAACACAACTTTACCTCTCCTTTTCCAACAATGTTTGTTGTATTTTTGTCTCCAAAGAAGAGACCCCCTCCATCATATGAAGTATACTTAGTGAACCACTCCTTGTTACGTGTCATATGATAGGAGAAACCTAAATCAATAAGCCAAGAGTTATCAACAATAGTATTAAAAGAAATGACTAATGCATCATTACTGTCATCCATGAATTTTTCTATAGAAGCATTAGAACTATTTTTCTTACTCTTACAATCCTTCTTTATATGTCCAAATTTTCAAAAATTCCAACAATTTACCTTACTCTTACCAGGTGTTTTAGACTGTCCTTTGGACTTACCCTTTCCTTTCTTGTCTTAGATTCCTTTTCCTTAGGCCTACCTCTTACAAAAAAAGGCATATTGGGAGCTAGTTTTAGACTTCCTCCTCATCTCCTCTAATAGGAGAGTAGGAATTATATTGTCCATCTTTGGATCTGCACCACTACAACTAATAGCGACAATTAGATTTCCCAAGACTCTGGTAAAGAGAAAAGTAACAAAATGCATTTATCTTCATCTTCTACCTTTACATCAACTGATGCTAACTGAATTAGAATCAAATTAAAATAATTTAAATGATTTGCAATAGAATCACCATCTTTAACTTTTAAATAATACAAGTTCTTCCTTTTCAAATATAACTTATTAGTAAGAATTTTTGTTTCATAGATATCACCTATTATCTTCCATAGTTTATATGTAGTAGTTTCATCTGAAACATTCAAGAGAACAACATCAACAAGACATAATTTTATGGCTCCTCTTTACTTCTTATCAAACTTATCCCAATCCTCATCTGACATAGTTATAGGTGACTTTGTTTGATTATTAATAGCTAACCATTGATCTCTTTCTTCAACAGGATCTTCTATTTTTAGTTTCCACATTTCATAATTAGATCCATTGAACCTTTCAATATCTAAATTAGAATTCATTGTAACAAACTTATTTTCCAAAATCAGCAATAACAAAAATAATAAAATCTCCCACTACAACCAAAAAAAAAATCAATCTTTTAAGAGAAAGGCATCCCATCTCTACCCAACCTCAACTCTAATACCAAATGTTGAAAATTGAGGTGATTATGTAGCTTAATGCTTTTTAAAACTTAATGATTTCTGATCTAAATATGTATTCTTTGTTATAGATTCTTTGTGGATGATTATTTGGTTAGATTCATTTTATCATTTATAGAATAAAGACAAAAGGTTGTAGAAGAATTAAATAGAATATTAGAAGATACACAACACATATCATGGAGAAACCCTTTCAGGAAAAAACTCCACCAAGAATCAATGTATTATTTAATCTCAGAATAAGATTACAATAATTCCAATCCTTACTTGAGATGCTTCTTTTTCCTTCAACAAAACTTCTTCACAACCTATAATAAAAACTAATACAAACTCTCTTCAACTTACTTGACATAAATAGGAAATAATCAGCCTTGTAAACTCCAAAGAGTTACAATTACAAAACTCAATGCTTATCTCACAAAAAATATTCCTATATCTTGCAAGTAGAGTTCCATCATGAAGAAAAATGTCAAATCAACTCCATCATTCATTTGGGCATCCCAAACTGAAGTCATAACACAACCTTTATTCTGAAGATATCTTCAAAGCTTATCCTCAAATTTGGCACCCAAAAATGGGCCTACTTAACTTATCCTTATGAAATATCTTATCATGCAAACGTGTTAACTCCAAGAAGCCAACTTGGGCACCCAAGGTGGGTCCAAGTTAATCTTTGTTAACTAAAACACATATCTCCACCATTCATGAAAGAATGATCATCCCTTGTTAACTTAAAGTAGTCACCTATTATTTGTCATGCAACTCAAGTCATTAGTCATGCATTCCAAGTCAATTGAAGTCAACTAGCATTCAACTAAAACTAACTACATGCAACTGAAGATAATTGAACCATAACTGAACTAAACTGAACAAAAATGAACTAAACTAAACTAAACTAAACTAATATTGAACTAAACTAAACTAAAATGAATTGATCTAAACTAAACTAAACTAAACTTCATGCATGTAAACATCAATCCCTAACTTCGAGGATCTTTACATGCATTATAGAAGTGCTATCTTCTTTCTCCAAATAGTTAACTTCACTCAGGGTGGGTTCCACCTTCCATGTGAGCACCCCATGTGCTCCTATTATTTAGGAATTCATATTGGATGCCCTCACATGCTTCTATCATTTAGAATTAATTAAAAATGTCAATTAACATGATTATTTCATTTAAAATAAATATCTTTCTAATCCTAATTTTGGGGAGCACTTTCCAAGGAATTAGGAGATACATGAAATAATGTTTAGGATTACAATTAAATGTCATCCTATTTCCAACAAATGTATGCCCCCACTTTAAATAAATTACTAAACCCCATGATGTGAGAAATTACTTCAAAGTAGGAAAGGATAAATGTTAACAATAAAGAAGGCATGAGAGCCAACTTGGAAATCCCTACACCAAGTCATATGTTTCCAAGTAAAGCTACTTCATGCAAAAGTAAAGGAGAAAAGGGGTTGCCCAAAAACATGAAAATCCAAAAACTCATAAGGGATATATGGATTTGGGGTCAGTATGTTCTTTTCTTTTTTTTTTGAGATCTTAGTACTATCATCATTCCCTAAATACACATAAAATTTGAAGAATGACACAAATAGGGTGAAAATAAAGAAAACCCTTTCAGGTCAACATGGAAGAAACATGAATGTCTTAATGCCTTGCATCATCCCCAAAAGGAAAACACAAGAAAAATGAAAAAAATAAATATAATTAAATGTAAAGCTTTTGGTTCAACATGGAAGAGACATGAATGTCTCAACACCTTGCATTATCCTCAAAAGGAAAACACAAGACAAAGAAAAGATATAGGAAAAGATAAAATATTTATTACATATAGAAGAATGAAGGTACAAATAGAGGAATGTCACAAAGAGAGAGACATGCATCAAACATAAAATTACAAGGGATTACAATAAGCACATTCAATCATACAAAAAGAAAAATAAATAATGCAAAGAAACTAGTAAGGAACATGCAAGTCGACCTAAAGTAGGTCATACACATCCCAATCATGTTCATCATATAACAAAGGTAGAAAAATAGCCAAAGAGACAATATCAAGTGCCAAACTAGGGCCATCACCAAGTTCAACTCTCTTCTTAGGAGAATTTTCATTTAAGCTCATACAAGAAGAAAACAATGTATTCAATTCATTATGCACTTCCTCGTTAAATTTAGCAATCTCCTCATCATGATCTAAATTAATCACAATAGGAGGTTGAATGATAATGTATAGAGAAGGGTTCAAATCATTCTATTTTGGGGCAGGGGTAGAGTCCTCATGCATTGCTTCAACTGAGTTTGAATTTTTTTTTTTTGTTATTTTCTTCATTTAACCTGTGAGCAAGGGCACGACGTCTATTCCTACGCTTTCTAACACCTTTGTTTCTTTTAGTTCTATTTTCAAGTTACGCTTGTGTAGGAGTGGGTTGATCAACCATAGGTTTTTTTCTTCCCCAAGGGGAGGAACGAAAGGAACCTCGAGAGGTTGTTCAACTACTTTCGATTTGACTTTGTAAACTTGTTTTGGGTATGTGCAGGATCATGATGGGCCAAAAAGTGGCGATATGATGGGTATGCGTAGGGTATGTGGCTGACGACATTTTTTTTACCCAAAATTGATGAAAAGAGAAGGGTTTTTAAAGGATATTCTCATCTTTCCACCAATATAAATTACACTTCACTTTGAATTTAATAAATAATTTTAATTCATTTTCTATTTAAATTATGACTAAAATCCTGATTGATAGGCTGATTGAAAACATCTATAGCTTTCAAACGGTATCACATTTTTTCATTTCAAAACATGTGTCACATTCTATGCTTCGCATACTATAGGATTAAAATAACAAAAAATTGAATTTCAGGAAGTTTTGACCAAGTTAAGGTGGTCAGACATATGCGTTTTTATATTTTTTAAAAGTTGTAAGAAAAAATTCATAATTAATTATTTACTTCGAAAAAAATTACAAAAAAATATGCATCACATTGGGACATGAGTCCTCTACTTATATCTAAACTATTATAAAAAAATATTATCATTTTATTGTGGTTAGTGTGGTTAGACAAACACCTACTTATTTTTTCCCTAAAATTTAAGTACTACTGCATTGAAATTTCAAATTTTCACAAAATAGATTTTTTATTTTTTAAATAAACCTAGTAGTTTAGAAACTACATTCAATTTTCTACATATTCTATTCTTACATATTTTTGAAATAATATAGAGAAATTATTCAAATTTTTACGTCAAGTAGGTGAAGGTTCTTTCTTAGGTTGATCATGGTTGTTTCAAATTTCTTTAGGCTCAATCATGGTTTTGTCAAGGACGGTAGGCTTGGTGGTGGATTGAGATATGTTTCAAAGGGATAATTCTGCTATTTTCTTTGCCTTGAAATTTTGATAGGACTTGAAAAAGAAGCCTTCTCATGGTTTTATAGGTTCTATAGCCTTAGGAAAAAAGAAATCTAATGAAAATTTTCCATGGGAGGACAACGTGTTAAAGCCACTATGATGGATGGTGAAAATTTTGTTGTCAAAGGGAAACTTTAAGAATTTATGTATGACTGAGGGGACTGCATTCATGGAGTGAAGCCATAGATAACCTAGCTTCACATGAAATTGGTCTAATTGTAGGATGATGGAGAATGATATATCTAATTTTTTCGGTCCTATTTTTACAGGCAAGGTGATCAATCTCATTATAGGGAAAGTGAAAGTGTTATGAATCTTGATCCATGCTTTTGGTTTATCATTTATATTGATAGAGTTCATGTAGAAGTAATAATTCCTCAATGATCAAATTCTCTCCACAAATGGGATCTGTTAATATCCCATTAGTGGGTTTATCATAGATTCGGTCGGCTATGTAAAGAGGACCATCAAGTGCATGTTTAAGTATATCTTGTGAGCATAAAGCAATATCAAGAGGATTTTTAGTTTGGCCATTATGATGTTGAGTTTCAACCAATGTAACCAAACCGTCGATAGGATTTTGTTCTTGTTAATCATAATACATAGAACTTTGTTGAATTGTATCTATGTTCTCATCACTTGTGTCAACATTATCACATCATTATTTGTAGTTTCACAAGCTTTGACAAATGAAATATTATGTTTCAACATGGGTTGGTAAAAATTTGTAAATTTTGGTTAGAAGGGACAATGAACATATTTTATTCATCATTAACACCTCTAATGGAAAGCTGACTGGAATCAATGAGGCCTTGCACAAGATGTTTAAGATGCTTACAATGTTTTGTATCATGTCCATTTTGTTAGTGATAATGACAATAAGAATTTGATATAAGGTTTGGAGGTAGAGGCTTATTGGCATTGAGTGTTTTAATAGGAGGAAAGTATCATGGATTTAACATCAAATATTTTATTATTGGTATTTTTATTTGTTTTTTGAGGAGGATTAAGTCAAGAAGGAAACCTTTTTTCTACTTTCTAAAAGGTTGGTAATTTTTTTGGTTTGTGGACTTAGACTTCCTAGTTCGGCTAGAAGTTGACTTTGCATCATGACTATTAATCGAATCTTCATAATCATGGAGGATAGTATACAAGTGCATGAAGGAGGGAAATTTCATCATGGTAAGCATGTCTTGTGTCTTGATTTACAAATTTTCTATGAACATCTTTTTAAGGTGAGGATTGAGAACCTTGACATTGATTTGGGAAAAAAGCATTTGATAGCATGAGATAAAATTTGTAATCTTTTCTTCTGATTTTTGCTTACATCTCATCAAATTGTCCAAGGTCATCTTAGGAGTCATATGAACTTGGAAATGGTTGAAAAATTCCTCAACAAGTTCATTAAATTAATGAATTGAGTTTTTTGATAACGAAGAGAACCATTCCAAGCCAATATCTTTCAAGGACATAGGAAAAAGTTACTGCATCATGTGGTATAAGCATTAATATGGTTAGAAGGATCTCCCTTTCCCCCATATTTCTCGAATCTTGGCACTTCTACAACTTGTGGCATCGGTGTTCACAATATCTCCAAGCATAATGGGCTGCTTTTGACATAATATGTAGGTTGGCCATTTGGATTTTGGTTGATGGTGGAAATTTTTTTTTGAAGGGATGAAACTATTTGAAAGAGTTGATTTATGAGAGGGTCATTTTTTGTGTTATGAGATGGAGGTGAAAAAGCTAGAAGGGTGTATGTGTTCAAGGGACAAGTGAATGGAATGCTTATAGGTGGTAATGTGGCGGGAGATATGATGTGTGATGCCACAAAGGTACTAGGGATGCTAGCAAAAATACCCAAGGAATGAATCACATTACTAGTTGGTTGCATTGTTATTGTAACGTGAGGGTTGGTATAGGTAGGAATAGAGGAAATTTTTGTGGGAGGAGGAATTTTAATTCCTCATTGGCTTGTGACATTGCTTGTAGGTAAAGGACAACTAGTGGTTGAGGTGAGATGTTTTCCAAATATTTGAACTATGTTTTTCACAAGTTTAAATCTTGTAGACACTAAAAATTGTCCTAGCCTTGCGATTTCTAAATTCTCCATCATTTCCCCTTTCATTCTTCATAATTAAATAATTTTTAATTATTTAATTATTTTATAATGTCATAAGTCTTCTATTAATTAAATAATTTTAATTATTTAATTAATTCATTGTCTATCTTTATTCCTTCTTGATTAATTAAATAAGTTTTATTTATTTAATTACATCACTAATTAAGTCTTCTTTTTAAAATTAAGTAAACTCTTATTTATTTAATTTTTGTCCACTTTCCACTATAATAAAATAATTATTTTAATTATTTAATTATTCATTAGCCTCTTCTCTCATTAAATTAAATAAATTTTATTTATTTAATTTGGCCCACTCTCTTGAATTTTGAATTAAATCATTATTTAATTCAAAATGATTGCTTTTGTCACATTCCTCTATAATTAAATAATATCTTTATTATTTAATTATTCATTGGCCACCTAAATTAAATAATTTTTAGTATTTAATTTCTCCTGTCACCTCTTTGTCTATGCCAATCTTATCTTCCACATCAAATCTTATCTCTTGAAATCTCATTCAATTTCATCCCTTGATTGAATTATCTCATAATTCAATCACAACCCTTCATTTCTTGTCATTGCCCTAATTTTGACCTAACCCTATTCCATACTACAACATTCAATCTTGGCCATTGATTAAGACATCTTATTGACATTCAATCTCATCCATCCATTCAAAATGGCATTTTCTATAAAATGCCATTTTCCTCTCATTTTTAGAAGAAGGGGGAGGCATTTTGGATTTTAGACATTGGAGGCATTGGATTTTAGACATTAGACATCACAACATTTGTCATCTTACTTCATTTAGTCTTGGCATATTTAGGTATAGGCATTTCACTCATATTGTCATAGGCATTAGGCATTGATCAAATCCTTCAAAGCTTGGTGTAGGACTTAGACTTTTATTTCAGATTGCTCGCATGATGAATCTGAGGGCAACACATCAACCAACAAGCTAGAAGGTGTTACAAAAGTGAATCATGGAGGTCTCGACTGTTTTAACAGGTATAATCATTCTTTCATTTACTTCCATTGTATTTTGTAATTTCTTTGGGTTTATGGTCTTCATTGATTTGCTAACATTGAATCTAATCCTAAAACAAACCCTCGGTTACATTAGTGAACCTGACATATTTTAACACATTTTGAGAAATCTTAGAGTTGGTTTCTTTTTGTTGCAGGTTTTGTTTGCTTTTTGTTGCAGGTTTGACATCACTGTGGATAAAGCCCTAGTTTCCAAAGATTCGACCATAACTTTCAAACGGCTATATATTTTCTGACAAATTTTTTTCTACAGATTGGGGACAACGTCAGGTGTTTTCATTCCAAAAATCATATTTTTTGGATCAGTTTTTATTTTTTTATAATTTTGTTTCTTTTTTTCATGAAAAATTAATTTCAAGAGCAAATTATCAAATTTTTCAGATATGTTTACATTTCTAGAAATATTTCTAAATTTTAATAGCCTAGGTCCGTTCTTTATCTTTTAAATTTGGATGCGAAATTATTAGTCAAATAATAGATCTTTTAAAATTAGGATTTCAAAATTATTTTCTTATATCTCACGCACGGTTGTGGATCTAATCACAAAATGTTCTTTGCAGATTTGGGATGATATCAGATGACTCAAGTCCAAATATCATAATTTTTGGAGTTGTTTTGTATTTTTTATAATTTTTTTATGACTTTTCATAAAAAATTAATTTCAGATGCAAAACAACAAATTTTTCTGATTTATTTACATTCTTAGAAACCTCTTGAGATTTTAGACATTTTTTATTCTCTGTATTTTTCATTTCACTGTCAAATTTTTTTCTAAAAATCAGATTTGTTGTGACTAGCTAACCCTCTAATAGTAGTTATCAATTATCTTGTTAGGATTTGTTGTTGGTTTTCTGCATGTGCAGAAAATAAACACTTCAAAGGACACATTGGATCAAGTGGAAAAAAATGATGCATCTAACTATTTTTGCACATTGATAGTCAAAGACATATATTCAAACTACTGACATGTGGTTTTGCAGCTACGTTTGTTGAAGATTTATCTTTCAAACCACTTGTTTGCATTTTTTAATTTAGGAACATTTCCTTTGGTGCTCTAAAATGAATTTTTTTTGCAAGTGTCTAATTGTGTTTGCAAAATGGTAGGTGAGCATGCTCTTACCTTGTGAAAACTCGGTGATCAGAAAACCAGACCCGTTTTTATGTGTTATTACCCTCACGATTTGGTCTATCAAAGTATCCTCTCCCCTTGCACATTTGTGTGATCCTGGGTCTAAGAGAAATAGTTACTAACTCTAGAAATAGGGATTTCCTAGGGATTTCATCACCCCAACGTGACTCAAACTGGCAATGGAGCTAAAGCCAAGCTACCCCTGACCAGTATACAAATGTGATTCTTAAGGGAAAACCTAAGATTATGAGTGTGGATGTGTCATATGGACAGAGTAGTACTCCCATAAACCCTGTTGAGCTTAACCTCTTCAGGCTAGAGTGCCACCTAATTGGTGATTAATCTCTTGCCCCATGTATGGCCACTCGAACGGGGGTCTCAAACTAAACACCTTTGTGTAGTAAGCCAAAAACCTTCTATTTGCTAGAGCAACACCGGTCGGTGTGAAGGCATCCACACTTTCACAGTCTGTAGTAGAGGTGATCAATCTGCCATGGGAGTTTCATGGGGGTTGGAAGCTTGGTTGGCCTAAGAAGAGAGTGCACTGTAAGGGGGAGCCCATGCAGCCAAGCTTCTGAATTCACACGCTACAAATATGTGGTTGGGGAAACCCACGTGGAATCTAGCGAATATTGTCCTGGCCTAACCTAGGATTGTACTTGTCTTGTGCGCTTGCTTACATTCAAAACATTGTGCTTGTCAAGTGATTTCTAGATTTTCAAACAATATGCACAACATTCACAAATCTGGACACAAACAATCGACCTTAGACAACTCGTACTTTTCAACAAAACATTGAAACACAATCCTAGTCCTCATTTTGAACTTAGACTTTGCATTGTCCATCATAGTCCTCATGTGGCATCTAGACTTGGCATTGGTCATTTTCCTTAGTCAACATCTTCATTATCACCTTGGCATTTGGTAACCTTTCTTGACAAGTTTATCACCTTGCATCAATCATTTCCTTAGAAAAATATTATCATCACCTAGTCATCCTAGTTGACATTTAAGGAAACATAGTCTTTCATTTTCATCCTTATCGAAAATCCAAAAAACATAGGTTGTCATCATCCTCACATTTAGTTGTCATTCTCATCATCCTTATCTGAGCAATCCCTTTTTATTGTTGAGACTAGGCTTCAGAGACAAAGAGGACAAATGGAAAACTTTGGACAAGATTTCAATCCCAACATCGATAATAACACTTATGACACAAACCAACATTGGACTTTTTCCGACCCATTTCACAACATGAACATGCCATCTTCATCACAAAAATCTTCTGAACCATTCATACAAAGAGACCAAAATGGATGAGTATATGCCGAAGAATTAGAATTTGCATCGCAAAATCCTGATATAGTCTCCTTTGTAGAAAACTTAGTCTTCCACGACCCTCAAAGGTATCTAGCCATGCTTTTGGACCAAGGGGATAAGTTACCATGAGGATTTGACATAAATACTTTGCCACCTCCATCCATCTACCCTCACCATCAACAATCACTTGACATAAATCCTACCAGTAATTCACAACAAACGTCCACTTATCACCCTTATCCTAACCTTAATAAGGGAAGCCAACTATCAACTAGTCCATTCCAAACCTCCACATCATAAGCTAGTCCTTCACCTATTAACGATGTCCAAGTCTGCATGCCCTATCAACCATCTACCAACGCATGTCAAGTCCCCACATCATACCATACTGATCCAGTCCAAGTCTCCATGTCCTATTTCAATCAAACCTACACCAATCCAGTTGAAGACTCCATGTCATATCCGGTCCAAGTCTTCACGTCATACTCCTATCCTTCACATACTAGTCCAATGCAAGTACCCATGTCATATTCTAGTCCTTCACATAGTGGTCCAGTCCAAGTCCCCACATCCTATCCTAGTCCATCATTCATTAATCCTTTTCAAGTCATCCCCTCACAAGCCACATCTAGTCATGAAAATTCTGTCATTGCTCAAAGTCAAATCCCATTTAATGAACTTGAGGATACATGTCAAAATGAAAGCCCAAATCATGACCTTATAATGTCACCCTCATGTCAAGAACAAGGTAGCCCATCCCATGACCCTATCTTAAAGTCCATTCAAGAAGTCCTTCAAGACAATCATGACATCCAAAACACACCAATCCATGACAACCCCATCCTTGACCAAGACCCTACCATTGACCAAGAAATCCAAAACGATCCACTCCTTGACCTTTACACCATTCATGATCAAACACTTTCCAATCCTATATAGGCCTCAACTATTGACACTCTCCAAAATGAGACACTTGCCTCCATGACACACATAGATGATATTCCTCAAGAACAAGAGTATTCCAATATGGACATATTTGAAAATGATCAAGCTATAACTGAATTTACTGGACTCTATGACACTGACCATAATGATGGCTTCGACATTGACTTGGAAGCACCAATAGAATCATCTGAACTTGAAATATCACAAGAGCAAACCAAAAATATCAGTCAAGAATATGTCCAACAAGACAATGAAGCTAAGACACTTTATCAACTAGGGTCATCTATCTTTATCAGAGCAGACTTTCTTGAAGATGAAAATATTACAAGTGATAGTATCCATATACCTAATAATGGGTTAGCATCTTGCTTTCACAACAACAAATACCCCATCACAAATAGAATTTTTAAAGCATGCAATATCAATGCAAAGGACTAGGCATACACGAGCAAGGAATTCTAGAACCAATACAGCTTCAGGAAAATTATAGACATCAAGGTCTTGGCTGTTCCTCAGATAGTAAATCAAACGATGTCAGTGGTACCTCCTCGATACTAGGGAAACTTTTTCAAATACAAACGTCAAAAGGGAGTCCATGATAAATCCTTGTCATAAGATTGTTGCCAACACCCCCTCCACCCACACCATGAACCATCATTCTATCATAAATAAACCTTCCCTTTGGAACCAACAAAGACAGAATATTCTTGCGCTTCTTAAAGTGGCTTGGGTTTCCCCTGCTTCGATCGAAGACTTTTTCTTGCAATGGAAAGCTCCCTCAAAAAACCCTTTTGTGCGTAGACTTTGGTCTTTTGTTCTACCTTTTGTGTCATGAAATATTTGGAAGGAAAGGAACAACAGAGTGTTTAGGGAAAAAGAGAAGTCGGAGGGGGAATTGTTTGAAAAAATTGTTAGGGCTATAAATGAAAATTTATCTTTAACCTCTACAAAAATGGATGATAAAGTTACTTGGTCTCCTTTTGATCTTGCTACTACTGAAAAGTGGAATTTGAATTTAGTTGTTGTAAATGTCCCCACGTCGGCCTTTTGTGGGAGGGAGAATGCTAGTTGGATTTTGCTGCCTTTGGGTTGGATGAAAGCCAATTTTGGTGGTGCTGCAAAAGGCAACCCCGGGAAAGCTGGTAGTGGGTGTGTCTTAAGGGACAATTCGGGGGCTTTTATTGCGGCTTTTGCTGTGGACATTGGTACCCAAACCAATCATGTTGCGGAAGTTGTTGGGGCTTATCACGCAGTTAAATTGGATTTTAATATGAATACTAAATGTCTTTGGCTGGAGGGTGATTCGAAGAATATAATAAACTACATTTTTGGGATTACCCCTCCTTTGTGGACCATTAAAAAGTGGATCGAAGATACAATTGCCTTATTAAGTAAATTTGACAAAGTGAAAGTTTCCCATGCCTATAGAGAAGCCAATAAGGTGGCGGATTATTTTGCCAATGAAGGGGTTAAGAAGGGCGGGGAAAACACGTGGAGGAAGAATGATTACCTCCATTCTGAGGTGAAAGCTCTAATTTATTATGATTCTACACATGGTAGAGAAGCTTGTCTGCACCATGATGAAGTGGATAAAGGTTAGGTACGTTGATTTCATTAGATTTGATGGGACCGACGTCATTTTCCTTTTCAAGAAGAGTCTCCGACATGCTTTCTGGGTGTCTGGGAAAATATGCTTAAACGAGACCCAAGGCAATTGTAGGGTATGGTATTACAAGTTGTGAAGATGGGGGGAGAGAGAAAACGTGTTGAGCCGAGTAGCTTTCAAGAGCACAGAAAGAACACTAAAGCTTGGGAAAAAATTGAAAAGGGGGGTTTAGTCTCGTTTCTAGAAAAACTCCATGGTACTGATGAGGTGGCGCTAAACTATTTCGCTAAAAACTGGAAAAATGGTGAAATTGTGTTGTTTGGTAGGAGTGTTAAGCTAAATGAGAAAATCGTTGGTGAGATTACTAGTCTTTCGACTGAGGGCATGAAATTTTATCGGGACCGTCGGTTCTCTGATGAAGCGGTTATCAGATTTCCCAAAAAAGATAAGGAAAAGGCTAAATTGGTTAAGGTTTCCAATAGCTACTTTGATATGGAGTCCATTAAATCTATTTGGAGGAAATTTCTGAGAGTTATTATGGAGTACATCACCGTGGACGGATGTTTCACCAGGGCGTATGGTTATCACTTTGCCATTCTGAACCACTTCCGTCACAAGGTTCATATCTCTTTGCCTTTTTATTTATTCTCTTCTCTAAAGAATTGCCTCGATGAAGTTGAAAGAAACCCTAGGCAGACTTTTATTATTCACCCTGGTCTTGTCAGGCTCATCTATGAGCATTTTCAAAATTTACCTGCTTTGCCTAAAAATGTTGCTATTGAGGAATTAGAAGATGAGGACACATAAAGTAGCAGGGAGAATGATCCCCTGGCCCCTCCTGCTTTTTCCCTTGTTGGGTCTAAAACCACTACTCCCTAGTCCCTCTCTTGTCGAAAAGTCCTTATGGGATCTGCTCTGCCTCTTTGTCCTAGTCTGCAGCCATTGCTTGGTGGCCCCATCTCAGGTTTTTCTTCGTCGTCTTGTCTTAATCCCCAGTCGTCTCTTAGTTGCTCAACCCTGGGTTTAGTCTCTGGTTTTAAAGGTACCTCAGTTATGAAATTGGTTTCATACTCTGGGAATTCTTTGGAAATTCATTTTGATAAACCTATGATCAGTAAAGAGTCAAACCCTAGTGCTTCTGTGTCTGGAAGATTTGTGAAGGCCCCTAATCAGGGTGATATCAATTATGCCCTAAATAATCATAGGCTTGAGGACATAATGGGTGTGGCAGAAAAAAGTACTGATGGTTTTTTAGCTGTTCTTAAGTGGGCCCAGAAGGAAGTTAGTGTTTTGAATGATCGTAATAAGGATCTCAGCAACAGAGTCAGGGATCTGGAGCAGAAGGTTAGCTGGAGTGGCAATGAGAAGGATGGACAGGACACCTCCTTACTGAGGAAAAGACAATAGTTGGAGGAGGAAAGATTAACTAAGCTGGAGGAAAATATTTCCAAGATTGGCCAAAACATCAGGGCCACTATGGCGAATAATTATAAAATTGCTAGGTGCAACACCATTATTATCAATGCTATGGTGGAAAAGTTGGAAAAAAATCAAAAGGGCTCATTGGTCGTGGACTTGGACGCGAACAGAGGTTGTAGCAGAGCTACTGTTGAAGGAGTTTTGACTCGTACCTGGGCTAATACGAAGAGAAGGCCCCTGCTTATCCACATACAGTTCAAATCCTCAAGCAGGGGTTAAAGGATATGAGTGAAGTTGAAAAGGAAGCCGAGGAATTGATGAATACCTTGGAGTAGTGTTGTTGTTGTTATTTTTGGCCTTTTGGCGGTCCTTTTTTCAGACCCTGTTGTCTTTCTTTGCTGTCGTTTCTTTTTTTGGGATAGCTGTCTGTTTGTTCAAACTTTGTTTGATCTATCTTTGTTTATTTTAACTCTTTGGTTTTAGGTCCATGTAAAACCTATTTTTTCCTTTTAAAAAACAAAGACAAAATACATACAAATCAAAAAATAAAAATCAAATGTCAAAGGCCATCGAATCAAACAAAAAGACAAGTGGACAAATGAAATTAAAATGGATCCCAAAGAAAAGTGGATCAAGCAAAGAAAATATGTCAAAAGGAAAAGTTAATTACAATGTGGAGCCACAAGACAAGAGGAATCCCACATACAACAAATGTCCACTTCCTTCAAAACGGTCATCAAGCAAGGCATCTAAAGGTGTTGGTTCCAAATGCCATCCCTCCAAAATCTTTCATTCACCATACCAAGTTTGGAAAATAAAAAGTGATTCATCCAAATGTTCAAACACTCCATCTAAGTCTACCATCATCTATCATAATCCTACATCTCGTTTAAAGTCCAAAAATTTCACGCCACAAATCCGTCACATCTTGGAAACAACTCTTTACCACAAGGACTCTCATGGCACTCTATCGTGATGTACCTATTCTGATAAGGCCAACTCTAGTATCAGAAAGGACCACAATGACATCGATCAGTTGTATGCAAGTGCTATGATCCTGATAAGACAACTCTTTCAACAAGGTCATTATTGGCATATCATGGCACTAGTCTCTACATCGGCACTGTCAATGGATTCAGAACAGTCAGTGGTCATCTAAAAGCATCTAGGCTATCCACAAAATCAGAAATACAAAAAACTTGAAAAATGTAAAACATCGTCACCCTAATGAAAACCTGGAAAATAGGCATCTTGGTGACACCAAAAAAATCAAAAAGTCAAGAAAATAGTAAAGAGAAAATTTTCATCCTACAATGAAAACTTGGCAAACAGGTGCCCTAGATAAGTACCATGATGAAAACCTGGCAAACAGGCATCATGTGTAAAATAAATCATCTATGTGGAATTGTATACTTGGGGGCAAGTCGTCTCATCTCCTAGACCTTTCTCTTAACATTGGCATCTGACCATTTGATCCATATCATTTCCATTCACTTTCCCACTTACCTCGGTCTTGACGTAAAACTAGAACACATAAATCATGCTTTGGGAAAACTCTTGACATGTTTATCCTTCGGTCATACATAATTCATGAAACATCATGTCATTAAGTGTCATAGTGTTATTGTCCTTATATGACATATTCCTTGAAAATCATATGACAATTCCATTAGTCTCATGTCTCCCATCCTTTACCAAGGCCACCCCTATCCTTTCATGTTTGTCACCTGTCTTGGCTTTCCCTTGTCAAACGGTCTAAGGATAATCATCATCCCATCTAGTCCTAACCAAGTCATTCCAAATGCAATGAGTCTAATCCATACAAGAACATTATCCAAAAAATTTCTTGACTGTGTTCCTGGCCCCACTATAGACCTCCATACTTTCGTCACATTATCGTCATCATCCTCACGTTGTTTCAGGATGCGTCCTTCCCACGTCAAACAACGTTGTCATCACCCGTCAATTGGTATTCAACTTGACTCAGGGCACAATCATATTTGTCCTTTGATTCTCATGTGTAAGCATTAGTCATATGCATTTGTCACAATCCTCTTAAATGTCAAAATCCAAAAACATCATAAAATGTCTTGAAAAAAGATAAAAACATCATAAAATGTCTTGAAAAAAGACAAAAACATCATAAAATGTCCTAAAAAAAGACCAAAAACATCACAAAAGGTCCTAAAAAAGACAAAAACATCATAAAATGTCCTGAAGAAAGACCTAAAAATAATAAAATGTCCTAAAGAAAAACACAAAAACATTCAAATCAATGTCAAAATCCTAAAAATGGAGTCAAAATCAGTCATATCAGTCAGTCCATGTCATTGTCTGAACTACGTTGTCTCTGCGCATTTGGTACGTAAGCAAGGCCATTAGTCGATGAGTCCCTGAGACATTAGGTTAGTCCTTTTAGGTTGGTCCAAATAAAATCATGGCATTTGTCACAATCATCACATCAGTCAAATAAGTAAGACATCATCAAACTCAGACACAAGACAATCATTCGAAATGTCAATGTCAAAATTGGTCAAAATCAGATAGCATAGTCCAATCAATCATATAGTCAACATCAGTCAACTTGCCAAAACATATTAGTCAAAACAATGTCAGTCTCATCACTCTTTGGTCCTCTTCAAGATGTGTCCTTGGAGTTGGACCTCGTCAAAATGTCCTTTTCCTTTTCAGGATGTGTCCTTCCTGACAATAGGCCCCGTCAAACTGTTAACACTGTCAAATTGGAAAAACTCTTAAACTGTCAAAACTATCAATCTGACAAGAAGTCAATCTTTAGCAAACAAACATTGGAAAACAAAATTAAAAGGCTATTAATCTTTCTAGTCTATCTTGTCTTATATTTTGACTATTTTGTCTATTTTCGTCTTATATTTTTACTGTCTTTTCTTTGTGGTCATGTTGCTAGCTACCTCAAGGATGTCCCATGAAGGATTTAGAGGTGTGATGACATCTCTTGGCCTATTTTATTTTCTTTGACTACTGTCTGTGGATTGTCTCGACAAAAAGACTAGGGCAATCACACTCTTAGTATGAGTCATGATCATCCTTGTCTGTGATTGTCTATTTTTCAAGTGGATGACCTTGCACACCTTGGTCAATGTCATATCATGGTGTTTGTTGTCCATTTGTGTCATTTTTACCGCCCAGTGATGATTAAGAGCATTAAATATTAAAGTCCTACTACAAGTTTTGAAGGGTTATTTCATCTAGTCTGCATCTTCATCATCCATATCTTTTGCACTAACATTCCTTTGTCTCTTCATATTCTAGTCTTCTCGTCCATTTCGAGAGCACACCCATGTTCCTTGAACCCATTTTCCTCTCGAGGGGGCATACTGTAACCCTCCTCGTCATTCTTCCTCATCTTATTTTGCACTGGGGCATATTTTTGACTTATTTTCTTTGTCACAATGCGACATGCTACATTATGACAAAGAGGGGCAAAATGTAGACACTAAAAATTGTCCTAGGCTTACGATTTCTAAATTCTCCATCATTTCCCCTTTCATTCTTCATAATTAAATAACTTTTAATTATTTAATTATTTTCTAATGTCACAAGTCTTCTATTAATTAAATAATTTTAATTAAATTTAATTAATTCATTGTCTATCTTTATTCCTCCTTGATTAATTAAATAAATTTTATTTATTTAATTACGTCACTAATTAAGTCTTCTTTCTAAAATTAAGTAAATTCTTATTTATTTAATTTTTGTCCACTTTCCACTATAATAAAATAATTATTTTAATTATTTAATTATTCATTAGCCTCTTCTCTCATTTATTTATTTAATTTGGTCCACTCTCTTGAATTTTGAATTAAATCATTATTTAATTCAAAATGATTGCTTTTGTCACATTCCTCTATAATTAAATAATATCTTTATTATTTAATTATTCATTGGCCACCTAAATTAAATAATTTTTAGTATTTAATTTCTCCTGTCACCTCTTTGTCTTTGCCAATCTTATCTTCCACATCAAATCTTATCTCTTGACATCTCATTCAATTTCATCCCTTGATTGAATTATCTCATAATTCAATCTCAACCCTTCATTTCTTGTCATTGCCCTAATTTTGACCTAACCCTATTCCATACTACAACATTCAATCTTGGCCATTGATTAAGACATCTTAATGACATTCAATCTCATCCGTCCATTCAAAATGGCATTTTCTATAAAATGTCGTTTTGCTCTCATTTTTAGAAGAAGGGGGAGGCATTTTGGATTTTAGACATTGGAGGCATTGGATTTTAGACATTAGACATCGCAACATTTGTCATCTTCATTTAGTCTTGGCATATTTAGGCATAGGCATTTCACTCATATTGTCATAGGCATTAGGCATTGATCAAATCCTTCAAACCTTGGTGTAGGACTTAGACTTTTATTTCAGATTGCTCGAATGATGAATCCGAGGGCAACATGTCAACCAGCAAGTTAGAAGGTGTTACAAAAGTGAATCATGGAGGTCTCGATAGTTTTCTGGTATAATCGTTCTTTTGTTTACTTCCATTGTATTTTGTAATTGCTTTGGGTTTATTGTCTTCATTGATTTACTAACATTGAATCTAATCCTAAAACATAACCCTCAGTTACAAATCTATCTTTTCTTTCAAGCATGTGGTGAATGTTATCTATAGTAGGGATGACAGTAGTTGAAATGTTGTCATTTTGCACTTGATGTTGTAGGTTTGCTAAATCTTCATGAATTTGAAATGTGTTTTCTTGCAGAACACTGTCAATCCTTATTTCAACTTGCATCACACTACTTGAAGGCAAGAAGTTGTTAAGGGTATGGCCATACATAGTGTACTAGTGTCAATACTAGGAGTGAAAGAGCTAGACAACCCGAAATTCATGACAATTGTCCTATTATGGGATGACATGAGTCTAGAAATTTGTCTCACTATAGTATTAGCAATTGGACACCAAATACTCATGCAAGGGATACTAGATGCAAGATGAATGCAAATGCAATATAAGATAAGAACAATGAAATGAGTATAACATAAACTCTGTAAACTAAAATAGAGAACTATAAACAACAAACAAGAGCACAAAAACAAACCTTTGAATTATGAAAAATGTAGTGCAAATTCTACACTGGGACTGATTCACCCAGAGGGACATATGAGTCCCAGTGAGTGTTTTTTCCAAAAAAAAAATTTTAAAAAAATTATTTTTATACTTTTTATGTTTTATGATCTATAACCTAAGTTTAAATGAGGATTTAAAATGACTTTCAATGATTTGAGATACAAAAATGCAAGCTATATGCACTCTCACTAATACAAAATTAGAAATATTAGAATGTCAATTAACTAATGCAAACACTAATGCAATGTTAATGCAAGCAAGATCTATGATGATGATGCAATCCAAATTAGAATTATGATGTTTTAAATGGGTATGTGTAGGATCATCATGGAAAAAACAGGCCCTTAAGTGGCAAAAAATTTAGGAAAATCAGAGTTAGGCAATTTCACGTAAAAATTTGAATAAGTTATCTATATTATTTCAAAAATATGTAACAATAGAATCTGTAGAAAATTGAATGTAGTTTCTAAACTATTAGGTTTGTTTTAAAAAAATAAAAATCTATTTGGTGAAAATTTGAAATTTCAAAGTAGTGGTACTTAAATTTCTGGGAAAAAATAAGAAGTAGGCGTTTGTCTGATCACCCTAACCACAATAAAATGATAATATTTTTTTATAAGACTTTAGATATAAGTAGAGGACTCATGCCTCGATGTGATGCATATTTTTTTGTAATTTGTTTCCAAGTAAATAATTAATTATGAATTTTTTATTACAACTTTTTAAAAAATATAAAAACTCGTATGTTTGACCACCTTAGCTTGGTCAAAACTTCATGATATTCAATTTTTATTTTTTTAATCCTATAGTATGCAAAAAATATAATGTGATGCATGTTTTGGATTCAAAAAATGTGATATCGTTTGAAAGCTATAGATGTTTTTCAATCGGCCTATCAAATAGGACTTTAGTCATAATTTTAATAGAAAATGAATAATAATTACTTATTAAATTCAAAGTAAAGCATAATTTATATCGATAAAAGTATGAGAACCTCCTTTAAAAACCCTTTTCATTTCATCAATTTTGGGTAAAAAAATAGCCGTCAACCACATACCCATCATATTGCCAATTTTTGGCCCATCACAATCCTACACATACCCAAATGTAGGTTCACCAAAATGAAGGGGAGAAAATTGTTGAGGTTATAGGGTTTGGGACCAAGAATAACAATCTTCTTCACTCTTTCATTCAAGGATGACCTTAGATATCTTAATGCAAAGGAGAAATATATCTTGCAATAGGGTTGTCCTAGGGGATGATTGTAAACTAATGAGGGGTTGAACACCATGCTAGGGATTGGAAAGATAAATGTAATTCCAAATGTTATACTTAACTCTAATATGATGCAATGCTTCACTAAATGACCTAGAAAAGTATGTAAAAAAATATATAAAGTTGCAAGATGGAATGTGTGTACCTAGAAATATAAAGATGACTAGATGGAGCTCTAAAATACTAGAAATTTTGACATTAATGCTAACTTGGACTCATATGCCAAGCTACAAATGGGTATCTAAATCTGTAAAAACCTAAAATTGACCTAAAGTGGGACTCATAAGCCAAAACTAGAGTATCAATCTAGTTAGTGTATTTTGAAGCTTCAAATTCTAAATATGGTCTTTAAGGTCTACTATGAGCTTCTCAACTAATTTTTGGATCCAAATCCCCAATTTGCAACCTGTAGAAGTTCTCCAAGTATCTCTAATGCAAGGTGGAAACTTTGACAACTTTAACCACTTTGAAAACTTTTTCCAAACTTTCTCTTCAATGTATCTTCAATCAAAACCTACAAATCACACACTAAAGAGAGGGAAAACTTTTGTTTTCTTAGTGGAAAGGGGTTTTCCTTTGTCAAACTACATTTTGGTATGAAAACTTGAAATGAAATAAAATAGGAATGGAGAATGGTGAATGAACAAAATATGATGTTGCAACTCACCAAACCCTAGCAATGAAGTGCTACAAACATGTATGAAATGGCTCCAATGGAAATAGATCTTGACTCTTACTTTAATAGGATAGACCTTGAATGAAATGCTAGCTTGAATCATGAAACCCTACATCATAATTGTTAGCTCAAAAATAAACATGATGCATGAAGACTTTGGCATTATGCTTGATGCTTGAATAATGGTCTATAATGCTTGATAATATGCTCTTGAAGACTCTTGAATGCTCTTGCAAACACTTGAATTCTCTTGTGAAATCCAATGCATGAATACTTGATGGCTTAGGATGATCTCTTGAATTCTTAGGTGAAAATGAGTGAAATAATCTTGTATTTATACTTAATTATGCAAGAATTTTTGAAATTATATCACTATAAGTCGACATCAGATCTAGGAGGCAAAATACTACCAATAATTTGAATTAATTTTGATTTTGGACCACATGGGACTCATACGTCCAAGGTGGAAAATGAGTCCCATTAGGCATAATTTATGGTAACAACTACAAACATGCTTAGAAAGGTTTGAAACAAGGATCAAGACCCAAAAACCTAGGTGGGACTCATACACCCAAGGTGGTGTATGAGTCCCAAATCACTAAATCTAGGCCACACAGCCTAATTTTTTTTGAAGTATGATTAGATGTTTATTTATGTTGGAATTCACCTCAAAAAGATGCATTAGATGAGGCTTGTTGATGTAAAATAAGGCTAATTAAATCATAAAGAATTCCAATTATTTAATAAAACCCTAGAAAAGTGTGAAAGTATGTAACACTTTACAACACTCTAAATAAGGCATGATTAACTTCATTTAATTCACAAGGGTCCAATACCTAATGCGAGTGTGTTAAACACATTACAACACTAAGTCAAGGACCGTCATTATGCTTAA
Organism: Sequoia sempervirens; assembly: GCA_007258455.2. NCBI lineage: Eukaryota > Viridiplantae > Streptophyta > Pinopsida > Cupressales > Cupressaceae > Sequoia > Sequoia sempervirens. Next base: position 69,557,010 of record VDFB02193867.1, on the reverse strand, counting down.
TTTTACAAGACCCAAACAAGTGTAAAAAATGTCACCGACAATATTTTTCAACAAGTTACAATTTACAACCAGGATAAAAAAACTCAAACATCCCTCTTGTTTCCTAATGCTACCTTATTGGGTCCTCCTTGTTTACCTTTAAAAAGTGGAAAGGAGTATGATCCTATTGAAAAATTTAAGAATACTCTTACTAAGATATCCTTATGGGACCTTATTCAAACATCACCTAGCTGTCATAACATGATTCAAAGTGAATTACAAGAAGTCCATTCCCCTCTTAATGTGCAATTAAATGATGTGGCATCACAAATTCAAGCTATAACTTTTAGCCACATAAACATTACTTTCCATCAAGATGAGTTACCTTCATTAGAAGAGAAAAAACAAAATTAAGCGTTCATGATAACAACTTATGTTAATCGAGTAGCAATAAAGAGAACTCTTGTTGATAGTGGTTCGACCCTTAATATGTGTAGCATGAGCCTTCTTGATAAGATTAAAGTATAAAAATTAAAAATTCAACCTAAATCTTTATCTATCCATGGGTTTGATAATGTAGGAAAACAACTGCTTGGATTCATCACATTACCTATTAAAGTTGGAAAGGTCCTATTACAAACTCTGGTCCATGTTATGCCTCACGAAATTTCATATAATATTCTTTTAGGAAAGCCATGGATTCATGAAATGAATGGAGTGACTTATACTCTTTACACACTTAAGGCTAATCCTCAAATTAAAAGTTGTTTGATTGCTGAAAGAGAAGGATGAAATCCTTTGGAAGTATTGGGACAAGAAAAAAAGAGTGAAAATCATTAAGGAAGAATAACACAAGAAGAAAATTGATCAAGTCCCTAAGCTATTAGAAGATGATTGGGATTCCTTAGATTTCACACCTAAATTCATAGGATAATACAAGATCATAAAAAAAGAGCCTAAAAATTGAAAATAAAAAGCGGTAATGTTGACACAAAGTTCAACAAAAAATTTGAAAGCATCCACCTCAACTGCTTTAGAAGAAGAAAATTATACAACAAACTTTGATGAAGTTGATTATGAGCAACCATCGAATCTGAAAGAAATGCAAAAAAAATATGGAAGAGGTTATGAACTTGTGAGAAAACTTGGTTATAGTGGAAAAGGATGTGGTGCTAGGGAACAAGGTATTGTAAACAAAGATTTTGGCACCCGAATGCTTTATAGTCCTTCTAGGGTTTTTCACCTAAAGGGAAAAAGATTGGGCCAAAATTCAATGTATACATTTAAATATTAATGTGATGTACGTGTAATATGCCTAGATGAGATGAATTAAATACAAAAACTAATAAAATCTATTGATTATTAAAGAAAAACTAATGAAATGCAAGTGTTTGAAAACACAACATTGATATGCAAAAAGACCTAGAAATGAAAGTAAACTATAACCTGGAAATGAATGAAACTGAATGTGTGCACTTGAGAAATTTTTTGGAGACTAGAGATGACTTTAGAAATGCTACTGATCCTAAAAATTTGGCCCACTGGCACTCATTCTCCATTCTGGGTGAATTTATCCCATATTTGGTAAACTTTTCTAGAGCCTGTTTCAGAAAAATGGGTATCCAAAACTGGAGAGAATAGTTTTCAAGCCTGAAAATGGGACTCATTCACCACTAATGGTGAATCAGTCCACTTTTGAATTTCTAAGAATTCAAAAGAGGAAACTAAAGCCCTTGGTTTGCACTTCGGTTCCTGACAAGTGTCTACCTCTGAAAGTTTGATTTCCAACACCATAGGTGACTTTTAGTGGATATTTTTCCTTATTCAACAAGGAGATATCTTCAAAAACTTTGTAACTTTGTCTTTAATTATTTCCAGGTCTTCAAGATACCTAAATCTACAAACACACAAGAAGAGAAGGAGAAAATATTGATTGGTAGGGCATGGGGGTTTGTCTTGGTCAAACCCTTTTTAGGTAATTAAACCAATATGAAGAAAAAGTGAAATGGAGCATGAAACAATGGAGTTAATACCTTTCCATGATGATTGATCTTGAATTTTTGCAGCAATCAATGAAGATTATGCCCTTGAATGTCTGGAAAATGTTATCTTGATGACTTAGAATGATAAAACCCTATCTTTCTTCACTTGAGAGAGAAGATAAGTGATGAATGAATGATTAGGTTGTGAATTAGGGTTTGGAGAATTATATTTATAGGAAATTCACCTTATTTTCCCATTAATTTGATCCCTAAGGCTGACAAGGAGAAAAATTAAACTTAAAATCCAACCTTTCCTGGTCAAAGCCCAAAAATGACACAAATGGGACTCATTAACCATCAAGGGTGAATGGGTCCCCCTCGAATGGGACTAATTTTCCCCTAATGTGAATAGGTCCCACAGGAGCCATTTTTCTAGTTGAAATGTTAGGAAATAAGGAATCTAGGTTTATATGATGATTTAGTCAAGTATTTCATCAAATTATTCCTTGGGATGCACAATATTGGGCCATAGGGGCCTATTAATGATGATGTAAAGGTTAGTTAGGGCTTGGGGCACAAAATTAAATGTGAAAGTGTGATTAACTACACTTTACAACACTAAAATGAGGTCCACATAGCCTAGAAAGGCACAACATCCAATGTGAATTTGTAAGACACATTACAACACTAGATTAACATTAAGTTTAATTTTGGATGGATAACCCTTCGGGTAACTACTTTGTCTCTTCAGCAATATCTTTGATGTCTCTCTCTCAAGATCCCCCTCCTTTCTGGTCAAAATCTTGGATTAAACACTTGGCTCCTAAATTTAATATCTTTCTATGGATAATGCTTCAAAATAAGGTTCTCACGGTGAACAATCTTTGTAAACATAGATTTCAAATCCCCAACAGATGTTATCTTTGCAAGAGTGAAGCAGAGTCAGCCAACCACTTGTTCCTCCACTGTCTGTTTGTTTCCTTAATCTAGAGAAAATTGTTAGCTATCTGGAATATCTCTTAGGTGTTCCCCCAGACTATTGAAGAGTTTTGTTTACAATGGAAAGCTTATACTCAAAATCCCTGCATTTGAAGGTTATGGGCTTTCATATTCCCGTTTTTTCCTAGGGAATGTGGAAAGAATGTAACAATAGACTTTTCAAGGATAAGGAGATATTGAAGAATAATGTTTTTGAGAAAACCTTTAGGCTTATAAAGGAAAATTTTAATGTGAATACTCAAAAAGATCCTAAAATGGAAGTTGTGGTGTATACCCCCTATGATTTAAGTATAGAAAAATAATGGAACATTAAAGTGGATATATCATCTACCTCGAAGCTAGCTAAGAAAAGTAGGGAGGGTGTTTGTTGGACCTTCCCCGCTATTGGCTGGTATAAAGCCAACTTTGATGGAGCTGCGAAGGGAAACCGGGTATGGCTAGAAGTGGAGGTGTGCTAAGGGATTCAAATGGTAACTTTATGGCGGCTAAGGCCATATCCCTTGGCCACCAAACCAATCATATGGTGGAAGCTATAAAATCTTTTCAAGCTTTAAAGTTAGCCCATAATTTGAATATAAAAAACTTATAGCTTGAAGGAGATTCTAAAAATATTATTGATTGTCTTTTAGGAAGGACCCCACCTTCTTGGTCGATTAAGAATTGGATAGATGAAGCAAAGTCTATTCTAGAAAAAATTGAAGAATTAAAAGTCTCACACATCTACAGGGAAGCTAACAATGTGTCTGATTACTTTGTGAATGAAGGGGTTAGGAAGCAAGGATTGAACATGTGGCAGAATCGTAGGGACTTGAGAACAAAAGTTAGGGACTTGATATATTATGATATTATGCATGGGAAAGAGGCAACAACATTCAATGATTAAAGAGAAACAGTTCAGGTACATTGAAATCAATAGATTTTATGGGGCTGCGTCATGCTACTTAGAAGGGAAGGAAAAGTGGCATGCTTTGTGGGTGCTTTGGAATAGATGCATAATTCTACAACAAGTTCTTGATGCTGGTAGAGTCTACAATAAGGAGCAAATGAATATGGGGGGGTACAAGAAAAGAGTTGAGCCTAAAATGCATGAGGTGCATACCAAGAATATTAAGGTTTGGGAGAAGATTGAAAGAGGAGGCCTAGTTCTATACCTGGAAAAACTTCATGGGACCGACTTAGTGGCCACAAACTACTTCGAGAAGAATTGGAACAATGGTGAAATAATTCTCTTTGGTAGGAAGGTGAAGATGGATGATCAAATTATAGGGGATATTAATGGAATTTCCACTAAAGGCATGAATTTTTATTGTGACAGAAGGTTTTCTGATGAGGCGGTCGTCAAGTTTCCTAAAAATGAAAAGGAGAAATTGAAACTGGTTAAAATATCTAATAGCTACTTCATAATTGACACTATCAAGGTGTTGTGGAGAAAGGTACTTCATGTTATCATGGAGTATATCACTCTGGACGGGAGATTTACCAAAGTGTATGGGCACCATTTTTCCATTCTTAACCACTTTTGCCATAAGGTACGGATCTCTATGCCTCACTACCTATTATGTTCTTTGACTAATAGCCTAGAGGAGCATAAGAAAAATCCCAGGAGATATCCTATTCTTCATCCTGGTCTTATTAGGTTAATATATGAACATTATCATAATATGTCAGCTTTATCTAACCCTATTGCCTCTACGGAGTCTAAGGACTATGACACTGATAGTCGCAGTTTAGAGATTCAGCCAAACCAAGAGAGAATTGTTGAAACCCACCCGCCCTTTGAGATGTCTGTTAGGAAATCCCAATCTAAAAAACCCCAGCTTGCTAAAACTAACCCGAAGACCACCCCCAACTTCTCTTCCCCCTTAAAGAATCATGTTCTTAAGGGTTCCCTTACCAACTAGTTGGTCTCCTACTCCACGAAATCCCTAGAAGATAAATTCAAGAACCTTGAAGCTAGCAAAAATTCCCTACCCTCACCTCCTACCTCTTTTAGATTTGAAGGTGCTAGACCTCCCAACTCTCCCAACCTGGGTGATGTTAACCTCATACTTGACTGGGTTCAGTCTGGAGACGTTTTTTCCTTTGCTAGAAATGGCATCAATGACATCTTCAAGGTCTTGAAATGGGCCTATCAAGAAATAGATGAGCTTAATCAAAGAAACATGGCTCTGTTTAGTAAACTAGAGGAGCTAGAGCTAAAGTTGGTCCCTCTCAGTAATGAAGAAGGGAAATAGAATAAGAATAGTATTAGTAAGAAAGGAGGTGACACTGAGGAAAAGTACAAGTCACTGGAAGAGGAAATAGTTAAAATTAAAAATAACTTGAAAATAGTGGTGGAATAAAACCATAAAATGGCTAGGCACAATGCCATTATTATCAATGCTATGTCCAAAAAGCTAGAGAAATTGCAACAGGGTTCATTGGTTGTTGATTTGGAAGCAAACAAGGAAAGAAGGAATGAGGATCAAGGGATTTCTAAAAGGACCCAGGCCAATCTCAAAAGGAAAGAGTCTCCTACTACACATATGGTTCAGATATAAAATAGGGGAATTCAAGATATGAAGGAGCTGGAAGTTGAGATTGTTGATCTTTTAAAGACACAATTAAGTTGTTGTTGGATTTTTGGCTAGTTTTTTGGTTATGTGGCCTTTGTTGGCCTTTTTGATGGCTGTGGTCATTTATTATTGTTATTTTTACATCATTTCTATATGTTTATTCTTTACTTATTTTTTCTTTATGTTGTAAACTTTGTGGTTTCTTGTCCCTGTAAAACCCATTTTTTCCTCTTTCAAAAACATTAAGATTAATTTAGATTAATGTGATAATGTAATTAAATACATTTTATAATGTTGAATTATGGGAAAGTGGGTTCATTAAGTCTAGAGAAGTGTGAAATTCTTTTACAACACTTTACAACACCTTCACAAGACATCGTTAGATGCATTCTATTCATTTTACAAGGGTCCAAGACATAATATGGATATGTAAAACACCTCACAACACTTAATCAAGGCCTCATTAAGTCCAACTTATCATTAATTATTCCCATATTAAGCATGAAAAAATGGATACTTTTTATGTGACCACAATTAACCCCCACTTTAGTGAGAGGATGAACTTGCTTCAAACTCACACTAAAGTAGACATTCAAGATGAGTCCAGGTGTACCAATGTGGATGACAAGGGATAAAAAAGATCAAGGCATTAGTCAAGCTCGTGAGATCCAAGATCCTAAGTCAAACCAACAGAATCACCAAAGGACATGAACAAGGTGAATGACTTGCAACAAGACAAGGTACATGATCATATAATGGCAAGAACTAGGAAGAAGAGAAAGATGAAAATGAAGTGAATCAAGCATCGAACATTTTTCCAACATGGTGTGGATTAGATCTAGCTATTTTTCGAGAAAAAAAAATTGTATTCACTCTAGAGCAATGAAACTCATGGTTTTCCACCAGGTGAGAAACATACACTTATGGCTGGTATGTACTCACAAACACACAGGTGGCTATGGGGAAATTTGTGCCTTAGAATGTTCTTCCCAGTCAACCATACTAAAGTTTTAACTCCTGATAACTTTAACAAGGAACCACAAAGGACAATTTTTCCTCATGCTTCATGAGACAAGCAAAGCTTTGTATGCTTGGAACCTGTGAACAAATGTGATGGCACATGCATGCAAGCTGTGTTATTCAAGGTGGCCATATAAATGAAAAATGTGACATGCAAAAGAATGTTCAAAGGATTCTTTCTTAGTTCATGTGAGGTCTTTAACTTAGGGAACATTGTGTCTAATTTATCCAAGAGAGGACCAATCAAAGGATAGAATATTCACAACTTAGGGGATGCAGTGTCACATCAGGCCACGAAGAGGAATGTAATATAATAAGATAAATCATGCTCATGAAGGAAAATATACCTAATTTCATCCACAAAGCAACAAACGCATCATATGAAACAAGAAGGATGCACTAAGAACCAAGAAAAAAAGAAAAATGCAAAATGAATAATCCCAATGTATGCCCCCACTTTAAAGGAATTTCTACACACTGCTCTATGAACAATTACTTTAAAGAAGCAAAGGAAAAATGCAAAAAGAAAAACTAAGACATGAGAGCCAACTTGGAAATCCATTATGCCAAGTCATACATTTCTGAGTAAGGCTATGCCATGTATGAGTATCTCACATTCAAGTGCACTTCAGACATGTCATCCACATCACAAGCTTGCTCTTATATGTTCATGAAAGGTTAATGACTAATCAAAAGAGACAATGATAAGTGACATACAAGGACAAGGCTATCTAACCCCTTGCCAAACTTAGTGTAGGACAAGGGTGAGACAAAATTATTGATGAAATACATGCTAGAGTGAAAATCAATATCAATTAGTGGAATTATGTTCCCACACAGAAGGAATAATACCGAACTCCTGAAAATGTTGGATTTTACTACTCAAAGCCTTACATTCATTAGTACAATAACCATGAAGTCTATGATAGGTACAAAATGAAGTCTTGTAATAGCATTTATTTTGAGTTCGAGGAGTGAGAGATGTCAAGTGATCTTGGAGAATTCTTGACAAGATACCCACTTGATCAATGGTAGAAGGTGGTCTTGTAGTTTATGACAAAGATGCATCTTTCTTAGTAGTAGTTGTCATACCTACACAAGACTGTTTAGATTGCAATATTTTGGGCCCTCCTTTATAGGAGGGTGTAAAATATAATGGATTCAATTCATTAGTGTTTTGCAAGATGAAGTTGACATTAAGCAAAGGTGTATTTGTTTGTTTCATGTCTTTTAAAGGATGATTTTCAAGACCACTAGTGTTGATTAGCTGAGGATGTATGACTGTTAAGGTTGGTTTAGGAGAATGTTGTGTGAGAGTGTTGATGTTGAGTGAAGGCTTGGAAATTTCTATCAAAGGACAATAACCAAGACCATGAGTTGTTTGTTGTGTGATAGGATCTATAGGGTTGTAGATACCTTATTCATTAGTACCACATCCCTTTCCACTGTATCCAAGTTGTTTTATAAGTTCATAACCTCATCCATAAATATTTTTCATTGATTTTGAATTGGGTGGTTGTTCATTGTTGAGTTCATCAAAATTTGTTGTGTAATTTGTTCTGTTATGTTTTGCACTAGTTGAGGTGGATGCTTTCGAAGGATCATCCAAGTTTTGTGTTGACATGACTTTCTTTTTGTTTCCTATATTTGAATCGTTGTTTATGATCTTGTACTCTCCCATGAATGTGGGTGTGAAATATAAGGAACCCCAATCATTGTTTAATAGCTTCGTGTGTTGTTGTTTGTTTTATTGTTATACGGGTTCCAAATGTGTAGTTGATGTTGATGTTGTTAAGGGATTTTCTTTGTGTTTCTCAAGTTGTAAGAGACTATAAGGCTCATAATCAGCATCATAGGTGTATACTTTGTTGTTGTAAATGTATTTCATTTTTTCATGAAGAGTGGAAGGCACACCATTCATTGCATGAATCCATGGTCTGCCTAGGATAAGATTACATAAAATTTCATGAGGCATAACATGGATTGGTGTATTCAATGTGGCCACTCCAACTTGAAGAGGTATAATGATCACCCCGAGTGATTTCTTTTTGACATTGTCAAATCCCTTAATAGATAAATAATTAGGTTGAATGTTAGATTGATCAATACAAAGCCTATCCAGAAGGCTCGCACTACACGCATTAAGGGAAAAACTAGTATCTACAAGAGTTCTCTTTATCCTTGTGGTATTGTATTGAGCTATTATCATGAACACATCATTTTGTTTTTGTACATCAAAAGAGGTGAGTTCACTTTGGTGGAAAATAATGTTATTGTTGTGTCCTTGAATCATGGCTGCTAGGTTAGTTGGTTTTACATTAGAAGGGATAGGAACTTGTTGTAAGGCCATTTGAAGCATAGTGTGATAGGTAGGGAAATTCTAAAGAAGGTCCCAAAGGGATATTTTTTTAAGAGTGATCTTAAGTTGCTCAACAAGATCATACTCCCTTAATTGAGGAGAACTAGGTAGAATAGTATTAGGTGAAGGTAAAGAGGTCAGGGTCGGTTGTTGTGGTTGAAATTTTTTTCTAGTGCTGTATGTATGAGAAATGGTATTATGACCCAATTGTTGTGAAACATTGTTCTTAGGCAGGTAAAGGAGAAGTTTGGGTTTATTTGGAGTTGTAGGTTTATGTGATGATGGGTAAAGGATGAGTTTAGGTTGGTTTTGATTTTTTTACTTGTGTGAAGGGGCATAAAGGATGAGTTGAGGTTGAATAATATTAACATCCCTTGGTGAATGAGAGTCTAATATGGGCTCTTCATCTTCTTCTAAGGGCATAATATCATTATTGTCAATGTTATCCTTGTCTTGTATCATGATATTCTCCAGAGAAGGAGAGTTTTTTAGGAAAAAAACAAACCATGGGTTGTTGACAAGTAAGGTTTGGCTCTTCCAAAATAACTTAATCACAAATAATGGATTTAATAATGGTTGAATTTTTTCGATGATTGATAATAGGGAGATTGGGAGAAGACTCTATTTGATTGTCTGTTGTTTTTAACATCTCATGCTCTTGTTCCATATTAGTAGGAGAGCTTAGAATATGTTTATCCAATATTGAAGTGTGTAAAGTAGCTTCATCACAAGTGGGGGAGGAATCAAGAGAACCACCACTATGGTTGTCAAATAAATCGTCCCAAATGGTAGGAGCGTTAGGAAAGGTAAGATCAAGATTCTCATGACTCTTAATAGGTATATCTTCTAATACCAACATATTTGCATGGCATCGAAGAGGGATATAATTAGGAGAATGAAAATTTTTGTGGTCATTATTATGGAGGCCAGGTATGGTGATACTTAGAAATGTTTCTATGATCTCATGTTCTCATTGTCTAACATCTTTTCAAGGGGAATGATGAGATGGACAATCAAGACCCTCAATGATTGTACCTTCTTTCACCAAGATACCTTCATCACTAATAGGAGAGGTATCAAAAGGAGAACAATCATGATTGTTATGATTGTATACACTACCATTCTCACCAATGGGAAATGTAATATTAAGGATTATGTCAATGGTTTGATCATGTTTCTTAAAAACGTCATTGTTGTTATTGACATTGAACTCATAAGAGGGAATTTTGTATTTATATAATCCATTTTTAACCATATCAAAGCCACATCTTTTGAAAAAAAAACATGCTATGATGGAAAAGGAAAGAAAGTGCAATGTAATGATTTAAAGGGAAATGTTGAAATGCATTTTTTAGATGTAAAACATGTAATTTGCTGATTACATTATTGAAAAACCTAAAAGATGAAATGTTGTAAATACAAATGTCAAATTGAGAAATGCATGAAATGAGCTATTTTAAGCTAGATCTAATGAAATGCATAATATAGAAACTCAACCAATTGATATAGATAGGTAAGAGCAACAAATAAAAGCTTAAAAATAGGGTTTTTAGTTATCTAAAGGGCAGTTTTAGGGGTCAAAAGGGACTGATTCGCCCAAGGTGACAAATGAGTCCTAGTGGAGACGTTTTCCAAATTTTCAGAAATTGCTAGGTGATTTTAATGTTTTTTGTGTTCTATGATGTAGACCTTAGCTTAAAATGCAAAATTTCATAAATTTTCAATGATTAAAGATGCTAAAAATGCAACCTACATGCACTTTTAGTAATGCAAAATTTGAAACCCTAGAATGCAACTTTAACTAATGCAAAATGCAATGCAAGCTAATTCTAGGATGATGGACTCCAATTAAGAAAATAAAATTATTCTAAAGGTAGGTTCACCAAAATTTAAACAAAGATTTTGGCACCCGAATGCTTTATAGTCCTTCTAGGGTTTTTCACCTAAAGGCATAAAGATTTCCTAGCCAAAATGCAATGTATACATTCAAAGATTAATGTGATGTGGGTGTAATCTGCCTAGATGAGATGAACTAAATACGTAAAACTAATAAAATATACAATTGATTATTATACCCTAAAAAATGGATCTTTGGACATTTTCATGGTCATTTAGGTCTTTTTCCTATGATGCTTGGCCTGTTTTGCTTAGATTTAATGTTGTAATGTGACTTATACATTCACATTAGGTATTGAATATTTAAATTATTAAGACTTTATGATGTTTTGTGAAGGTGTTGTGAAGTGTTGTAAAACATTTCTACACTTTTCTAGACGACTCTTCTTATAATTCATCTAAATATTCCATTTTTATCCCTTAGGAAGTCTTATTCTAAAGTGTTGTAAAGTCTTGTAACAAACTTTCATGCTTTTCTAGACTTTTCATTACTAATTACACCTTTCTTATGCTTTATTTGGCCCCTTTATGCACTTATAGGCCTTAATTAAGTGTGTTTTTTAATATAAACCCGACAAACAATATTAAATGCGACTTAATTCCTAACATCGACTTGCTTACCTTGAGTGGGACCCATTCACCATGGGTGGCGAATGAGTCCCTCTTGGCACAAAATTCAAAATAAATTCAAATTTCTTTCAAGTTTTTATTCATTAAGAACTTAGGTTGGCCTGTGATGTATGTTTGGGAAATTAGGGCATAAGTGTGTATAAATATATATTTTTCTATTCATTTTAACTCCCATTCATTCATGTATTCAATCCATCATAGCATTCAAGTATTTTGGCATCCTTAATCATTTAATCAATCAATCATCAAGCATCTTGGAGCAACCATTAACATCTCTTCATACTTAAACAACAAGGGTTTGGTGAGTTTATGACACTTGCATTTTATTTTTTCATCATTCCTTTCTTATTTCATTTTTTTATCAAGGGTTTGATTACCAAAGTGGGGTTTGACCAAGGAAAACCTCTATACTCTAACCCTTAACCTTTTTTCCCTTCTTTTCATATGTGTTTGCAAGTCTTGGAGGAAGATTTATCAAAGAAATAGGTGTTGAAAAGTGGTTAACAAGTCATAAAAGCTATTCAAATCAACAAAGATGTAATTCAAGCTTGGAGACATCATTCAGCCTACTTTATGTAGATTTGGATCCATCAACCTGTCAAGAAAACAACTATAGATCTGGACCCATGAAGTTGACTTCAGAATTTGCAAATTTCTCTAGGCGGAATGATTCACCATGAGTGGCGAATGAGTCCCACTGCCAAGCTAGAGAAAGTGTTTTCTAATGTTTTCAATTCCCGACAACCCAAAACCTATTTCAGTAGAATTTACTACAAGTAGGACTAATTCACCATCTATGGAGAATGAGTCCCAGTGGTCATCAACAATAATTTATGAAACATTCTAGAACCTTCCAACATTAGCATTCTACCTCTAGGTCACTCGATTTAGTTTCGTTAAGTTCTGTTTTCATTTGTGTATGTTTCTAGTTCATTTATGCATACAACATTGTGTTTTCAAGCACTTCATATTTCTTAGGTTTTTCACAAATAACCAATCTATCTCTTTAATTCATTATATTTATATCATTGCATTTAGGAATATTTTCATTGTACTTACATTAGCTTTAGTAAACCACCTATATTTTGTTTGATATCTATCTCTCTTTTAAGTGAAAAACCCTAATTGAACAAGAGAGTCATAGCATCCTAAACCACAAAAATCTATGGTTCATTTTGGTGAACTTGCATATTGAACAATATCTTTCTAATTTACATTTGCATTTACATCTTAGGACTCATTGCATTAGCTTTTGCATTATTTTGTATCCTAGGGTTTACAACATTGCATTAGTGAATATCTCATATAGATTTCAATTTTTCACTTCAAAACATTAAAAATACTAAATTTTGCATTTGCATCCTATTTTTGCATCGGAAAAGCATAACAATCACTTTAAATTTTTTGAAAAATCACAAAAAAATTCACCTCTAGACTCATTCGCCAGCATGGGCAAATTAGTCCAGTTGCACATTTTGAACTGCATTTTTTGCATTATAGTTTTCTGCTATTACATTCTATCATACTTTCTATATTTTCTATTTTATTCTCTTTCTTGTATATTAGTTTACTTTCACTTGTTGTCATCATGGCTTTTTTCTTTAATAAGTTTTGGATTTCATTATAATCCTTAGTGGACATGTCAAATTGTGCCTTTGGAATTGATCCTAATGACCTTGAGCTTCCTCATGCTCCTTCAATTCCTCATGAATTTCCTCCCCGTGCTATTGAAATCATTGGAGAAGATGATGATAGCATGAATAAGTTCTTAAATTAATGCCTTGAATTGACCTTGAAGCTAATGCAACCTTTTATCCATCCATGACATCATGAGACCTTCCTACTGTATCACCTCTTGATATGTTTGGTTACCTACATCCTGAAACAAATGAAGGACCTAAGTTCCCTCCAACAGGTAGGACTAGTTCTTCTACACAACCATCTCCTCAATTATTCTATGATAATAAAGTTACAAACACACCAATTAAAGTTGAAGAAACTTATGGCAAAGGTTTTACTATCTTAAGCAAACAAAGATGTGACACAAAAATTGAACATGAAATTCACCAACTTTTAGAACAAAGACCAACAGATGAAAACACCATAGGGTTAGGATATCAAGGTCCTCCTCATGACAACAAGCCTCCTTTTGAATATTGGAGACTTCGGGATGATGACACGGTGATCTTTGATTCCCCTCTTGACATGAATGTCCTCCTTCCACGTGAACAACCCTTACAAGATTCCAATGAAAAGGATACTAGGATCCCCATGGGTTCTCTTCCTCATTAAATCCATGAAAAAGGTGAATCTAGTACAAATGCAAACAACCTTACAAATTGAAAAAACTAACGTTTCCTCTCCATCAACCACCTGAATGTGAAAGGAAACTGCAAATTCTTTTAAATAGAGGTCTTATACTCTTACCACCTTTGAATAGGTTGGTCAACTATCCTAAATATTCCAATGTACGATATTATAAATATTATCATGTTCTTGGACATCACAGTAATGAATGTTGGAGTACACTGGGTATGTGCAAGATCATCATGGAAAAAATAGGCCTTTAAGTGGCAAAAAAATTAGAAAAATCAGAGTTAGGAAACTTGACGTAAAAATTTGAATAAGTTATCTATATTATTTCAAAAATATGTAAGAATAGAATCTGTAGAAAATTGAATGTAGTTTCTAAACTACTAGGTTTTTTTTTAAATCTATTTGGTGAAAATTTGAAATTTCAATGCAATGGTACTTAAATTTTAGGGAAAAAATAAGTAGGTGTATGTCTAACCACCCTAACCACAATAAAATGATAATATTTTTTTATAATATTTTATATATAAGTAGAGGACTCATGCCATGATGTGATGTATTTTTTTATTTTTTTCCATGTAAATAATTAATTATGAATTTTTATTACAACTTTAAAATAAAAAATCATATGTCTGACCACCTTAACTTGGTCAAAACTTCATAATTTTTTTTTCTTTTTTAATCCTATAGTATACAAAGCATAGAATGTGACACATGTTTTGGATTCAAAAAATGTGATACCGTTTGAAAGCTATAGATGTTTTTCAATTAGCCTATCAATTAGGAATTTAGTCATAATTTCAATAGAAAATGAATAATAATTAATTAGTGAATTCAAAGTAAAGCATAATTTATATCAGTGGAAAGTTGATAATCTCCTTTAAAAACCCTTTTCGTTTCACCAATTTTAGGTAAAAAAGTAATCGTCAGCCACATACCCATCATATTGCCACTTTTTGGCCCATCATGATCCTGCACATACCCCACTATCACCAATCTCATCATCCCATAGTTGTAGAATTTTCCATTCTCATTATTGCATGACCCTTGCCATCACTAATCTTGGCTTATTCTCATCGTTCACTCAATGGGGGCATGAAGTTTCTAGCCTTGTCCTAGTAATGCATTATCCTTGTCCCGTAGACATGTTTACCCTCTTGCTTATACTAATTGACATTGGGAGGTGGATTACTTGTTGGTGGTTGACTTGCATTTTCCTTACTATCCTTCTTACATTTTCCTTTTTCTTTTCCTTTTTTTTTGATTGCATGTGTGTAATGTGTTCCCCCGTAATATGTGTTTAATGTTCTCTCTCTTTGTGCAAATTCTTCTATTTGTACCTTCCTTCTTCTATACGTCATACATTTCTTTTTCCTTTCACTTTTGTTTTTGTGTTTTCCTTTTGGGGATGAAGCAAAGCATTGAGATGCCCTATGTCTCTTCCATGTTGACCCAAATGGTCCCTTTTCCTTTTACTTTGTCTTTTCTTGTGTTTTCCTTTTGGGGATGATGCAAAGAATTGAGATGGAAATGTCTCCTTCATGTTGACCCAAAATATTTTTCTATTTTCATTCGCCTTTCATCTTCCCTTGCTTTTTTTTTACTTTTGGGAATGATACAAAGCATTGATACCACAATCTCTCTTCCATATAGACCCAAAGGTTTCCTTTTTCTTTTTTCTTCACTCTCTTTGTGTCATTCTTCCAGTTCTATGTATTTGGGGAATGATGACAATTCCAAGCTCATAAAAAAATATTGCAGCAACGAACATACTGACCCCAAATTGATAAATCTCTTATGTGTTTGGTGTGTTCCTTTTTTGGGGTAACCACTCTTTCTTTTATTCCTTTTTCCTTTTCATGAAGTAGCCTTACTCAGAAATGTATGACTTAGCATAGGGGCTTTCCTAGTTGGCTCTCATGTCTTGTTTCTTTTTCATTTCTCACCAAACGGTGTGTAGCAATTCCTTTAAAGTGGGGGAATACATTGGCATTATTCATTATTCAATTTTATTTTCCTTGGTCCTAAGTGCAGCCTTGTTACTTCATACGATGTGTTTGTCACTTTGTGGATGACATTGGGTATAGTGTCCTTCATAAGTGTGATCTATCTTATCATATTACATTCCTCTTAGTGGCCTAATGCATCACACTACATCCCCTTAGAAGTTGGGAATATCTATTCTTTGATTGGTCCTCTCTTGGAAACATTAGACACAATGTTCCCTAAGTGATAGACCTCACATGAACTAAACAAGATGTTATTGGTGTTTTTTGTAGAGTAACAACTCAGACAAAATACAAGTATCCTATCTCTCTTGAAAGGTAAATCTTTATCATCAAGCCTTAAGAGATAACCCCAAGGTATATAATGTCAGGTCTTGACAATGCATAAACAACTTAGTCTAGTAATGCGAAATTGTTCATAATCACAAGGGACCTTGCAAAATAAATGCTGGAAACTTCAAACTTATCAAATCTTGCAATATAGTGATACTTTGGATCCTAAATCTAACCCAAATTTTGAAAGAAATAACAAAATATGAAGGTTTAGATAAATCTTAAAACTAAACTAACTCATAATACCAACAATGCAAATGATAAAATAGTTAAAGTGGACCAATCCTTCAAAACTAATCTCTGCTTAACCCAAATCTAATCTGCAATATTATAGAAATAGTGCAATCTTCTAAGGAATGAAAAATTTTCAGATCATGAAGCATTCACACAATCCAACCTTATTTAACAATTGAAATAAATAAATACCCATAATTGAACTTCATCACAATTTTAATTCCTAGGCTAACTTTACACAACTTACAATCAACAAGCTACTAAAAGTATGGAACAAGGATTGCTCAGATACTTCAAATATTAAACCATAAACACCATTACATCACATCTAAATCTAAATATAACATATAACCAACAATATCAAAGCAATCTCAAAGATATGGAATAACAAGAACCATGCAAAATGAGACAACACAAGAAACAACACCAAAGTACAATGTCTTTCCTTATATTAAATCACTCAATATTGCAACAATTCAAGTATCCAATGTAGCAGCACTTGCTCTCAGAAAGTTCTAATTCCTAACTTAGTTCTAGCTCCTACAACTATCACTTAGCTTTTCTATAACTTCTAACCCTTACAAATGAGGCATGATGCCCAATTTATAGAAATTTCCTCACTAGGTCGGCCCAATCTAGGGTTACATCAAAAGGTCAGCCAAAACAAGTCATCCAAGAAAGTTCTTTAATAAAATAAAAAAATTGCATTTAATATTTGAGGCTCCTTCTAGGTCGGCCTAGATCTTCCAATAGCATTCTTTTGATCGCACAAAATTTGAGGTTGCCCATCTGGCTGGTTGGGATTACATGTTTGGTACAAAAAACTAGGTGGCTAGTAGTTGATTATTCTCCTTTTCTCCTTCATGATTGGCTCCCAATTTATTAAATAATTCATTTCCCATTTCTAATACTTCCTTCATATCTTTTGGGTCTGGAATTGGAATAAATTTAATTCTTGTTTTATCAATTTTAAATTCCTCCAAATATTGTGGCATAACTTTATTCCATTCCACTTGCAGCTCATGGTATTTGTCTAACTTTGAAATGTATATAGCTACATCTTCCAGATTTTCTTTGGTGATTGGAGCACCATTAGGAGGGGAACATATTTCATGCCACCAACCCTACAGTCTATCAATGCTCATGTTTTTCTACCCAAATTTGGACTCCTTCCAATTAGGATTTTCAAGAAACTTATACAACAATTGTATATTTCTTCAATCTTTCCCTATAATTTCATTATCTTCTTTAAAGCCTTGGAGAGGAGTTCTTTCCTATAATTCCAAACTTCAACCCATTCCTTCACCCTACCAATCTCATCTCAAGAAAGGATGACTATTTTAGCCATCTACTCCTTTGACACCTGCAGGATCTTCTTCAATTCATCAGCATTTGACTCATAAATTTCATTACAATATGTAGAAAATTGTGAAGTGTGCTCAAGAAAATCAAAGGAATTTGTGTATATCTTCAAGATTTACTCAATTGTCTCATCTCCTCTGATGCTTACATCCAGGAGCCAACTATGAGTATAATACATGGAGGATTTTAATCTTTCAATTTATGTGACTTCCTCCTTTGGCAATAATCCTTCCGGAACAATCCCTTCACTACCAATCGTATGTAGAGGTTTCATTAAATGTTACACGTACTTATATACATCATTTAATTACTTTTGCAACCTTTCTTTTTCCTCTGTCTCTTTATCTAATCTCCCTAGAATTGCTTGGGAATATTCTTGGAACTCTTCATTTTCTTGTTCCCTAGTTATAGTCCATAGGTTGATTGTTTGCACCTTGTAATTAGAGGACCTGACCACATCCTTGAACTTATGTGTTGGAGGAACAACCACATGGATGATGTTGTTATTGAACTCATCTCTAGAGATTTAAGAAATTTTCTTGGCCCTCTTCCTCTACTTAGGCTATCCCCATTGCTCAAGTAATTTATCCCAACTTGATGTCTCCTCTTATATAATAATTGGCTTCTTTCTAGCCCTCTTTCCAAGACATTCTGTGGCTATAGTTTGTTCAATCTCCACCTCCTTGTTAGGACTATCAACCACATATATTTCAACATCTTGCTCAATTTATGGTTGATTCTCTTGTTCTTCCTTATCTTGATTAGGACTATTAGCAACATATTCTTCTCTATTATTTCCTTAGGATTATTTTTTAGCTCATCAATTATTACCTTCTTAGGGGACCACGATACTTTCTCTTGAACAACCCCAGGCTTAATGTTCTTACTTTCAGCCCCAGAGGTTGATTGTCTTATCTCTTGCACAAAATTTCTCCACTCGCCACTATTAGGAGTAGAAATATTGTCATCCTCTTCACTCAGTTGTTCAGGGTTATTAGATATGTTTCCTTCCTCTGGAATTGCCTCCTTAGAAATTTATACATTTTGATGTGGAGAAGGAATGGGAGAATTATTTCCTAGAGTTGCTCTCTTTTCTGCATCATTTGTAGGTGCCTCTTCATCTTGCACCGCTTCTTCTACAAATCTCTCTCCCTCCACTGGAGCAACCTTGTGCTTAGGAGATTTTCTCCTAGCATATTTACTTGGGTTTTTTCCCCTAAACTTTCCAAATCTACAACTTTTGTAGCAGAAGAAGCATCTGTGGCAGCTTCATTCTTCCTTACTTTTGCAATCTTCTACCTCTATATGAGTATTCTTCTTTTTCTCACTAGTTGTGTGGTTTCTCATTCTTCAATATTGGTGCCAGTCTAGGGAACCTTCTTAAATTTAGGAGATAGATTTTCTCCTCGCTTCACTTGCAAGTTTGACTCCTATTTCTTCTCTTAATGGATAATATTTCTTCAAGAGCTTCTTCATCATGAGGTTCAATGACCTCATCCTCCTTGTTAGCCTCAACTCATTTTTCATCCTAAGACTCAAAGTACCCCATTAGGTCATAGGTGAACTTAAAACCCTTTTCCTCCAATTCCAACAATTTTTGCCTAGCCCACAACCTGGAGTACTACTTCATAGGTTCAGTAATTTGATTCAAGCTAGTTATCTCATCTTCAAATAAATTAATTGGAGGTAGTGGCCTGCTTCTATAGGGTTCATAGTCATTTTGTTGAAGAAGGTCTGTATCATCATCCTCCACTTGATCAGGCACTTCCACAATTGTTCATAGTCTGATTGACTTTAAAGTTAGCCTTGAAAACCTTCTCCTAATGACCTCCCATTTATCTCGACAATTGGCCCAATAGTCTTCAATGTGGTCCTTGTGCTTGAAAGTCCTATTAGCTTTCTTCATGGCCTTTCCATAAGGATCAAAATTACTTCTATCAGTGTGGGAATATAACTCAAATTGGGTCATCTTCTCAGAATGTTGGGCACTTTGAATAGAATGGTAAGCCTCCAAGACCCCTATCCTCAATGGTAATTTTGATCCCAATCCTTTCTTCTTAATATTACTTTGTAAGATTTCCTCAAAACCAACCATCTAGCTTGTCAAATCTAGCATCAGGAGTTTGTTGGTGGAATACTTGGGTAGTCTGAGAGGAACAACTAGATATCCTTGCACCCGGATGTATGTAAACCTTTGGAACTGAATGAACCATTTACTATATTGCTTAATTAAATCCATGGAATCTAAGGAAATTCAAATGTGAAGAGCATCCTATAGAATTCTGGGAATATACATGAAGAAAGAATTGTTAGCTCTTCTATAATTGGATGTCTTATATTGTAACTATGGATAAACATCCCATAACTTATCCTACCCTAGGACTCCCTTGCAACTAAGACCCTTTTATTTTTTCTTTTGTGCCAACATGTACACTAGATATGAGGTCATGGTAAACTTGTTAGTCTCCTGCACACTTCTTAGTTGAGCATCTAGATTATTGCTAATGATCCTTTCCCAATGATATTATTTGTTTGGTACAATCTGGGTAATGGGATGGAAAATCTAAGATTGAAATATATGTGCCTCCTCCACTCCCATAACTCTCCCCAAAAGAGTTAAATAAGGTCATGGTATTCCATCTTGAAGTCACTTTTGTGTAGGTGCTTGGGAAAATATGAGTAGTGAGGTTTTTGTTTCAATATCCATGCATTATTCATTATCTCCAAAGCTCTGTTTGGATCTTGCTCATAGAATTTGATAGCTTCCCCAATGTTGATTTCTTCAATAATCTTGTGATGGGAGGAAATGTTGAAGACCTCTACAATAGAATCATCAGTTAATTTTTGCATTACCTTTCCTTGAGGCCTAATTATGATTATTGTCCTAGAGTCATAATGCTTTGGACATTCTAAAACTAGCTCTTGACATAGTTGTGTGGGTGGGCATCCTCTGCTTGTGCCAATCTAGTGTGAGTGATCTTTGGAGCTAGCTCAGTTGGTGCCATCTGAAACATCCTCTGCTAGAAGTCATTGTAGTCCACATGGCCCATATTGGTATCTACAATCCTTGACCATGCAGACACAATCTTGATTTCTGGCCAAATTCATTTAAAGTCATACTTCATCCTTTCTTTCCTCTTTCTGACTTCCTCTTGCGCTAAAGTAGCCTTAGTCTTAGTGGTTTTGTCAGGATTTTCCTTAGCCTACATCTATTAGAAAAAATACCATAATCACCAAAAAGAAAGCACCAACATAACATATCCTAGTAACCAATGCAACTAATTCAAGATAATAATCATGACGAATTCATTATTACTACAAGGTAAACCCTTTAAAATGTCATTACATCATACTTGAAACTCATTCAACTAAATAACTATTCCTGAAATGATCATTTTTCTCATTATTGAAGAAAATAAAATCATTAAAGTTAATCATCATGATCATAAATTAACCTTTTATTGAGTTTCAAGCCAAAATAGAAGAAACTCGGAGAATTTGAGCTTGCTCATATTTTTTGACCAAATTAGGGTTTGGATAATCTGAGCTAGCTCGAATTTACCGAACTAAATCACCTGATGGTAATTAGGTCAACATTGGTTGATTTGAAACCAATGAGGTCTTAGGAATTGAATAATCGAGTTATGACTTTTTATCTAGCATTCCAATCAACATGAACTCGAGTAGATGTACTAAGAATGGAGTATGTGAGAAGCTCAAAAACTTCACCATACCTCGGATTACCTAAAGGTCATGATCATGATTCACTAAGTGAAAACATGTCAAGGGTTGAAATGAGTGAGGTTTTGGTAAATCCCAGTCACCTCAGATTATTCAAGCAAATTAAGGCTCAGGTAATCTAAGCTAGCTTGGATTTATCAAGCTTTCACCTGAACACTTGAAATCAGTTAAGTGTCTACAATCTTTGCACCAAAATGATGAAAATCACAAATTCACTTGAAAATATCGAACATTCATAAAATTTCATGGCATCATTCAAATAATTTTCATGATATTTTTAACTTTTAGATCTAAACAAGTTGAATTCATGACTCGCATGAAGGGTTTTGAAACTAGGGTTCGAATCACATTGGAAATCATGGCAAGACCCATCCACTCTTGGATTCTACACTAAAAGCTTAAATGAGGAATCCCTAAAATGCATTCATCGGATCACAACACTCAAACAAAAACCCTCATTTTCCTAACCAAACATGCCCTAGAGAATTCAATTTACACTGATAAACCTTAAGATATGCAAGAAAACTTGAAATCATACAGTTGCCCAATATTAGGAAGGGATTCAACAAGAGAGGGTATGTGTAGGATCATGATGGACCAAAAAGTGGTGATATGATGGGTATGTGTAGCGTATGTGGTTGACAACTTTTCTTTTACCCAAAATTGATGAAACAAAAAGAATTTTTTAATAGAAATTCTCAACTTTCCACCAATATAAATTATGTTTTACTTTGAATTTAATAAGTAATTATTATTCATTTTCTATTTGAATTACGACTAAAGTCCTAATTGATAGGCTAACTGAAAAACATCTATAACTTTCAAACGGTATCACATTTTTTGAATCCAAAATATGCGTCACATTCTATGCTTTGCATACTATAGGATTAAAAAAAGAAAAAATGAATTTCATGAATTTTTGACCAAGTTAAGGTGGTCAGACATACGAGTTTTTATATTTTTTAAAATTTGTAATAAAAACTCATAATTAATTATTTACATGGAAAAATTACAAAAACTATGCATCACATTGGGACATGAGTCCTCTCTTATATCTAAAATATTATAAAAATAATTATCATTTTATTGTGGTTAGGGTGGTCACACCTACTTCTTTTTTTTCCCTAAAATTTAAGTACTACTCCATTGAAATTTCAAATTTTCACCAATAAATTTTTGTTTTTAAATAAACCTAGTAGTTTAGAAACTAAATTCAATTTGCTATAGATTCTATTCTTACATATTTTTGAAATAATATAGATAACTTATTCAAAAAAAATTGTCAAGTTGCCTGACTTTGATTTTTCTAAATTTTTGGCCACTTAAAGGCCTATTTTTTCCATGGTGATCCTGCACATACTCGAGATCAAAATTCAGATCAATGTCATGGGCGAACAGTGAATAAAGAATACCTTCAAAGTGCACAAATCAAGAGAACACACCACAGACTCGACGAGGAAAATGCCAAATCCACTGACAATCACATTCAAGTGAATTGATTCTCTCAACATAGCTTAATTCGATTGTCCAAAGGAGAGCACTTTGTAATTTTCAAGCCTGTTTGAATGCAAATGAACAAAATGAGGGTGAAACTTGAATTTATTACCTTTTAGACACAATAAATGGCCTCAATTAATGCATGATGGGATGACCAAGACTTCAAAAATATGACCTAGGCTTTGACTTCAGATAATCCAAGGTACCTCAGAATATCTGACAGGATTAAGGCTTGGGTAATCTGAGCTAGCTCAATTTTTTTGAACTTCCCTCTAACTTAGTCAATTTTCCTAAATTTCATGTTTTTGACCAGGGGCCAATTTCCCAAGAGCTAGATCATCATTTGAAGTGGCAAGATGACATCCTAAATGCCAATTCATCATTAAGCACTTGGGAAAATCAAGACCAAGACTAAGTGACTCATCCCTTAAGGGGAATGAAGTCAGAACCCTATGAAAGAAAGAGAGAAAAGAAAGAAAAGGGGGTCCCTGATTTTAGTGGGGCATGTGTTCAAAAATTGCACAACAAATGGTGACTCATGCTGGGAAATGCTCTAGAGAATTTTGATGACAAACTTGAATCAAGGACCCAAAATCTTTGGTTTCAATCCTCACATCGAGTCAACCATAAAAAAATATTTCAAACTTGATGAACAATCAAACCTTTCCTGTGTTGTAGCCAAAATGTGTGCAAATGTATTCATTTCTTTCCCTTGGTTGCTACAAGAACCAAATTTAGTTTGATCAAGCTACATAAATATTCTAACTCCAAAAGCATCCTAGATAGAGCCTCGATGTTAATCAGGCATCCATAGCCCCGACTAGGTTATCGTTGTGGTCCTCTTGAGCATAGCTCTACTGCTAGTCGGGCGTCCATATCCCAATAGAGATACTTGAAAACTCCTAATAAGGTGAATATTCACTTTTGATTTTCAATATTTTCCTTTTCTTTTATTTATTTATTTTATTTTTTATATTCTTATATCATCTTTTTAAACTTTCTCTTTCACCTTGTAAGCAACAAAGCTTACACTCAGGGATGAGAATCACAATGGCGTTGAAGCATAAATAAGATTTTTTACTTGACTAGACTTCATAAGGAACCTTTAACAACCTTGGAATTCTTAAGATGTGTTTAGAAATGGAAGACCTAGACACATTCTAGATATAACTTAATCGAGGGACTTATTCACTTCGAGCATTAGCACATGTGACACCAAATAAATGATTTCCACCAATTGAACCTGGAAGGATGATTAGATTTTGTAAAGGAAATACCCAGAACAATCCCTGATAATGTAATATTTTTTGTGCAAGTGAAACATGCCCAAAAGAAAATAGGGGAACCCAAAAAGAAAAAAGAAAAAAATGAAAGAAAAGTTAACCTAAACCAAAGCAAACCTACACTAACCAAAATGAAGCAAAAAAAAAGGAACCCTAACCTAACTATTAACAAGAAGAGAGTTGCAGGCAGCTCAGGATTGGAAGTAATGCTTCAAATACTGCCCATTGGTAGGCAGTGGGATATCCTCTCTAGTGAGAGTTTTCAAACAAAAAGCATTGTCTCCCAATATCTCTAAAATTTGGTAGGGGAAAAGCTAAAGTTTATCAAAAATTTTGTGTTCCCCTTTTCGATCATGTGCTTGATTGCAATAGAGAACCAAGTTAGAGATTCTAAAGGCTTTCACCTTGGCTCTTATATCAAACCATCTTTTAACTACACCCTAATGTTTAGCGAATTTTTCTAAATCTTCATCTCTTTTCTCTTCAAGGTGTAAAAGTTTAGCCAGACAGGCTTCACGCTTATCCCCTTCATAGTAATCATTCATAAATTGAAAAGTAGGAATCTTTAGCTAGATCAGGAATATAGGCTCCAGACCATACACAAGGTGATAAGGAGAGGTTCCTATAGAGGCCTGATGCCTAGTGTGATCTGCCCAAAGAGAAAATTTGAGTGGTGTATGCTAGTCTTTGGGGTTCCTCTCTAGTATTTTTTGAATGATTGTCAATTTTTTTTTTTTTTATGACTCAGTCAGACCATTACCTTGTGGGTAGTAATTAGAGGCAAACTTAACAATGATTCCATGGTCAAAAGCCCAGTTGGAAAATTTTAATTATGCAAATGCAAGACCATTATCACAGACTAAAGCAAATGGGAAACCAAAGTGATTGATAATAACTGATTCTAGAAAATTAATTACCACCTCATAAGTGCACTGTTTACAAGCAAGAGCTTCAGTCCATCTAGTAAAGTAATAAGTTATAGTGAGAATGTACCTATGGCCTGTAGAGGAGGGTGGATTGATCAAACCAATGAAGTCCAATCCCCACTATGCAAATGGTTTTACCTCTATAGCTGGTTGAAAATGAAGGGTTGCATAATTCTTTCTTGTTGTAGTTTGACACACATGGTAAGTCCTCACATGGTTGTGAGCATCCTTGAACAAAGTAGGCCAGTAATAGCCTACCCTCATGATCTAATTTTTAGTAGGTGGTGCAAAACCATGACTTGTGCCATACTTATCATAGAATTCAACCATTACTCTTTCAGATTCTTCCTTTCCCAAGCAACCGGGATAGATGCCCTTATGATTCTTCTTTTATAAAATGGCACCTTTCAACATGAATCTATCACTTTTTAGATACAAATCTCTCTATTGCACTACATTGAGATGAGCAAGACACTATTGATTCAGTAGATAATAGATAATATCATTATACCATTCTCCTAGAGAAACATCTTGGAAGAGATATTGTTGCATTGTGATATCAGGAACCATTTCTTCCATTGTATTAGTTAACCCTTGTCCTCACACTAATTTCATTGGATGAATCTCAATATCATATTCCTACAACATGGTCACCCACTTCGCTCTGTGCTACCCTAATTCATTTTGCATTAGAAAAAGCTTAACTACAGGATCAGGCACTACTGCAAAGACCTTATTTCTCAAAATGTAATGCTTGAACTTCTTTACAGCCCTGACCAAAGTGTAATCCTACTTTTCTACACTAGGGTACCTCAATTCTACATCTTTTAAAATGGGCACTCATGAATGCAATAGGATGCTCATTTCCTTGGTTAGAATTTTGAGTTAATATTCTAGCATAGGAATGATCTAATGCAAAAGAGTATATATAGAAGGATTTGGAGTAATCAGGACTTGCCAATACTAGATCATCAGAAATTTCCCTCTTAATTTTTGTAGATGCCTCTTTTCTTCTACACTCCACTCAACCTTTACATCTTTCTTTAGCATCGCATTCAAGGGCTTACTAATTTCTGCAAGTCCAGTAATGAATTTTCTCACAAAGTTGATTTTCCTAAAGAATGACTTCATTTCCTTTTTACTTGTAGGGTTTTGGATGTTAAGAATGGCATCTAATCATTTATGATCAATATAAATTCCTTTTTTTGAGATAACATGCCCTAACAGCTTCCCCTTAATGACTTCAAAGATACACTTCTTGGGATTAAGAGAAATGCCAAATTCCCTACACCTTTGGAATACCTTGCACAAGTCTACAATATGATCTCCTCATTTCTTGGAAAAGACTTTTAAATAATCCATATAAATAATAATGCACTTACCTATAATGTCCTTGAAAGAAATGTCCATAGCCCTCTAGAACGTTGATCCAAAATTGATCAGCCCAAAAGGCATTCTTCTGTAAGAAAAAATTCCCCACTTTGTAGTAAATGTCATTTTGTGCTTGTCCTCATACTGTATCATAACTTTATTATATCCAAAATATCCATCTAGAAAGGACATCATCTAACACCTGTTGACAATCTATAACACTTCATCTATTGATGGAACTAGATAGCTATCCTTTTTTGATGCTCGGTTAAGATTTCTAAAATCAACGCAAAGTTTTATTTCCCCATTCTTCTTTCTCATTGCAACCAAATTAGCTACCCAAATTGAATGTCTAATTGAAAATATGATACAAGTAGATAATAACTTTTGTACTTCCTGGTCGCACCCACAAAAGGATATAAAAGTCATGGCAAATCCTAACCTTGGAATTGGACATTCCAGTAGGTGACTAACATCTTCTTATGGTTGTTCATTTACTTTGTCAAACCAGGGAACATATACTTGAAATGGAGAGGCACTGTATGTGCACTAAGAACCAATTTTAGACACGATTTACCAGAAATAAATGAGTGAAAGGAATTCTACTTATGCTACAGGAATGTAATGTGAAACCTTCTAAACTTAATCAAAGCAAAAAACATAACAACTACAACTGAGAAACAAACTATGAACTGGCCTTATGCTACAGGAACAAACACAGGGATGGATTCCTAGTGCTGTAGGAACAATATAAGACTAAGTTTGCACTAAAACTTCAAGAATGAAATCTAACTTATGATCAATAGAAAATAAATGACTAAATAACTATAGATACTTACTAAGTGGGCCCCCTTAGCAAGCATCAACTAATTATGCCATAATTGAACTCAGAACTTCATCAACTTTTATTCATAAACTTGAAATGTACATTTTTCTGTTCATATGAAAACTAACACAAAACTCTATCTCTTATCATAGTACTAACTCTTACATACTCTGCTTCTTATTATCATACTAACTTTTACATGATATCCTTTCTATGCTGGTTATGCTTACTCACTCGCGCAGGAGGAACACTTATTTAAAACAGAAAAACAACTAACTACCTAACTCAACAGAGAAAGACGTGGACATAAATGAATCATGAAACTGAGGAACAGACTTCTCATAAATGAAAACATATCTGTTCAACATGATCCAGAGAATTTAGCATTCCACTCTTTCCAGATTAATGATCATTTAAGTTTCTTCCCAATGACCTGGATAGAGAGACTTCGCTGGAACAACTTCCTTGACAGCATGCAGGAAGTGGACTTTACTGCAGGGCTGAGATCCATTACGCTTGAATCGTTCATGCTCCCTTCAACAACCTATGATGCACAAGGTGACAGAGGTGAAAGAAAGCATGCATGGAAAACAACACGATCCATTCATTAATCACATATTAAATCTATCCCATTATTCAAAAACCATATGCATTATATCAGTCATTTGGTAAGTCAAACAGGGTAATTATTAAAACTCATAGAGATGTTAGGCTGTGCATAGGAATGTAGGAATGTATTGCTACTGGATACTACCCATTTTTTAGATAAAGAGTCTTTAATAAAATAGTTAAAACATCCATTAGCAGTAAAATTAGAGATATTAAAAGTACATCATAATACTCAAATTATGAGCATATCTTGAGCTCATCATCTACCCCCTACTTAACCTGATTATGGTCCACCAGCATTAAGCTTCCTAATTTTTTCCCTAAAATCCATAGGAGCAGTATGGATTTTTGGCACAGTCCCAAATTTATAATAGAAACCTCTAAAATTTTGCCATCTTTCATATCTCAAGTTCTTTGTATCTTTATTAACATTTATAGCTCAATAGGGATAAAGTGGCCACATTAAAACTGGAGGTCAAAATGTTATTGGCAACCATAATTTGAACCTCTTATGAAGACCAAGCTGTATGTACTTCTCTGTCCTTCCAAGGGCTGCTTCAAAATTTAGGGGGCTATGTGGTTCAGATTTCCTGAGCCCAATAGTCAATTTCTCCCATCTATTTCCAATTCTAGAAGAGGCAAGCTTCCAAAATAGATACGGTTGGCTTTTGAATTCCTCATACACTTTCTTTTTGATATCAAATATTTTTACTCTTTCTACTTGATTGTTGAACCCATATGCAACAGTGAGCTAGGTTTTTAGCATTGTGTAAGAATTTGTGATTTCTGATCGTAGTGGTATGGGCTCATCCCTTTCAACTTCTTCATAGGCTTTCAATTGTCTGCCATAATTGGTTTCATTGGCTTCCCATGGCATAAATGACCTCAAATGGATATCACCAATGTGAAGAAGTGGATCCCACTCTGTTTCAGAGGGAATTATCAATCCAAGCAAATAAAATTCACATAAAGAATTCTTTAGCCAATTAGGAGCCACCTAGTATGCATCATAAAATTCTTTGGATGTATGAATAACAGGATCTAAATTTCTTGAAATTCATATTAATTGAAACCAAAGAAATTGTTCCTTTAGGCACATGGCATAGACTCTAGGTGGTGGTCCACACTCCACAATCTTACCAGTTATTTTCATCATTTCATCCATTTTCTTTTTCATCTCCTAGATTTCCTATTTTTGCCATTCAATTTATCTTTTCAGTTTCTTCTTCTCTTCCTCCCAAAGACTTTGTTGAATTTTAGTCTTGGCTAGGTGGCAGAAACTCAAGGTTTGGAATGTGACCGACCTCCATGTGGTCCTAAGGTATTCCAAAAATTCAATAAAAATGTCTTTTTGTAGACAATCATGGCTTGACAAGTTGTAGGGGTAATGAAGCTTCATTGGCCACTTCCAATTGTTCAAGTTGTTCATCCTCTTGCTGCAGGATGAATTCATATTGTGCAGGAGGAGATTGTACTTCCTCTGAAATTTTCCTAGCTGCTTCAGCCAAGTCATCAAGACTTAGCATTCCCCTTTTAGTACTATCATATTGTGCTTCGTCAACTTCCATTGGTTTATTTTGCATTTCCTTAGGAACAACAAGTGAGCTATGTGAAACATTCTCAGGTACATTTTGAGAATCATCATGGCTGTATTCTTCAAACTCCTCTGAAATTATTATAACTTTAGGTTGAGCAGACGTTGAGATGACTTTACATTGCTTCCTTTTTGAAACTCTTTTTGGCAATGTGGCAGCTGCAGGAGGCACTCTCGTAGATTTCCTCTTCCTGACTTGTCTAGAGGGTTCAGACTCAACAAAAGTGGATGATAGAGAAACTACAGTGGCAACAGGTATTGTTGCAAGAGGAACTGCTACAGGAGAAGGTGCTGCTGGAGAGGGACAATGTTGTCTTTGAGCATGAGGGTCAAACTCTGGGGTTTGTTTTTCCCTAGATGACTCTTCTACCTTCATTTAATCATTTTTCTCTTCTACTAGCAAACCTAGTTTGTACTCTAGTAGAAGGTTCTGGTGTGGAGGCCGCAGGAATAGATGCTACAGCCATAGGTGCTGCAGGGAGTGCGCTGGGAGGTTCTAGAAGTTGTAGACCCTTTTGGGCAAAAAATTCTTGCCAAGAAAGGGGTGACATATCCTTCAGGGAACACTCTATCAATAGTTTAATGAGGGCATGATGGGAAATTGAATTGTCCCTTCCCCTTTGGGTTTCATGGGCACTTTGATTTAAAAGATTTAACAAAAAGTTCAGGACATTAAAATGGTAAGAATGTAAATAGGAAAAGCATCCCTCACAAGTTAAATACATGATTATGAATGCAACATACTCTGAATATGGAAAGGGCAGCGACACTCATTTGTAGCCTTGTTTAGAGACCTCCAAAGGTTCATCAGTTGGTACTGTAAATTCTGCCCTACTAGAAACAACATCTAAAGAGAAATTTTTCCCTGCTGTAGGAAGCCCGATTACTTCAGCAATTCATTCTTTTGTTACAGCCACTATTAGACCCTATACTGAAGCTTCCCCTTCTTAAAGAGTTCCTAAAATTCACCAGTAGCTTCCTGATTGAAAGAATCTAACTTCAGAAAATAGTTTAGCCAACCACAATTACTAAATACCTGCACTGTTTGAGGATTTTGTGTTAAGAGCTCATGAGCTACAAGCTCATGTCTTACCAATTGACCACCCATATTCGCAAATTACCTCTGTTGGGATTCCAAAAACTCAAACCTTTTCTGAAAATTCAATAGAAAATTCCTCTGCTCTGCTTCTTTTTGCTTCTTTCTGTCTTGCCGTCACTTTTCTCTTCTTTTCCAAGAATGACTCAAAAGATAATTGCATGTAATGATTATTAGGAGCTACTCATATCAAGCAGTTTAATATTGTTTAAGATAAAACATGTAGCCATATTTGGAAAGTACAAGAAGAAATAAAAAATATCTTATTAGTTGTGACAATGACATAAGAAAAGGTTTGAAATGGATTATCTCGCCCCCTACTTAAAAGTTGACATATTTCCACACATGGGCGAAAAGATAGGCGAAGCATGGGCGATAAAGATTGATATGTATATAGTAGTTGTTGAATAAATGAAATAAATAAATAATGTGATTAAGAGAAGATATCACGTACCTTTCAATTAATGCTCTTGTGTGCTGGGAAAATTACAGTGCACCATGAAATGATGGCTGGAATAGACACCATGAATGAGGTGGTACGACATGATGGATGACGTGGAAGAAAAGAGAATGAATGGCGGTGATGGATGGAAAACAGAGAACATGGCATCCTTGAAAAGGAAACCTTTATTATGTGCATGGAATGTGGAATTTAAAGAGATGCTACAGGAGAAAGATCAAAGCCTTTTGCTACAGGAAGATCAGTAGCCATATTTGAAACAAACTGCTACAAAAACTCATCTTTAGACACTGGCTTATGATACAACTGAAGACAATGTCCATTAACTAGTAGCTTGAATCAAACTGGATCTATTGTAGCCAACTACACTGAGCCATTATCAAATACACGTTCTATGTCATAAGGACCAAGCCAGCGTGTGTTTATTTTACCTTGATTCTCTTTGTATCTGGAGTCATAGACCAGTGCCCAATCACTGGTAGAGAATTGCTTTGTTCGAATATGATTGTCATACAATTTTTTTCTTTGTTGTTGGATAGTTTCAGTATGCTATAGGGCAGATTTCCTCATCTCATCCAATGTATTTATCTGCATGAGGCATTCCTTTTGAGCATCAAAGATATCAATTTTAAGCTGGAGAGCAGTCCTTAAGGTCTCATGCTCAAATTCAATTGGAAACATGGCAGTCTTACCATAGAGTAACTCAAAAGGAGTAAACCCTATAGTTGTTTTCCATGTTGTCCTATAGGCCCAAACTGCTTTAGGAAGGCGACTGCTCCAATCCTTCTTGTGTAATTGGACTGTCTTTGTAAGGATTGCCTCAATTTCTCTGTTAGTAACTTTTGCCTAGCCATTGGCTTGAGGCTGATAGGGGCTAGAATTTTTGTGCCTGATCTTGTAATAATTCATCAATGCAGTGATTAAGTTGGATGTAAACTGAGCTCCTTGATCAGTAACAAGTTCCCCTGGGACTCCAAACTGAGTAAAAATCTGCTCATACAAGAACTCAACAACTTTATTGTTACGGGCATGTCTCATTGCTTTCACTTCCACCCACTTGGCTACATAATCAGTACACACCAAAATGTATGATTTTCCATTGGATGGAGGATCAATAAGCCCAACAAAATCCATACCCCACTTGTGAAAGGGACTGACTACCACTTGAGGATTCAGGGGTATTTCATTAGACCTTGTTGGTCTCCCCATGCGTTGACATTTGTCACATTTCCTGGTGTAGGTTACAACATCTTTATGTAGTGTGGGCCAATAGTATCCTGTATTAAGCACTTTCATAGCTGTTGTCTTGGCTGTAAAGTGCCCTCCACATGGTTCATCATGATAGGAATACAATATGGTATAGGTCTCATCTTCCCTAACACATCTTCTCATGACTCGGTCTGGTCCTGTATAAAATAAACAATCTGCAATCTATGAAAAGTTAAAACTTTTCTCAACTAACAATTTCCTTTCCTTTGGTGAGAAGTGAGCTAGAATTTTGTTTGCTGCTAAATAATTTGCAATATATGCATACCATGGAGTTTGAGTAGCAATAGAAAATAGATGTTCATCAGGGAAGCTATCATCAAATACCTCAGGAGTGCCAGGTGTAGGTGTTTGAAGTCTTGACAAGAAATCAGCCACCACATTAACTCGGCCTGGTTTATCAATAACTGTGTTATCAAATTCCTACAACAATAGGAGTCATCTTGCTAATCTACCAGATATGGTAGGCTTATTCATGAGGTACCTTATTGCTGCATGATTTGTATGAATAGATATTTGGTAACCAATGACATAATGTCAAAATTTGTTCAAGGCATACATAACTGCTAGCAATTATTTTTCTGTGATAGTATAGTTGAATTCAGGGCCTTGAAGATTTTTGCTAATGAAATATATGGCATGCTCAATGGAATTCTCTTTTTGTCCTAAAACTGCTCCTATAGCATAATCAGAAGAATTTGTGTGTATATGAAAAGATAGATTCCACTTCGGTCCTTGAAGAACAGGTGCCTGAATAATTAAGTTCTTAAGCTGCAAGAAAGATTTGTCACAGGCCTCAGTCTAGGTAAACTCAGAATCTTTAGTTAATAAAGCATATAATGGACTAGCTATTTTGCTGAAATCTTTGATAAATGTTCTATAATATCTAGCATGTCCTAGGAAACTTATAACATCCTTTTGTTTTGTAGGTGTTGGAAAAGTTAGAATAACTTCTATTTTTGCAAAATCAACCTAAATTCCTGCTTGAGAGACATGATGGCCTAAAAAAATTCATTCTTGCATCATCATGAAGCATTTCTCACTATTCAAAGACAAATTTTGCTCTTGACATCTTTTCAACACTCTTTCCAAATTGGCTAATGCTTCTTCATAAGTAACTCCATAAGTAGTGAAGTCATCCATGTAGATTTCCATAAAATCACGAGAAATATCAGCAAAAATACTGATCACTGCCATTTAAAATGTTGTACGTGCATTACACAGCCCAAAAGGTAAGACAGAGTAGGCAAAAGTACCCCATGGACTGGTAAAAGTTTTTTTGTCTTGATCTTCAGGAGCGATTCTAATTTGATTATAGCCACTATATCCACCCAAAAAGGAGAAATACTTTTTCTCAGACAATGAGTCTAGTACTTGGTCAACAAATGGCAGTGGAAAGTGATCCTTTTTAGTTGATGTGTTCATCTCCCTATAGTATACACAAACTCTCCATTTTCCACCTTTTTTAGGGACAATCACCGATGGAGACACCCATTGACTATCTGAAATGGGGTAGATAAAACTAGCATCAAAAAATTTCTAGAGCTTTGCTTTAACTATTTCCCTGAGTGCTGGGTTTATCCTTCTTTGAGGCTACCTGGCAGGTAAACAATCTTCCTTAATGTAGATCCTATGAGTACAAAGTTGAGGATCTATTCCCTTCATATCCCCATAGTCCCATGCAAAAGCTATGTGTCGTTCTTGCAACATTGTGACTAGGGCAGCTTGATGAGATTGATGTAGCTTATTATTGATGTTCAGATAATGGCCTGGAGACACTTCTACTTGCTTGATTAGATCATTCATGGAGGCTGCTAATAGAGGTGGTGTCTGTATTTCATATGGAAGCAAATTATGATAAATTGTAGGAGATTCAAGTGACAGGTTCTCAGAATTCAGTAGCTGCAAGAAACACTGCTGAAGACAGCTATTTGCAGCAGATGGACTACTCGGACTGGGGTTGGATTGCAAGATATGTAAAAGAAAGTCATCCTCACTCTGAAGCTATGAAAATGGATTAGTATGCAACATCATTAGTTGAGCCATGAATTTAATTCTTCAATTTCCTCTCCTGAATCTGGCCAAATTGGTTGAGACATGTTTGGCTAAGGCTGAGCAGGTGGGTATAAAGCCAATTTCTTTCTTGACTGACCATCAGAAATTGTCATGTCTCCTAAATGACATCCTATAAAAGCATCAGCCGTAGCTAACCATGGTCTACCTAGGATAATAAGATATCCTCCCAAAGTTGTTTTAGTGGACAATATGGTGAAGTATGCTAGATATTCCCAAGCCTCAAGGATGACAATAACATCAACAATTCCATCAGGCTTTACTGTGGAACTATTAGCAAGCTACAAGACGGTAGGTGTAGACCAAATGTTTAAGATATTCAAATACTCCATTGTATTCTTGGTCATTACATTGATAGTTGCACCAAGGTCAATCAAAACATTACTTAATATCTAGCCATTAATATTTATTTGTACCACAAGACTCCTAGGGTTAGTATATTTTGGAATGACTATCATCCCCAACATAATATCTGCCAACTATCCTAGAACATGGATAGTTTGGGGATCCTTTTTCTTTCTTCTCAGTTTCTTTAAACAAGCATCTTTAATGGCTTTTCCATAAATTGGGTCATCTTTAATGGCTTGAAAAAGAGGAATTTGAATGTGTACATTTTTCAACTAATCCAAAATATCAAAGGTAGGACCTTCCATAGACATTGATGTAGTAATTTGCAATCTCTAAGGAACAGGCAGTTTGGCCTAACACTGTAGGATAGGATACTTAGAGACAATATCAGACACAAGTATATGTTCTACAGGATTAGTAGGTTGCTTAGAGGCAGAGTTTGAAATCTCTATAATTACAGGCGGCTGTGGAGTAGGGAGAGTGGTTCCAGACCTGAGATAGATATTATGAATATCCATGGCATAAGCTGGATACTGATTGGCTTCGTCAAAATACATAGGCTGTTGTTGATGCTGCTTATTATTAGGATTTGGAAATGGTTGAGCAAGCATAGGGGTTTGTTTTGGGGGGGACAGTATTTGCAATAGGTGCTGCAGGAGGTAGCATGAGGGCCTGAGGTTGTGGCTGTTGAAGCTCCAGGGAAGCAGGGGATTGGTTTTGCCATTGCTGTGGACTTCTCCATTGAGGATTCTGTTGCCAGTTACCTTGGGGTGGAGTCCATTTTCCTTGTGGCTGTTGCCAACCTCCTTGAGGAGATTGCCATTGAGGACTCTGATAGTTAGGCCAATGTGATTGAGGAGTATTCCAAGGTGGTGATGGGCCATATGTAGGTTGCCACTGGTTATTGTAATTAGAATAAGGATTACCAAAAGTCAGAGGATCTTGAGGCATACCTTGTCTTTGAGCCCATGGTCGAATTTGTGCAACAAAGAATACTTGGTCATCATCACTCTCTACCATCTTAAAGTTAGTAGCTAACTGCTTAGCTTCCAGGTTAGCCACCATCTTACATCTGCAGTCTCATTTCTTCTATCTACAATGTGGACAGAACTCTGCCAAGATTGCTTCAACTTCCTCATGTTTCTTCTGACCTTGCATAGTATCCAACTATGTAGCCATGTTGTTTATAATATCCTGCATGAAATCAGATAGAAAATTTGTGATCTCCATCCATGAAACTCCATTAATAGAAGACTTTCCCACTGTGGCTTAATGACCTCTACCCCTCTTACCAATTGCTCGAGAGTAGTTGAGACATATTTTCTTGATATCATCCCAAGGAAGTTGGGTTATATCACCTCCTCCCATCAGGTCCAGGGCATCTATACAGGTATCACTGATTCCCCTTAGAAAAAGTAGTTTCTAAGATTCTTCATTGAGAGTATGGTCTAAATTCTTTTTTAGGGAAAACAAAAATCTTGAGATATAGTCTTCCAGGCTTTCATCCTCCTTTTGTTGAATTTTGAATATATCATCTCCCTTACTACCACTCTTACAATATTCCTTGTATTTCTCAAGAAATTTTATTTGCATGACTGCCCAACTATCAACAACACCTCTTCCCAAACTCATGAACCATCTAAGAGCTCCTTCCTTCAAAGTAGAAGGAAACAACTTCAGCTTGTGATCATCTAAAGTATAATCATAGCTATGATAGAGGATGTCAAACTCGAACAAGAAAGTGTTTGGGTCCTCTGTAACTAGTCCATAGAACTTGGGGAGTAATGAAGAAGGAATATTTTTAAGGTTATCATTATCTTGCTGAGCAATGATGGGAAACTCAAAAGAAGGAGGTTGATTAGGTGGATTTTGTGCCATATTTGTTTGATGGAGTATCAGAGCAAATAGATTTTCTTCAGGTTCTTCATCAGCTGGGTCAAATGGAAATTCAACAAACAGGTTTTCAGCAAATGGATTGATATCTTGGTCTCCTTCTTCCTCAAATAGATTATAACCCGGTTCAGGATTATTATCAATGAATGGAAGCTCAAGGAGGAATCTTCCCAGAGCATCTCTTCTTCTATGCATGCAATAGAATGAATGGTGAATTGAAGGAATTTTGAAAATGCTTGAATAACAGACTAAACTACTGCTAACAATGACTTATGACAGGTTCTTAGCTTGACACCATCCCCGACAACGACACCAAAAATAGTCGCGCCCACAAAAGGATATAAATGTCACAGAAAATCCTAACTTGGGAATTAGACATTGCAACTAGTGACTAACATCTTCTTATGGTCGTTCATTTACTTTGTCAAACTAGGGAACGTATACTTAAAATGGAGCGGCACTGTATGTGCACTAAGAACCAATTTTAGTCACGATTTAGCAAAAATAAATTTGTGAAAGGAATTCTACTTATGCTACAGGAATGTAATGCGAAACCTTCTAAACTTAATCAAAGCAGAAACCATAACAACTACAACTGAGAAACAAATTATGAACTGGCCTTATGTTGCAAGAACAAACACAGGGATGGATTCCTGATGCTGCAGGAACAATATAAGACTGAGTTTGCACTAAAACTTCAAGAATGAAATCTAATTTATGATCAATAGAAAATAAACGACTAAATAACTAACTACATATACTTACTAAGTGGGCCCCCTTAGCAAGCATCAACTAATTATGCTAGAATTGAACTCAGAACTTCATCAACTTTTATTCATAAACTCAAAATGATGTAAATTGTTATACTCATATGAAAACTAACACAAAACTCTATCTCTTATCATAGTACTAACTCTTACATACTCTGCTTCTTATTATCATACTAACTTTTGCATGATATTCTTTCTATGCTTGTTATGCTTGCTCACTCACACAGGAGGAACACTTATTTAAAACAAAAAAGCAACTAACTACCTAACTCAACAGAGAAATATGTGGACATAAATGAATCCTAAAACTGAGGAACAAACTTCTCCTAAATGAAAACATATCTATTCAATATGATCTAGAGAATTTAGCATTCCACTATTTCTAGATTAATGATCATTTAAATTTCTTCCCAACGACCCGGACAAAGAGTCTTTGCTAGAAGAACTTCCTCGACGACGTGCATGAAATGGACTTTACTACAGGGCCGAGATCCGATGTGCTTGACTTGTTCATGCTCCCTTCAACAACTCGCGATGCACAAGGCGATAGAGGCAAAAGAAAGCATGCATTGAAAACAACACGATCCATTCATTAATCACATATTAAATCTATCACATTATTCAAAAACCAGATGCATTATATCAGTCATTCGGGAAGTCAAACAGGGTAATTAATAAGACACATAGAGATGTTAGGCTGCACTAATGTAGGAATTTATTACTATAGGATACTACCCATTTTTAGATAAAGAGTCTTTAATAAAAGAGTTACAACATCCATTAGTAGTAAAAGTAGAGATATTAAAATTACATCATGATATTCAAATTATGAGCATATCCTGAGCTCATCACTTCCTTTTGGATGATGGATTCCAACAAAGAATTGATGGGTCTTTGTCTTTGCTTGAAGGGCTTGGCACCTGGCTTGAGAGGAATGGTATGTGTAATAATTGAAGTATTATAAGTCTTCAAATCTTCATAACTCCAAGCTATTACATGCTAATATGCATGTGATGCATCTATGATTCCTTTATTTTCCAATAAAGACATTCTTTACATTATCTTGAGTCCTCATGTTGTATGTATCACACTGACTACTAATGGACTCCTTCTTAGCTTCATATTCCTAATATTTTATACTATCAAGATCAAAAATTATTTCTACTTGCACCATTCCTCTTGGAATAGTGTTGGTCTTCAGATTAATGACCCCTTCTAGGTCCATCTCTACTTCTTGAGGCCCCGCTTCATCAATTATCTGAGAGGTAAAGACATCAAAGCTAGTGATAAAATCTAGAATGTGTTTGTCATCCTCAAACACCTAAAAATTAGTTACATTGTCGGGCACTGATGGTACTAGAATGAGGTCTATAGTAAACTTCTTCAATCCTAAAAGTGACAAGGGTTGTAAAGTACTAGCTGCTTGAGCCAAAGAATTTGTAGTTTGGTTCTTGCTACATGGCATCAACTGAATTTTGAAAGCATTAAATCCCTTAATAAGATCCCATACTCTATGCCTATCACTAGTCATCCTTCTATCATTACATGAGTACTTCTTTCTAATTTTCCTAACTACCCATTCTGAATCTCCAAACACTTGCATAATTTTAACTCTTTTTCATAATGCCATTAGCAATCTGTGAATCAAGGCTTCATATTCAACTACATTATTAGTATAATGGAATTGGTTTCTATGATAAACAAAAAAGGTTTAACCTTTAGGAATAATTAACTCAAATCCAGCTCCAACACCTTGCTTTGACTTGGATCCATCAAATCTAAGAGTCCAATATCTAGTAGTTCCTATTCTTTTTTTTTGTCTTTTGTTCTATTACTATTGGGAGGTTCCTCGAGAGTAATTAAGCTTTTACCTTTGGGATCATCTTGAGTACTTTGTACATTAATTTTGATAGTTTGGGTTGGATTGATGAACCTTTGTATCTGCTCAACTACTGTCTGGCATATGCAACATTCTCGCTCTGAGTGAGCAGCATTGTGAACCCTACACTAGCTTGCAAGAAGCAACTCTTAAAAATTCATGTCCCTACCCAATTGGATATGATTTTCTATGCATTTTTTGGATAATTCCTAAAAGTTATCCAATAGGCTAAGTTGACTATCTTCCTAGTATTCACCTTCCTCTATTGGTTCAACCAATTCCCTAGTGTTGTTGGATTCATATGTCAGTTGACCTGGTGTACTCTACAACACAAAAATTTCCTCTACATCTAATTCTGAAACAGGAGTGGCCAATACATAATTCCCAACACTAACTTCTAATATCAATATTTCATTTGAAGTATTTTGGTATTTGATAATTATATACTTCATCCTAGGCTTCCTTTCAATTATGATTTGCTTTGGTACTCCCTTCCATGGGAGCCACATATGAGAGTGATCTGTTGATACATATCCATTTAGTTCCTTAGTGAAATCTCTACCTAGAATCAAACCGTAAGTATCAGGAATTTCTTCCACTTGAACATTAATGACTTGTTGGATTCTGGGATCTAATGCAATCTACATGGGAATCATATTTAGCTCTCCTACTACATTTACTTACATTTTTTCCAACTGAGTGACCTTATTTTGAGAGACTACAAGGGTAATCCCTAAGGCTCTATAGACAAAAAATGACATAACATTCATGGAAGCCCCTAAATCTAGCAAGCAACTGTGTAGATTCTTCCCAAAGAGGTGAACTGAAATCAGAAAAGGGGGAGTTTCTATCTTACCTTGAAACACACTTAGTTGAGTATCAACTTGTGCAACCTAACCCCTATCCTTTTCCTTCCCTTTATCCCTATACTATGTTTAGATTTGACCTTGATCTTTTGTCATTTGATAACTAGAGGTCTTTCAAGTCACTTCACTAGTTGTCTTTCCTTGGGGGACTACATTAGGCCTAAAGTCTAAGACTCCATCTTTGATTGTAGGAACTCTCAGTAACTCAAAAGTAGAAAGACTTGCCTTTAGTATCTTGAGTTCTTCAGCTACATAATCACATAACTACTCCACATTCATGTCAATATGCAAGTCCTTGGGAGGATTCACCAGCTTCTCCTTTCCTTTGTCCATGTTCCTACCTTTAGCAGAATTAGACTATCCTCCTTTCGACAAATATTGTGTAGGAACATGAGATTAGGATGGATTATTGCTTGCATCAGGATCTAGAGATGTAGTGAAATTGTTCAGAGGGATTGATGTATTGAATGGGCCTCCAACTTGTGGATTTATATTGGGCCTATTCCTAAAGTCATCTTCTTGTAGGATATTGGAACATCTGAACTTCTTCAATGCCATTTTCTTCTTCATATAGAGGACCATTGTCATTCTCCATTTCCTCATTGAACAATTGTGAAACTTCATCTCCATTTTAAACTTGTTTTGCTTTATCATCTTGTTCACTTACCTCTTCTTCTAGTAGATTCTCTTCACTTCGTGGGAAAGGAGCATGATTCAACACCATCACTAAGGAGTCATATGACCTAGAGGGTACCAATTCCTAATTGTTGGAATTGTTTTCCACTTCAAACTAAAAGATGGATGCAATAGTTTGGAACTCAGGGTAGTCCAACTCATAATGTTAATTTGTATTGTGAATTCTAGGCCATCCAGATAAAGAGGTTTCTCTTGACTATGAGGTTGATCCAATGGAGTAGGGACACCTCCATTTTTTGGCCTTGTGTTCCATGTTATGTTTTTCCTAGGTGGTTGTCTTCTTTCAAATCCTTGTCCACTTATCTTTCCTCTATCAAAATTCTACCCATGTCCTTGTGTAGAATCTCGACTCTCCCTATTATAATTAGACTACATATTCCTCTGAGGAGCTTGGAGCTGACTATTTTGGTTCCTTAGGTATGCCACTTCCATGTTCAAATTCTTAACCTATTCTATCAACTCATCCAATCATTCCTTTTTAGGATCACTATAAGGGTTTGGATTCACATTGTTCTAGGGTCAGGGTACTCAACTGCTACTCCCAAACTCATAGACTGATTTAGTACTTCAAAATTATGGAAGTATGAAGCAAAACCAGCCTGTTGTTGTTGGTGAAGGGGTTGATTGACACTTTTTTGTGGATAACTAGTTACTGGTGGGACTTGATTCATAGGAGGACCTAGATGTGGGACTAAAGGAAACTATGGCACCAGATTCATAGTGTGGGTGTGGTTAGTGAAATCCTAGTTAACTACTTGAATCTTTCTTGGGTGAGCAGTAGGCCTAAGGATGGAAAAGGTATAGACAAGTGTTTTCTCTAATCAATTCTAACCTTTACAACCTTTGTGTATGCATCAAGAAAACTATTTAGATGATTTTGTCTCCACTTAAGAAAAGTGGTTGTAAGACTATCAAGGGCTTCATAATATACTTCCAAGCTAGTAGTGTCATTGACAACATAAGGCAACTGCAACATAGTATAATCTCAATGAAATCTATTATTGAATGAACCTATAGGATCATTAACTTCTCTCTTAACCTTAGTGAATTGCAGGTAGAGCTCATTAGAACTAATAGGGATCTTAAACTTCTACAAAAATGCATTCTCCAATTCAGTCCAATTATGAATTGACCCAGCAGGTAGATGAGTGTACCAATAAAAGGAATCTTCTCCTAGAGAATAAGGGAAAATTCTATAGGAAACATCCTCATGATTGATCCCTCTATCCCTAAGGAAGGTCTGAAAAATCCTAATGTGTTCCTCTGTAGTTCTATTAGGGTCATTGATATGAAATTTAGAGAAAAAATGTTTAGGATTCTTGGGCATAACATTGTAATTGTTGAAGTACAAAGGTGGTGGATTATTTTCCTTGAAATCCATTGGTGGTGGTGG
Source organism: Sequoia sempervirens (assembly GCA_007258455.2). NCBI lineage: Eukaryota > Viridiplantae > Streptophyta > Pinopsida > Cupressales > Cupressaceae > Sequoia > Sequoia sempervirens. The sequence continues at coordinate 69,514,755 of VDFB02193867.1, read as the reverse complement.
AGGTGTTAAAGACTAATTAATGACTTGTTGGGGTTTTTGAATGGGAATAGCTTTAGAATCAAATGAAGATGGACTTGATGAAGGTGAAGATGATGGGGATGATGGAAATGGTGGGCTAGACTATGACTCTCCTCTTCTTTTGGTCCTCCTTGACCTCGTAGGAGCTTGTCATTCTTGAAATTCCTCCTCTCTTGGTGTAGATCTGATTCTTTGAAATCTCTCAGGAGAAATGGCAAATAGAAAATGATCCAACTTGATTATTCAGGCCCTCCTAGCACCAATCTGTTGATGGTGTTTTCTACATAGCAACAACTTAGATAGAATACAAGTATCATATCTCTCTTGAAAGTGAAATCTCTATCAACAAGCCTCAAGAGATAACCTAAAGGTCTCTAATGTCAGGCCTTGACAATGCATAAACAACTTAGTGGTAATGTGAATTTTTTGGTAATCACAAGGGGCCTTACAAAGAAAATGTTGGAAACTTCAAACTTATCAAATCTTGCAATATGGTGATACTTTGAATCTTAAATCTAATCCAAATTTTGAAAGAAATAACAAAATATGAGGGTTTAGAGAGATCCTAAAACTAAAATAACTCCTAAGACCAACAATGCAAATGATAAAACACTTAAAGTGGACCAATCCTTCAAAACTTATTTCTACTTAACCCAGATCTAATTTTTAATATTACAGAAATAGTGCAATCTTCTAAGGAATGAAATATTTTCAAATCAAGAAGAATTCACCCAATCCAACCTTATTTAAAAATTTAAATAAATAAGTACCCACAATTGAAATTCAACACAATTTTAAGGCCCAAGCTAACTTTAAACAACTTACAATTAGCAAGCTGCTAAAAGTATGGACCAAGGATTGCTCAGACACCTCAAATATTAAACCAAAAATTCCATTGAATGACATCTAAATCTAAATCTAACATATAAAAAAAAATATCACAACAATCTCAAAGATATGAAATAACAAGAACCATGCAAAATGAGACAACACAGAAAAGAGCACTATAGTACAATGTCTTTGCTTGTATTGAATCACCCAATATTGTAACAATTAAAGTAAACAATGTAGTAGCACTTGCTCTCAGAAAATCCTAATTCCTAACTTAGTTCTAGCTCTTGCAACTACTACTTAGCTTTTCTCTAACTTTTAACCCTTACAAATGAGGCATGATGCCCAATTTATAGAAATTTCCTCACTAGGTCAGCCCAATCTAGGGTTACATCAAAAGGTCAGCCAAAACAAGTTGGCCAAGAAAGTTCTTTAATAAAATAAAAAAAATTCATTTAATATTTGAGGCTCCTTCTAGGTTAGCCTAAATCTTCCAATAGGATTCTTTTGATGGCACAAAATTGTAGGTCACCCATCTAGCTGGCTATGATCACATGTTTGGCACAAAAAACTAGGTGACTGGTTGTTGAATATTCTCCTTTTCTCCCTCACAATTGGCTCCCAATTTATTAAATAATTCATTTTCCTTTTATATTATTTCCTTCATATCTTCTGGTTCGAGAAATGGAATAAATTTAATTCTTGTTTTATGATTTTTAAATTCCTCCAAATATTGTGGCATAACTTTATTCCATTCCACTTGCAGCTCATGGTATTTGTCTAACTTTGAAATTTATATAGTTGCATCTTCCAGATTTACTTTGGTGATTGGAGTACCATCAGAAAGGGCATAGATTTCATGCCACCAACCCTATAGTCGACCAATGCTCATGTTTTTCTACCAAAATTTTCTCCTTCTAGTCATGATTTCCAGGAAACTTATACAACTATTGTATATTTCTTTCATCTTTCCCTCCAATTTCATTATCTTCTTTAAAGACTTGGTGAGTTCTTTCCTATAATTCCAAAGTTCAACCCATTCCTTCACCCTACCAATCTCATCTCGAGAAATGATGTCCAACTTAGACATCCCCTCCTTTGAAACCTGTAGGATCTTCTTCAATTCATCAATAGTTGACTCATCAATTTTATTACAATCTGTAGCAAATTGTGAAGTGTGCTCAAGAAAATTAGAGGCATTGGTGTATATCTTCAAGATTTTCTCAATTTCCTCACCTCCTCTGATGCTTACATCCAAGAGCCAACTATGAGTACAATGCATAGAAGATTTTAATCTTTCAATTTTTGTGACTACCTCCTTTGGAAATAATCCTTCTGACATAATCCCTTCACTGCACATAGTCTGTAGAGGTTTCATTAAATGTTGCACATACTTATATACATCATTTAATTTCTTTTGCAACCTTTATTTTTCCTTTGTCTTTTTATCTAATCTCCTTAGAATTGCTTGGGAAGATCCCAGGAATTCTTCATTTTCTTGTTCCTTGGCTATAGGTCCTAGGTTGATTGTTTGGACCTTGTAATCAGAAGACCTCACCTCATCCTTGAACTTATTTTTTGGAGGAACAACCACATGGATGAACCTATTATTGATCTCATCTCTAGATATTTTAGAAACTATTTTGGCCCTCTTCCTCTACTTGGGCTATCCCCATTTCTCAAGTAATTTATCACAACTTGGTGCCTCCTCTTGTATAATAATTAGCTTCTTACTAAGCCTCTTTTCAATCCATTCTGGGTCTGTAGTTTGTTCAGTTTCCACCTCCTTGTTGGGACTATCAACCACATTTATTTCAACATCTTGCTTAATTTTTGGTTGATTCTCTTGTTCTTCCTTGTCTTGATTAGGACTATCAACAACATCTTCTCTGTTATTTCCTTCCTCAAGATTATTTTGTGGCTCATAAATTATTACCTTCTCAGGGGACCACGATACTTTATCTTGAACAACCTCAGACTCTATGTTCTTCCTTTTAGCCCTAGAGATTGATTGTCTTATCTCTTGCACAAAATTTTTCCACTACCCACTATTCGGAGTAGAAATATTGTCATCCTCTTCATTCAACTATTTAGGGTTATTAGATATATTTCCTTTGTCTAGAAGTTCCTCCTCAGAAATCTGAACATTTTGATGTGGAGAAGGAATGGGAGAATTATTTCTTAGAGCTTCTCTCTTTTCAACATCATTTTTAGGTGCCTTTTCATCTTGCACCTCTTCTTTTACAAATCTCACTCCCTCCACTGGAGAAAAATTCTCCTTAGGAGAGTTTCTTGTAACATATACTTGGGGTTTTTTCCCTAAACTTTCCAAATCTACAACTTTTACAGTAGAATGAGCATATGTGGCAACTTCATTCTTCCTTTCTTTTACATCCTTCTTCCTCTCTGTGAGTATTCTTCTTTTTCTCACTAGTTGGGAGGTTTCTCCTTCTTCAATATTGGTGTCAGCCTGGGAACCTTCTTAACTTTAGGATATTATTTTCTCCTCGCTTCACTTGCATCTAACACCTAGTTATTCTCTTAATGGATATTGTTTCCTCAAAACATTTTTCATCATGAGGTTCAATGACCTCATCCTCCTTGTTAGTTTTAGATTCTTCTTCATCATGAGACTCAAAGGCCCCCATTAGGTCATAGGTGAACACCCTTTTCCTCCAATTCCAACACATTGTTCCTAACCCACAACCTAGAGTACTTCTTCATAGGTTCAGTAATTTGATTTAAGTAGGTTATTTCCTCTTTAGAAAAATTAATTGGAAGCAGTGGTCTACTTCTATAGGGTTCATAGTCATGGTGTTGAAGAAGGTTTGTATCATCATCCTCTACTTGATCAAGAACTTCCACAATTTTGTATAGTCTGATTGACTTCAAAGTTAGCCTTGAAAACCTTCTCCTAATGACCTCCTATTCATCCCGACAATTGGCCCAATAGTCTTCAATTTGGTCCTTGTGCCTGAAAGTCCTATTAGCCTACTTCATGGGCTTTCCATAAGGATCAAAATTACTTCTATTAGTGTGGGAATACAACTCAAGTTGGGTCATCTCCTTCTTAGAATTTTGGGAACTCTTAATAGAAGGGAAAGCCTCTAAGACCCCTACCCTTAATGGAAATTCTGATCCCAATCCTTTCTTCTTAATATTACCTTGTTGTAAGATTCCGTCAAAACCAACCATCTATCTTGTCAACTCTAGCATCAGGAGTTTGTTAGTGGGATACCTAGGTAGTCTGAGAGGATTAGTTGGAGATCTTTGTACCTAGATGTATGTAAACCTTTGGAACTGAATGAACATTTGACCATATTGCTTAATTAAATCCATGGCATCTAAGAAAATTCAAATGTGAAGAGCATCCTGTAGAAATCTTGGAATATACATGAAGAAAGCATCGTTAGCTCTTCTATAGGGTATGTACATGATCATCATGGAAAAAATAGGCCCTTAAGTGGCAAAAAATTCAGAAAAATCAGAGTTAGGCAACTTGACGTAAAAAATTGAATAAGTTATCTATATTATTTCAAAAATTAGTAAGAATAGAATTTGTAGCAAATTGAATTTAGTTTCTAAACTACTAGGTTTATTTTAAAAAGAAAAAAATCTATGTGGTGAAAATTTGAAATTTCAATGTAGTAGTACTTAAATTTTAGGGAGAAAATAAGAAGTAGGTGTCTGTCTGACCACCCTAACCACAATAAAATGATAGTATTTTTTTATAATATTTTAGATATAAGTGGAAGACTCATGTCCGGATGTGATGCATATTTATTTGTGATTTTTTTCTAAGTAAATAATTAATTATGAATTTTTTTATTACAACTTTTAAAAACTATAAAAAATTGTATGTCTGACCACCTTAACTTGGTCAAAACTTCATGAAATTCAATTTTTATTTTTTTAATCTTATATTATGAAAAGCATAGAATGTGACACATGTTTTGGATTTAAAGAATGTGATATCGTTTGAAAGCTATAGATGTTTTTCAATCATCCTATCAATTAAGGCTTTAGTCGTAATTCAAATAGAAAATGAATAATAATTATTTATTAAATTCAAAGTAAAGCATAATTTATATTGTGGAAAGCTAAGAATCTCCTTTTAAAACATTTTCATTTCATCAATTTTGGGTAAAAAAAAAAAGTCATCAGCTACATACCCTACAAATACCCATCATATTGCCACTTTTTGGCCCATCATGATCCTGCACATACCCTATAATTGGATGTCTTATATTGTAACTATGGATAAACATCGCATATATTATCCTTCCCTAGGACTACCTTGTAGCTAAGACCCTTGTATTTGGTCTTGTGTGCCAACATGTACACTAGATATGAGATCATGGTAAACTTGTTAGTCTCCTACACACTCCTTAGTTGAGCATCTAGATTATTGCTAATGATCCTTGCCCAATGATAGTGTTTGTTTTCTACAATCTGGGTAATGGAATGGAACATCCAAGATTGAAATAGATGTGCCTCCTCCACTGACATAAATCTACTAGGAAGAGTTATAGGGTAATGGTATTCCATTTTGAAGTCAGTTTTGTGCAACTTCTTAGGCAACTTTGAGTAGTGATGTTTTCGTTTCAATATCCATGCATTATTCATTCTCCAAAGATCTGTTGGGATCTTGCTCATAGAATTTGATAGCTTCCCCAATGTTGATTTCTTCAATAAGCTTGTGATGGGAGGGAATGTTGAAGACCTCTACAATAGACTCCTAAGTTAAGTTTTCCATTACCCTTCCTTGAGGTGCAATTATGATTCTTGTCCTAGAGTCATAATGATTTACACATTCTAAAACTAGCTCTGGTCGTAGTTGTTTAGGTGGGTATCCTACTGCTTGTGCCAATCTAGTGTGAGTGATCTTTTGAGCTAGCTTAGTTGGTTCCTTCCCAAACATTCTTTGGTAGAAGTCATCGTAGTCCACATGGCCCATATTGGTATCTACAATCCTTGACCATGCAGAGGAAATCTTGGTTTTTAGCCAAATTCCTTTAAAGTCATACTTCATCCTTTATTGCCTCTTTCTGACTTCCTCTTGTGCTAAAGTAGCCTTAGTCTTAGTGGTTTTTTTAGGACTTTACTCAGCATGTATCTATTAGAAAAAATACCATAATTGCCAAAAAGAAAGCACCAAAATAACATATCCAAATAACCAATGTAATTAATTCAAGATAATAATCATGACGAATTCATTATTACTGCAAGGTAAACCCTTTACAATGTCATTACATCATACATGCAATTCATTCAACTAAACAATTACCCTTGAAATGATCAATTTTCTCATGATTGAAGAAAAAAAATCATTAAAGTTAATCATCATGATCATACATTAACCTTTTATTGAGTTTCAAGCCAAAACAGAAGAAACTCAGAGAATCTAAACTTGCTCTGATTTTCTGACTGGATTAGGGTTCGGATAATCTGAGCTAGTTCAGATTTACCGAACTCAATCACCTGATGGCAATTAGGTCAACTCTGGCTTATGATTTGAAACCAGTGAGGTCTCAAGAATTGAATCATCAAGCTATGACATTTTATCTAGCATTCCAATAAACATGAACTCGAGTAGATGTACTAAGAATGGAGTCTGTGAGAAGCTCAAAAATTTCACCATACCTCAGATTACCCAAAGGTCATGATCATGATTCGCTAAGTGAAAACATGTCAAGGTTTGAAATGAGTGAGATTTCAATAAATCCAAGCTACCTCAAATTATTCGAGCGGATTAAGGATCAGGTAATCCAAGCTAACTCAAATTTACTGAGCTTTTGCTTGAATGCTCGAAATCAGCTAAGGTTGAAGGATGTTTGCACCAAAATGATGAAAATCGCAAATTCACTTGAAAAGATAGATCATTTATAAAATTTCATGGCGTCATTGAAATGATTTTCATGATGCTTTTAATGTTCAGATCTAAACAAGTTGAATTCATGACTCACATGAAGGGTTTTGAAACTAGCATTCGAATTGCATTGGAAATCATGACAAAACCCATCCACTCTTGGATTCTACACTAAAAACTTAAAGGAAGAAACCTTGAAATGCATTCATCAGATCACAACACTCAAACAAAAACCCTCATTTTCCTAACCAAACATGCCCTAGAGAATTTAATTTGCAACAATAAACCCTAAGATATGCAAGAAAACTTGAAATCATACAGCCTCCCAATATCAAGAAGTGATCAGCAAGATATCAATAGTCAAATCAATGTCATGGGTGAAGAGTGAATAAAGCATACCTTTAAAGTGCACAAATCAAGAGAACACACTAGAGACTCAGTGAGGAAAATGTCAAATCCACTGATAATCACGTTCAAGTGAATGGATTCTCTCAATAGAGCTTAATTCAATTGTCCAAAGGAGAGCACTCTATCATTTTCAAGCTTGTTTGAATGTAAATGACCAAAATGAGAACGAAACTTGAATTTATCACCATTTAGATGCAATAAATGACCTCAATTAATACATGATGGGATGGTCAGGACTTCAAAAATATGACCTGGGCTTGGACTTCATATAATCTTAGGTACCTCAAATTATTCGAATAGATTAAGGCTCAAGTAATTTGAGCTAGCTCATATTTTTTGAACTTCCCTCTAACTTAGTTATTTTTTGTTGAATTTCATGTTTTTGACCAAGGGTCAATTTCTGAAGAACTAAATCATCATTTGAAGCTGCAAGATGACATCCTACATTCCAATTTATCATTAAGCACTTGGGTGAATCAAGACCAAGAATGAGTGACTCATCCCTTAAGGGGAACAAAGACAGGTTCCTACAAAAGCAAGGAAGCAAAGCAAGAAAAGGGGGTCCCTACTTTCAGCGAGGCATGTGTTCAAAAACTACATAACATAAGACTCCTTTGAACATATTTTTCATTTTACATTTTACATTTTAACATTTTGCATTTATATGGCCACCTTGCACAACATAGCTTGCATGCCTGTGGTGCCATCACATTTGTTCATGAGTTCTAAGCATATGAAGCTTTGCTTGCCTCATCAAGCACAAAATGACATTTTCCTTTGTGCTAGTTTATTAAAGTTATTAGGAGGTATAACTTTGATATGGTTGAGCATGAAGCCCATTCAGGGGTACAACTTTCCCCATAGCCACCTATGTGTTTGTGAGTACATACAAGCCAAGCATACATGCTTCTCACCTTTTGGGATTTCTCACCTAGTGGATAGCCATGATTTTTGTCACTCTAGAGTGAGTATGCATTTTATTTTTTTGGAAAAATAGCCTAGATCTGATCCACGGAGTTGGACAAACAATCGAAGCTTGATCCGACTTTTCCTTTTTCTTTTCCTTTTTTTTTTTCTCTTTCATATGTGTGTTCCTTTGTTCTTATGCTTAGTTTTCCATGGGATCTTCATCCTAGTGGCTTGATCATCCCTCTTGATCATTGTCATCTCATCTTTCTATCATAAGTGCATTTGGATCCCTCTCGATGTGCATGGCTACTTTAGTGAGAGTTTGAAGAAATTTCATCCTCTCACTAAAGTGGGGGCTAAATGTACCATAAAAAAATTGATCCTCAAAAATTTTCATGGTCATTTAGGTCCTTTTCCTGTGATGCTTGGCCTATTTTACTTAGATTTAATGTCTTAATGTGACTTATACATTCACATTAGGTCTTGAATATTTAAATTATTAATACTTTATAATGTCTTGTGTAGATGTTATGAAGTGTTGTAACACATTTCTACACTTTTCTAGACTCTTCTTCTTATAAGTCTTCTAAGTATTCCCTTTATATCCCTTACCAAGTCTTATTGTAAAGTGTTGTAAAGTATTGTAACAAACTTTCATGCTTTTCTAGAGTTTTCGTCACTAATTATACCTTTCTTATGCTTTATTTGGCTCCTTTATGCACTTATAGGCCTTAATTAAGTATTTTTTTTTTATATAAACCCAACAAACATCATTAAATGCAACTTAATTTTTGGTACCCACTTGCTTTCCTTGAATGGGACCCATTTTCCATGGGTGGAGAATGAGTCTCTCTTGGCACAAAATTCAAAATAAATTCAAGTTTCTTTCAGGTTTTTATTCATTAAGACCTTAGGTTGGCCTCTGATGTATTTTTTGGAAATTAGGGAATAAGTGTGTATAAATATGTGTTTTTCTATTCATTTTAATGCCCATTCATTCATGCATTCAATCCATCATAGCATTCAAGTATTCTAGGATCCTTAATGTTCAATTAAGCAATCATAAAGCATCTTGGAGCAGCCATTGACATATCTTCAGGCTTCAACAACAAGGGTTTGGTGAGTTTATGACACTTGCATGTTATTTCTTCATCATTCCTTTCTTATTTCATTTCTTTATCAAGGGTTTGATTACCAAAGTGGGGTTTGACCAAGGAAAACCCCTATACTCTAACCCTTAACCATTTTCCCCTTCTTTGCATGTGTGTTTGCAGGTCTTGTAGGTAGATTTGTCCAAGAAATAGGTGTTGAAAAGTGGTTACCAAGTCATCAATCTATTCAAGTCAACAAAGACCTAATTCAAGCTTGGAGACATCATTCAACCTATTTTCTATAGATTTGGATCCATCAACCTGACAAGAAGACAAGTACAAATCTCGACCCATAGAGTTGACTTCAGAATTTTGAAATTTCTCTAGGTGGACTGCTTCACCATCAATGGTGAATGAGTCCCACTACCAATCTATAGAAAGTGTTTTCTAAGGTTTTTAGTTCTTGATGTATCCCAAAACCTATTTCATTAGAATTTACCAAAAGTAGGACTAATTTTCCATCTATGGAGAATGAGTCCTAGTGGTCATAAACAATAATTTATGAAACATTCCAGAATCTTCCAACATCATCATTTTACCTCTAGGTGCACTCAATTCAATTTGATTAAGTTTTGATTTCATTTGTGCATGCATGTTTCTAGTTCATTTCTACATACAACATTGTGTTTTCAAATACTTCATATTTCTTAGGTTTTGCATAAATAATAAGTCTATCTCTTTAATTCATTGTATTTATATCATTGCATTTAGGCATATTTTCATTGTACTTACATTATTTTTAGTGAACAACCTAGATTTTGTTTGGGATGTATCTCTCTCCTTTAGGTGAAAACCTCTAATTGAGCAAGAGAGTCATAGCATCCTAAACCACAAAAATTTAGGGTTCAATTATTAATGAAAAACTAATGAAATGCAAGTGTTTGAAACATAGTGTTGATATGAAAAAATACCTAGAAATAAAAGTAAACTATAAAAAAAATGAATGAAACTGAATGTGTGCACCTAAGAACTTTGTTGGAGACTGGAGATGTCTTCTGAAATGTTGTTGATCCTTAAAATTTGGCCTACTAGGACTCATTTGTCATTCTGGGTGAATTAGTCCCAGATCTAAGAAACTATTTTGGAGCCTACTTCGGACAAATGGGTATCCAAAACTACAGAGAACACATTTCAAGCCTAGAAATGGGACTCATTCACCACTAATGGGGAACTAGTCCACTTTTCAATTTCTTAAAATTCAAAAGAGGAAATTGAAGCCCTTTATTTGCACTTTGGTTCCTAACAGGTGTCTGCCTCTTAAAGTCTGATTTATGACACTGTAGGTGACTTTTAGTGGATATTTTTCCTTAGTCAACAAGGAGATATCTTCAACAACTTTGCAACTAGGTCTTTAATGATTTCCAAGTCTTTAACATACATTAATCTACAAACACACAAAAAGAGAAGGAGAAAATATTGATTGTTAGGGCATGGGTGTTTTCCTTGGTCAAACCCCTTTTTAGGTAATTAAACTAATATGAAGAAAGAATGTAATGGATCATCAACCAATGGATTTAATACCTTTCCATGATGATTGATCTTGAATTTTTGTAGCAATGAATGAAGATTCTACCCTTGAATGTCTAAAAAAATCTATATTAATGACTTAGAATGATAAAACCCTAGCTTACATTACTTGAGAGAGAAGATAAGTGATTAATGAAATGATTAGGTTGTGAATTACGGTTTGAAGACTTGTATTTATATGCAATTCATCTTATTTTCCTATTAATTTGATCCCTAAGGCTAACATGAAAAAAAAAAAAAACTTCAAATCCTACTTCTCCCATGGACTCATTCACCATCAAGGGAAAACAGGTCCCACCTGGATGGGAATGATTTTCCCCTAATGGTGAATGGATCCCACAGGGGCCATTTTGCTAGTTGGAATGTCAAGAAATAAGGAATTTAGGTTTATATGATGATTAGTTGGCTATTTCATCAAATTATTCTTCACGATGCATATTATGGGGCCATAGGGGCCTATTAATGATGATGTAAAGGTCAATTAGGGCTTGGGACATAAAATTCAATTAGAAAGTGTGATTAAATACACTTTACAACACTAAAATGAGGTCCACATAGCCTAAAAAGGAACAACATCCAATGTGAATGTGTAAGACACATTAAAACATTAGATTAACATTAAGTTTAATTTAGATTAATGTTATAATTTAATTAAATACATTTTATAATGTTGAATTAGGGGAAAATGGGTTCATTAAGTCTAGAGAAGTGTGAAAGTCTCTTACAACACTTTACAACACCTTCACAAGAAATCATTAGGTGCATTATATTTAGTTTACAAGGGTCCAAGACCTAATGTGGATGTGTAAAACACCTCACAACACTAAATCAAGGCCTCATTAAGTCCAATTTTTCATTAATTATTCTCATATCAAGCAAGAAAAAATGAATGTTTTTTCTGTGTCCACAACTATCTATGTCTCTATAGAGCCTACCACACAAGAAACAACTAATGTTCTTGGTTATTGTCCCTCAAAAGAAACAAGAAATTGTTTAATCATTATCAACACTCTTACAAAGGATTCTTCTAAGATAAAATTAACATTAGCACATCCTAACATGATAGAAACTAGTGGTCTTGGTTATTCTCCTTCCAAAGAAATGAAAGAAACAAAAAAACCTTCAATTAATATTAATGCCATCACACAAAACAATTTAACGATTGGAGTTCATTAGATTTTACACCCAAGCTTGTAAAGGAAAGTACAAAATCTCACAATCTAAAGAGTCTTGTGTAAGTATGACATCTTGTACTAAGCAAGAGATATCTTTGTCACAAAATAAATAAACATCTTCTATTGATCAAGAGAGTATCTTGTCGAGACTCCTCCAAGATTGTTTTATATCTCTCCCTCCAAGAACAGGAAAGAAAATTTACAACAAGAGTTCATTTTGTGCATATCATAGAATTCATAGTCATTCTACTAATTAATGTAATACTTTTGTTAACAAAATTCAAAATCTTAAGGATTGCAATGCTCTTCCTTTTGTTGAAGCATCTAGTTCATCTAATTGATAGTGATTTCCATAGATTTCCCATCATCCATCCTCAAATCACCCTCGTCCCACACTTAGTGGGGGCAAGGGGTTAAGTAGCCTTGTCCACGTATGGCACTTGTTGTTGTCTCTTTTGGCTAGTTGACTCCTTTCCATGTATATATAAGAGCAAGCTTGGGATGTGGGTGACATGCCTTAAGTTGGCTCACATGTGACATACTGAGTTATCTTTAGTTCTTTCATTTTTGGGGGAAACCCTTCCCTCCCTTTTCCTAATGTAGCTTTATTTCGGAAACATATGACTTGGCATATGGAATTTCGAGGAAAGCTCTCATGTCTTAGGAGAAAACATTAGCTACTTTAAAGAAATTTCTCATAGTGATTGTGTCAACAACTGCTTTAAAGTGGGGGCATATGTCGATGACATCTTTCAACATATTTCATGGCATGATTTTATTTTTTCTTATGACATGTCTTTTTCTTGATGGTGTCATTGGATATGATGTCCTCCAAGAGTGCGACATTTCTAAGCATATCATTTCCCTTGGTGGAATGATGTGAAGCGAGATGCATCCCATAAGTTGTGGTATGATACTCTTTGTCTTGTCCTCACTTGGAAACATTAGGCATGGTGTTCCCTAATAAGAATACCTTACATGAACAAAGAAAAATCCCTTTTAAATTTTTTTTATAGAAATGACATTCAAAAGCATACAAAATAATTACATTATGGTGCCTTATCAATGTTGTCAAGAGGATAACTTTGGTATGGTATGGGAGGCTAATATGATTATCTCATTTTCCACAGGTCTCATTGGGATAACTCATCTAGTGAATAGACTAAGTTTCCACTGCCCCAAAGTGAGCACACATGATTGCAACATCCCACCTAGAGGGCAGACTGAGGTTCCACTACCCTTTAGTGAGCGACGCATGTTACAAACAAACAACCCTATTCCACATCATATGACTTATATGACTGAATATGTATGCAAAACCAAGATCTATGTTACGTTTGAAAACACAGTATTGTTTGAAAAAAGATTTAAAAAATGGACATAAATGCAAATTAAACTAAACAAGAGGTTGTTTTCAGAATGGATGCACTTGGGAAACTAGAGAAGATAGGGAAACAATCTAGAAAATTGATGAAATCTAAATTTGAGTTGATTGGGACTCATTCGCCACCCTAGGTGAATCAGTCCTAGGTAAGGATTTTTCTACACAAAAGTTGTTTTCCATCAGTCGAGAACCTAGATCTACATCTGACTCAAATTTTCACCTCAGAAGGGACTCATTCGCCATGCATGGTGAATTAGTCCATTTTGGAATTTTTGCAACTTCAAATTTATGTTCTATGCCTTGACACTTGCACAAATTTTTTTTGATAGAAACCTGGTTTGGAATCTCAAAAAATTCCTCCAAAACAACTTAAAATTGTTTGTCTAATGGGGGGTTTTCCTTGGTCAAACCCCTAGTTGGGTAATTAAACCTCGAATGGAGAAAAAATTGAATAAACCCTAGCCCTAGACGCGTTAAAGACTAGGAAAAGATGAAATATGATAAAGGCCCTATTCTAATTCTCTAGAATAAGAAATGAAAAGATGATTTATATGATGCAATATCTCAACCCTAGAAATATTACAACACATGAAAAATAGGAATGAAATGACATGCAAATGATAAACAAACAAAATGCAAACCTTAATCTAAAGATAGAGGGAAAATGGAAGATGTAATCCATATGAAACCAAGTCCTTAGGTGTGATTTGGTGGCTAGTTACACCTCTTCACCCTAGATTTCTTCATGATTCACCATAGGAATCCATCATCAACCCTTTACAATGTTGGATCTTGATAAGAGAAGTGAGCTTCAAGACCTGCAAAACCCTAGTTTGCTACCCTAAAACTTCAACTTTTGCTAATGAAACTTGTTGTATAAGACTTAACTTTAGAAATTGCTCTTGAAAAAATGACAAAAGGATAAGAAAATATCTATGAAATGAATTTAAATAAGTATTTATAAGAAACAACACCTTATTTTCCTATTATTTAAACCTAAGAGGCCAACATTCACCGAAAATTAAAGTTAAATTGATCAAATTCCCACTTAAATTTGAATTGTCCCTCAAAGGGGACTCATTCGTCACCCTTGGTGAATGGATCCCACTAAAGGGGACTCATTCACCAAAAGTGGTGAATGGGTCCCACTACTGCTGTTTGAAGGTTGGTTTTAGGGTATGAGATAATTAAATGTTGTTTTTCGGGTTTTATGTGATTTCTTAGGTAAAACGGGCCTCTAGATAAAAATTAATGGGTCTAAGGGGCCTATAGATGTTGTTTTGAAGGGTAAATTCTGTGAAGGGACTCAAAAGTGGGTCCAATTATGTGTGAAATTGTCTCTTTTCTCAAGAGGGTCCAATTTTCTATAGCACAGCTAGAAACTTCAAATCAAAGTAACAATCTACTACTAGACTACTGGATTTGATTCACACAGATTTTTGTGGTCCTACAAGAGCGAGAAGTCTACAAGGTGATAGGTATTTTATTCTTTTGATTTATTATTACTCTAGATACACATGGTCTACTTTTCTTTGAGGGAAATCAGATGCATTAGAAAGATTCAATGCATTTAAGGCTATGGTTGAAAATGAAAAAAAATTGAGAATAAAATTCTTAAGGTCCAAGAGAGGCGGTGAATTCAATTCAAATGAGTTTAACATATTTTTGTGAATTTCATGGAATAAAAAGAAAATTATCTACTCCTAGAACTCCTTAGCATAATGGAGTTGTTGAAAGGAAAAATAGAACAATTCAAGAAGTTGCTAGATCAATGATTACTAAGGTTGGTTTACCGCAAGTTTATTGGAGAAAAGCTATTCATACTACTATTTATGTGTTCAATCAAGTTCAATGAAAGGATAAAAATACAAAGGACCCCTATGAGCTATGGTGTAGAATAATTCCTACATTCAAGTATTTCAAGGTACTTGGAAGCAAATGTTATATCAGAAGGGATGAAGAAAACTTAGGGAAGTTTGATGTTATATGTGATGAAGCTATCTTCCTTGGATACTCTACTAAGATCAAAGCTTACAAATGTTTCAATAAAATGTAGAGAAATATTTTTGAAAGCACAAATGTCAAGGTTGATGATGAAATGTAGAATTCAATTAAGGTTGATGGATATGTATTTTATGAACCAAATTTTGTAATAATTGAAGAAGTTGTGGAAGAACAGTACAACCAGAATGAAGAAAATGTTGAAGAAGAGGAAGCTTTGGTGGTGTCCCAAAAGACACCTAAATATGTGCAAAAAAATCATTTAGAGGATCAAATCATTGGAGACAAGAGGAAATTAGTTTTAACAAGAAGTAGAGTTGTTTCTACTAATGAGATAAATCTATGTTTACTTTCTGAAGTGGAACCGAAGATAGTGAGTGAAGCATGTAATGATGAAAATTGGGTGAAAGCTATGGAAGAAGAACTTATGTAGATTGAGATGAATCAAACTTGTGAATTGGTCCATAGACGGGTAGATAAAAACATAATTGGATCAAGATGGGTGTTCAAAAATAAGTTGAATTAAAATGGAGAAGTGGTCAGAAATAAAGCAAGGCTTGTGTGTAAGGGTTACTTACAAGTAGAAGGTATAGAATTTTAGGAAAAACATTCTCTAGTGGGAAGAATGGAAGCTATTAGAATGTTCTTAGCATTTTCTTCTCATAAATATTTTAAATTTTATCAAATGGATGTTAAGTCTATATTCTTGAATGGTGAATTGCAAGAAGAGGTGTACATGTAACAACAAGAAGGATTTTAGTTATCAAATAAACTAGATATGGTCTACATATTGAATAATATTTTATATGGATTTAAGAAAGCTCCTAGAGATTGGTAGGCAAGGTTAGAATGATATTTGATTGAGCAAGGTTTCAACAAAGGTACGATAGATAGTAATTTGTACTTAAAATTTGAGAATTTGATAAGATCTTGATAGTAGTTGTATATGTTGATAATATTATCTTTGGAGGAAATGAAACAATGTGCAAGATGTTTTTTGAAGATATGTAAAAAGAGTTTGAAATTTCTATGTTCAGTGAGATGAATTTCTTTCTTGGGCTGCAAATTAATCAAATAGAAAAAAGGATTTTTATTTCATAGTCAAACTATGTAAGAGCAATGCTAAAGAAGTTTGGAGTGGATGGTTCCAAACTAGAATGCACTCCTATGGTGACTAGTTGTAAACTAGGAAAATATGATGATTCACCTAAGGCTGATCAAAGCCAATAAAGATCTATGATTCGAGGAATTTTGTATTTAATTACTACTAGATCAGATATTATGCACACAATTTATCTTCTGACTAAATTTCAAGAAGATCCTAAATAAACACATGTTGCTATTGTTTAGAGGATATTTAGATATTTGAATGGCACTCCAGATTATAGCTTGTGGTATCCTAGGGATACTAATTTTATACTAAGTGCTCATACTAATGCATATTGGGCAAGTTATGTAGATGATAGAAAAATTACAAGTTGTGGTGCATTCTTTCTTGGTTACAGATTGGTGGCTTGGTTCAGTAAAAAGAAAGATTTAGTTTCTTTATCTATTGCTGAAGTTGAGTATATTGCTGATGCATCTTGTTGTACACAAGTTTTATGGATGAAACATACATTAAAAGATATCAAAGTAATGTATAATTATCCCATTTGTATATTCTGTGATAATACATGTGCAATTAACATTTCAAAGAATCTAGTGATGCACTCAAGGAAAAAGGATATATCTATTAGGTATCACTGTTTGAGAGAAAAGGTTATGGAGAATGAAGTAAATCTTGATTATGTACCTACAAAGGATCAAATTGCTGACATATTTATGAAGGATCTTCCTAAAGATACTTTTGAGTAGCTTTGGGAAAAGTTAGGGGTTATTGCCCCTACTTTCTTAAATTAGACGCATATGGAGATGCATCAATTTGGTGGGTCTATGGATTTATCCTTCTTTTGGACTAATTCTTGGTGGCTACCTCTTAGTGGGAGTAGGTAGTGTTTGGTGTTGTCATTGAGCATATTGTTTGGGTGTACTCATAAGGGGGAGTGTTTAGTAATGGTAATGGTGTTTTAACATCAAAGGGAAAATTATTGAAACTATCTTTTTCCTTTTCCATTGATGTCAAAGGGGGCAAAAGTATCATGTGAAAAAAGATTATCTACTAAGGGGGAGAAAGAGAATTCATGATGAAGTGTGTTCAAAGTTTTTGAGTTGTCTTTGATGGTTTCTCACATCATGTGTTGCCATCAATGACAAAAGGGAAGATTATTGCAAGTATGAAGGTGTTGTAAATGATTTCAACTAGCTAACTCATTATCAACTAGTTGTTGTTATCATTAGTGTCATGGATGCAAATTATTGCTTGTATATGTCGAGGATATTGAGAAAATTATAATGAAGAAAGGTTGTAGTAATTTAGTGTTTTCTCCATGTTTTGCTCAGAGATTTTCTCCTATGTTTGTGTGATTCAGATATGTTAATCATGGTTGTTGAAGTTGCTATATCTAGATTTTAGGGTTTTAGATCAATGTATAGTGTAAGTTATGTTTGCTAGTTGTGATTTGTGCTTTTTAGTGTGTCTGGCTGAGGTCTAGGAGAAATGTAGTTTCTTTGAATTTCTTCTTATTTGAGTCTTATGAATTTTGGGTTTGGAGTTAAATTGATATGTTCGTGTTGAAGTTAATTTTGTTATTTGGAAAGATTGGATCATGCTATGGTTGTGTGTGACACATTGGCTTGGATGACCATGTGTTAAACACTACTTGAAAAAGTTCATGAAGCATGTTGGGACTTATTTAGATCCTCATTAAGCATGTGTTTGGTTCGTCCTCATTCTAATTCCAACCTACAATGTTTTGGCATTGACCTAATTTGAATTTGTAACAAAAATGGTGTGTATGGCCAAGTTTGGATATGTTCCAAAGTTGAAGATGGTATAAATATAGATTAAGATGTTTCTAGAAAGGATGACCATGAATGCAAGCAAGATAGATAAAAGATAATGTGGAATAGCGTGTATGTGATACGAAGTTGTGCAGATCAGTGCGAAATCTAATTGTGACATTCCAAAAGTAGTGAGCTAAAGGTGTACTCTATCATTCAAGCATGTCTGCAAGTGTGTGAGAAAATTGTTGTGGAAATATCCATTTCATTGATATTGTGTTCTCTATAATAAATCTCTTGTATCATCTTTGTATTTTGGTAGTGAGCCCTCCGAGTGGTTAACCCTTGTTGGATAATGAGTCCTATTTTGGTAGTGATCCTTCTTTGGCAGTGAGCCTTTTTATTCAGTTTTCATATTCTCTATTTTGTGAGCTAATCCTCACCGTGGCTTTTCCCTTATTGGGTTTTCCACATAAATCTAGTGTTGTTGTGTGTATATAATTTTTGCTTCTTTTAGTTTCTACATTTTTACTTAATGATTAATCATATTAGTAGAATATTTTTTTTGTGAATGGTAATTGAATTAATAACTGCTGATTCTTGTAAAGGAAAAATTTGCTACAACTAATTCATCCCCCCTCTCACTTGTCTTACTCAACATTTAGTTTTTGTGGAAATTTATATGAGCACATTTACAAACATATTTGTTGTTATGAGTTCTTAGAAGTTTGTGTCTTGAGGCACATTAAGAAGACATAGATTAAGTATGCCTTTCAAAGCTCAATAAATTGACAAAAATAGTAAATTAAAACCCCCATTAATAAAAGACCCCCCTTCCATTTGCAAGTTGTAGAAAAACTAAAAATATACCCCTATTGCAATCACTTATCAGCTATGAAAAAAAACTCAACCCCTACTTTGCAATCATTTAATAAAAATTCAAATTCAACATGATAATGTATCTCCTTTGATACAATTTTTAAAAATATCTCTCCATTACAAGAATAAACCAAACATTTAAATATTATCATAAAATTCTAAATGAACAATAAATTCTAGTAAAAAAAACTTGTGTTGAAGGAATTTTTATTTATTCAAGGGGACTAAGGAGGTCGTGTGCCAGCCAAACAAAGAGTCATTGAGACATTTGTGCAACTTAATTCCAAATGTTTAACAATAAATATCAAATGGTGATCATGCCAAATGGAGGATATTGAGATGGTTTGAGTCATTGTTTCAGGTCACCTTTCTTTGTTGGAATGCTACATAGGTCTTCAACAAGTCACACTAACAAATGAGGGATATCTTGATTTGTTGTATTCTAATTTAAAGAGCCTTGTAAAAGAGAGAAAACTTCCTAGACAATGTTAGACCCACTAAAACTATCATGAAGTTGCAATGGAATGGGAGTTGAAATTCATGGGAACTATGCCAAATGAAGGGTGTGCATGTGCAGGGATGTGTGCAAGCCTTAAGTTGAACTTAACAAATTTACTAGCCACTTGGATGGGAGGATAATTTGTGCAAGTTTAAAACCCTAAAAAATGTTGAACGATGAATAAAATGTTATTCATGAACAACATTTACAATAGGAATTGCAAACTATAGCAATCTTTGAGAATCATTATTTATGGTGATGACACCACCATGCCAAAACAATGGATGAACTGCTTACCTAGAGATTGCGGAGATGGGAAAAATGCATAGTCTAAAACCATAGTACAAATTTAATTTATTGAGATTTGAAACCTCTAAGAAGTCTACTAATGATCTCAAAGAACCTTGAAATGGTAGGCACAATGATACTCAAAATCACTAGATAATGGCATACTTGATATGCTATAAACCTAGAAATTAAACTCCAACTAAAAAAATTACAAATATTTCCAAATAGATCAACTTAAAAATAGGGAAAATTTCCCAAATTTTGTGAAATATTAAATTATAGATTGCATGCAAAAGTAATTACACGCAAACAACAAGAACCTCAAAAAAAGATCAATTTTAATATTCATGATCAAGCATCATGGAACTCTAAACTAGGCTTGATATGAGTTTTTGGGAAGGGTTTTTGATGCACTACTCTAATACCATGTTAGGATTTGCATCCAATATCATAACAAAAAAACCTAACAAAAAAACCTTGTGCTTCCACAAAAATACACTTGCACACAATGATTGGCCTAATTCACATTATCAAAGAGATTGATAAATGAGTTAATTTGAATGTAAAATGAACTTGCTTGAATAAGAAAGAGAAAATCCACCTATCACGTGGATTGACAAGTGCCCCACGATGTGGCACAAATGAGTAGACAAGTGCCCTATGGGCGTCAACCTATGGATCACTAGGAATCTGCAAAGCAACAACCTATTTGACCAAGTCATCAACCTTGATACCAAGTGTTGAGTGGCATTTGAGGCACGAGATGGAAAGTCTTCCAACTTCAAAAGGTAAGTACATGAGGTTTACCAAACAACTTGGTAACCTCTAGAGGCCTAAAGGTTGCACATTCAGTTAGAAAAGATGTTGTCTAAC
The DNA here is from genome assembly GCA_007258455.2 of Sequoia sempervirens. Taxonomy (NCBI): domain Eukaryota; kingdom Viridiplantae; phylum Streptophyta; class Pinopsida; order Cupressales; family Cupressaceae; genus Sequoia; species Sequoia sempervirens. The sequence continues at coordinate 69,494,063 of VDFB02193867.1, read as the reverse complement.
CTCATCAACCTAAGTACACCTAAGTATAGTGAATAGATAAATTATTCACTCTAATACATACTTTCATCCCATGAGATTGTAAATTTGTAGTGAACACTTCTAGTCTCTCTTTGGAAGTTATAATGAAATGAGAGAACCTCATGCATCCTAGGATCAATTAACCCTTATTAATCAATCTAAAATGGGCCTTATCAACTTCATTTAGCTGCCACATAATCTCCATAAATGCTAGTCTATCTGTTAAATATTTGGGAAGGAAATGAGGTTGTACTGGTGTACTATACACCTTGAAAATTGTGCAATTGGCATGCCAGTACCGATCTCCCCAATTGTGATCAATATTTAATAGGATTAAACTGTGCTGGCCTCAAGAGCTTAATAATATTCCTTGAAATTTTTTTCTCAAGCTTGAAGTTAGAATTCTCCAACACATCTAACATGAAAGTATTCTAAAAAATAAAATGATTTGATGTGTTGTAATGTTTATCACACATTTGGATAGGTAGTCTCCTTCCTTCTAAATCAACGATTTTCAAATACAAGGGGTTTCACACACCTTAGCCTAGTTGTAAATTTAATCATGTGCATTAGTAGAGAGTACCACTTGAAATGAATATTGGCCTTAGGGTCTTTCATGACTATGAGCTATTTTTGGATCCCCTCCGCTATGAAAGAAGCATAATCAAAGCTTTTACTGATGTCTCTATGTTGAATGTAAGCTACCAACATTATCATATGAACAAGAATTTTCAATTTGTTGTCCTCCTCGATGACTTGACATAAAGCAAAATAAGTATTAATGAAGTCTTCAAAAATATCAAAATAAAATGGTTTTACTTCATGTTTTGTAAATCTAACCACTCTCCAGTCAACATCTCTTCTTCTATGTTGTGGGAGCCACAATACCTTGAAATTATGCTTATCCTTCTCCCATTATCTCCTAGGAGAGCCAAAATAAATTATGATATTGGCAGACACATTTAGGTCCATTGTGTTGATGATCTATTACCTTGATATTTCTAATAAAGGGACACCTTCCCTGCTTTTGATCATTCTATCCTTTTCATCATAACCCTATGTTAGGGTATTGACTAGTTCTACATTCAAAAGAACATTTGGAACTACTAACTTTTTGAAATTCAAATTCCTCATGTTTGACACTAACCTATTAAACCTACTCCTTTTATAGGCATATTCAAAGAGTGTCCAACCATGCATAGGGATGACAACATCACCTATATATTTGGATGGGTCTTGTAATCTTTATGTCAATACTCTTGTGCCCTAAGAATCCTTAGCTCTCTTAGAATATCCATAAAATTGTTTCATTAAGTCATCCTTCATAAATCTCTTAGTTCATTTTGAGGTTTTCCTTTTTCCTTTTAAAAATTCAAGCAAATAACCCTAAAAAATTTCCTAAACAACCCTTTTACAATTTAGATACAATTTTCTAATTATAGATGATCAAATGACTGACTTGTGAAATAACTTGAAACCCTATCTTTTTTGTGCTTGAGATTCACCTTTAGAGATCTTTGTTCTTAAAAAATCTTAGTTCCACTTATAATTGTAATGTGAATCAAAATAATTCTAAGTTTATTATCCTAAAAAAAGTAGTAGTTCAGACTTAATTGTAATGTGATAGCTCACACATATGGAACTAATCATCAATCTACTAGTCATTCTTGTTTAAATTCTAATTTTCTATCTAGGCACTTTAAAATAAGATCAACAACTACTGCATACTATGCATACACTACATATTCCATTTGAATCTCCATTTGTAAACGTCACTATAAAGGACTTGTACACTGAAGTCTACAATTAACTCTCATCCTACTCATGTTTTTCTTCCCTAAGAACACTTTGGCTTTGGGTTGAATCCATGAAATTGCATTGCATAGAAGCCCTATACTAAAATTTGGGATGAAAACATGTCATCATCTCTGTGACTATTATCAATTACATTTTCTTTATGTGTCAACAGTTAGAAATCGTGCTCAATAAGAACCATGTGTTGTAATGAAATAGCACCATGTCTCCATTTATGAAATCATATTCCTAGCACCTTTTCACTATGCTCTTCTTGCAAAGAAACATGTGAAAAAGTAAGGCGCTGCAATTAGGGACAATCTCACCTCCCTCTGTGCAATTTCCCTTTACATCAAGAGCATAAAACTACTCTCTAAAGAAGGTTTTTCCTAGAATCAGAGAGTGACACCTTTCCCTTTCTTATTTATTTCCTATTGAGAAATAGAGAGCAGACAGTAAAACACGGGAGATAAATCAGAATTGTTTTGTATTACATTGCTGAAATACTTTACATTGATCCTCTTTTATAAAGGAGTTAGAAGTTTCCAGGAGTTTTAGAAATCATGAGAAGCTTAAGAAGCTTCCAGAGGATGACGAAGTTTAGAGTTCATAGAAAAGTTCTGGAACATTGTTGATACATAGCAATTAATGATTTCACGTGTGCAGATCATTCTGGAATATTTAATGTTAGTCTTCGGGTGGGAGAAATTATTATTCCAACACTCCCCCTTAATTTCGACCACATGTGCTTTTATCATTTCAAATTTTCAGTCTTTCAAGTTTGCAGACTTAGTCACTCATTCTTCAAGCTATTTTCAAAATCTACAAACTAACTCGTCCCACAAGATAATCAGTGCAAAGAAAAGAAAAGGATGGGTCTCGAGGTAAAACTTTGTTAGGTACCCATTTACAATCACTTTTTTCAGTGATGTTTGCAAATTCCTTTCTTTCTCACCGATTTTCTGATTTACAATATGATTTCTTCCTTTTTGGAAGTAGGCTACAACACTTTGTTGCGCAAATTTTAGTTTCATCCTGCTCTCAATCGCGATATTTGATCTTGGTAGTTTTATGCACCTTCGCCTTCAGCTAATTTTCAAATCACTTGATTTCTATCAACTTTGACATACCAGTCATACCGGTCATCTCTTGCCAATTTGTTCCAAAACTCCAACCACAATTCATTTTCAAGCACTCTCTCATATATTTATTATTCAAATTTGTATTCTAACACATTTTTTTAAAATGGTTTTTTAAACCACACACACTACAAAGGTGTAAGTCCTAACACTTATCCTTGGTATGACCTTTCCTATGGCAATGCATACACTCAAACACTTTTCATTTCTTGAACAAATTTTCTTGAATTTGTAGCATTATTCCCCTTACCTGTGGCATACCCGAGACCTTCATACTTGGCCCTCATTGTTGGCTCAATAAGATTTTTTATTCCTTACTCATTCTTTCCCAATACTTTACTTCATAACCCATTTTCTTCATTATTTTTAATCCAACATTGTTTTGTTTACAACTTTTCTCATCACATCTTACAAGATTTGTAGATTCAAACACACTTTTATTTTCATCTTTACATTCTTTATCAAAAATATCTTTAGCTATCTTACACAAATCATTTGATTTATTCCAGAAGTCTTTAATATTACACAAAGCATCACAAACTGGGGGTTTTAACTTTAGACATCCATTTTCCTTTTCTAGCAACTTCAACTTTGCTTCTAATCCTTCATACATTTTCAATTTTTCTTCTTACTTTTTATTCTTTTTCTTAACCTTATCAAACATTTTCAATTTTTCTTCTAACTCTTCATTCTTTTTCTTAACCTCATCAAACAATTTTAATCTTTCTTCTAGTTCTTTGTTCTTCTTCTCAACTTCTCGTGAATCTTTTAAAAGTTCTTCAAACAACATTATTTTTTCTTCGAACACTTTATTCTTCTCCTCAACTTGCCACAAGTCTTTTGAAAGTTCATCATTTTCTTTCTTTAGAAAATCATTCTTATAAATTAAATTTTTATTTTCTTTTAACACTCTTTTGCCAACTTTTCCCATTGATTCAAGCAATTTAAATTCACCTTGATGTCTCTACAACATTTACCTTCTTTCAATATTTTCACGTGCCTTCAATTTCTGCAACCAAACTTGGACAACAAATTTATCTTACTACAGCAATAGATCAATTTCTTTGAGACCTCTCAGCCCTCTTTCTATACTTTGCAATTTAAATAACTAAATTTATCATTTATCTCCCTTAACAAGGGCATCAAAGTAAAACACTGCAGCTTCAAAACAATAATCTCAGTTTTGGTAATTCTTTAAACACAACAATTTACCTTTATGATCTTGAGAT